>LPNX010155845.1:60766-175361 GCA_001517045.1 Pseudotsuga menziesii
CAACGATTAGCCTCCAAATGCCATGCATTTAGGGTATAAAGTTTAAACCTCCATGCATCTATCCCAAGTGATCATCCTCAAAAAAAGGAACAAGACCTGTGCAAAAATGGCTGAAATAAGCCTCCAAATGAAATTGGCCCACCTCAAAACAGCTAGTACAAGCCTAGAGTAGTCTGACTCACTAATTATGTCCAAAGAAGGCTGAATGCTCTTATCAATTAGCATGAAAAAGTATGGAATGATCTTCCAGAGCTGAACGCTGAAGCAAATAAAGGCAAAGAAACCCTCCAAGGCGTAGAACCCCCTAGCACACAATTAAGACTATGACGATAAATCATGTGCAGATTTCTTCAAAGGGCTGAATACTTCTCTGCACAGATTACTGGGAGATGAATGCTGGTCTAATTGCTGGCTATTGCTACAGGAATCTTTGATCGTAAGGGTCTTCCTTGTGATCTCTGGATTTTCAATAGGAGGTTGCTACAGGAACATTCAAACATCGCTGGAAACAAGAATGAAAACTAGTATTTTACTGACTTTGATTACCATTCCTTCAATTCTTAATGTGGGGTTAACAACATATTGATGTTACACAAGTTAACAGCATGTATACCTGATCTAACTCCTATTCCATATTATTACTAAACAATGAAGATTCTTATGACCAAGCACAAATTAGGTGTGTTATAAAACACTCTCAATTGCGAAAACCAAAACGAAATCTGGGTATTCTCACCAGGGTTGCACTTCCAAATTCACAGAGCTTAAGCTGATGAGTGTGAGGATTGACCAGAAGATTCTGTGGTTTTATGTCCCTGTGACATACTCCAATACCACCATGGATATAGGCCAGGGCCCTACAGATCTGATAAGTATATAATTTTACATAAAGTAGAGGCATCCGTTGATTCATCCTACTGTAGTGCTTTGCTACACGATAAACTGTCTCTGGTACATACTCCAACACCAGATTGAGATAGAGCTCATCCTTATCAGTGGTTGAAAAAAAACAATGCTTTAGAGAGACAATATTTGGATGATCCAGAAGACGCATTGTTTGTAGTTCACGGTTCTTATATCGTTTGTCCTGTAGAACCTTTTTAATTGCTACAGTCTCCCCTATCTCTAAGCATTTAGCCTGAAATACAATTCCAAATGATCCAGTTCCCACCACACGTTCTGCCATGTAGCTTATGGTTTGCTTAGGTTGGCCATTCCTGCCACCAATGGTGGTGACTATAATATGGCTCGTTTCTGTACCCTTTCCATCCACTACAGTAGCTTCCATCTCCTTGTCATCTTTAATCTTCATCTCATTCATTTCTTCAGGAAGTTTGTCTACTCCAATAATGTTACCACGGCTTGTATTTGCTGCTGTTGCAGATGCAACACTTACAGAGGCCATATGCTGTACAGAATCCTCTTCTGCAAGTTCAGCGATCTAGGCTTACTTGATAACTTTCCTTTAGCTATTGTGTTCCTTTTATTGCTGCTTCACTTACTATGCTAGTTTACACAGGGGGAATTGAGGTTGATGCAGAAGTTTTCAATAGTTTGCTTGAGGTCATAATGACCATAAAGTTTGACAGGCTATTTGAGGGTATACATGATAAATGTAGAATCCTGTTCAATAATTTAATTCCCTCTATAGAAGAGAGATGTATGTATAGTGATCTATTTTTGCTGAAGAACATGGAAAGCCTAGTAAAAGAAATTAACTCAAGCAAGGAGGTTAACTTATCTATTAAAGAGCATCTACTTACAAGTGCAACTGATATGGTGGAATGCCTGAGAAAGGATCCATTTGGGGAATTTTGTCAGCCTCAGTGTGACCTCTGCAAACCCTCCTCCTTTGCAAACCCTCCTTTGCCACCCTCTCCTCTGCGAGCTCTGTCCCCTGCGGCCTTATCCTCTTCGGCCCTCTCCTATTGTTCACGTGATCAAGAATTACCCTCCTCTGCGGACAAAGGGAAGAAACCCCTCCCATTCCCATTCTAAATCTCACAGATAGCACTTCTCTGCTGCACCCAGAGCTTCTTGTGATGGGGAAGGAGAGACAGCACTGGTTTTCAGTTCATTTTGGGATTTTACTGTGAAATTTGCACCACTGGAAGAGCTTTTAAATGAATGGTCTTCACCTATAACAGATGATGGTTCAACCTGTGGAATTGTTTCAAGGTTTCTCAATTTGGAATCCGTCTTTGCAATAGCAGATGCAGCACTGCTCTTTCCAGAAAACGAAAATGGAACTGAATTCATACCATTTGTCTCGGAGATAGAACCACCAAATAATGGGAAGCCCACAGAAGTTGCAGCAGCAGTGGTTGATGTAGAGAAACCCTCGACTTGCCTCTTTTCGACAGGGTTGCATGAATGATATGAGAAACCCTCGACTTGCCTCTTTTCCACAACAAAAATCCCAAATCGATTTTCTATTTTTGGTTTAAAACATAAACTGTAAGACTGTAATGCAGTTCATCTCCCAAAACAGAGACTTCAGAAGGTTTGCTGGTCTTTGCTAATTTCAAAACTGATGTTGATTCTTCGGCACATGATTCTCCACTCTACAACCTTCCCATCCTGGTTGATGTTCAATATAAGAAATAAGTTAATACATATTACACAAGGAGGAACTTTTTAGCTTCCCACAGGAACAGGCTATTTAGAATCATGGGTATATCATGTGGTACAAAGTGTTATAAATGTGAATGAGGGAGTCATAGAAGAGCATGGAATGGCTGATCTCTTTTAGCAACTGATTGACGTTAGTGGGGTTCATAACTGGGGTATTGTAGAACACAAAGTTCTTCAAGATCTGGGTTTAAATTGGTCTGGTCTCTATTCTGTTGTTTATAGTTCTAAGGGTATCAAATTTCTTATCAATGCAAAAAAGGTTGGGGACTCTCCTGAGGATATAGCAACATTCTTGAAAAAGACTTCTGGATTAGATTTAACCATGATTGGGGTTTATTTAGGAGAAAGGGAGGATTTTACTCTGAGGGTGATGCATGCATATGTTGATTCTTTCAACTTTGAAGGAATGGAATTTGATGAAGCAATCAGGTTGTTTTTACAAGGCTTCAGATTACCTGGAGAGGCACAAAAAATTGACCGTATCATGGAAAAATTTGCTGAATGCTATTCCAAATGCAACCCAAAGGAATTTACAAGTGTAGACACTGCTTATGTGCTTGCTTATTCGGTGATATTGCTCAACACAGATGCACACAATCCGATGGTCAAAAACAAGGTTTGTCAGTCTACTTTTATCAAAATTTTGCAAAAAATTATTTGTAATCTTATTTGGTCTAAAGCTTTAGTTGATTCCTTTTTTGTTTTTACAACCTCTGGCATTTCAGATGTCAAAAGCTGATTTTATACGAAACAATCGAGGAATAGACAATGGAAAAGATTTACCAGAAGTTTACCTTGGATCCCTATATGATCGCATAGTAAAAAATGAGATCAAGATGAAAGATGATACTTTGACTCTACCAAGTAAACAGCCTATTAATGGAAACATGATTTTAGGTTTAGATAGTATACTTAATCTAGTAATTCGTAAGAGAGGGGAAGAAAAGTCTTTGGAGAAGAGTGATGATGTCATTTGACATATGCAAGAGCAATTTAAAGCAAAGACTGGCAAATATGAGTAAGTTTTACAAGGATCTTTATACTGTGGTAAGATCTTCTAGATGCAGTGATTTTCCAAGTCACTAAGCCAATAAAACTTGAAATATGCAGGTCAACCTATTATGCTTCAACAGATGTGGAAATTTTGAGATTCATGCTGGAGGTTTGCTGGGCTCCAATGCTGGTAGAGTTATCTTTTGTATGAAAAAAAGGCAAACACCAATGGTTCTTATCTGTGAGCATTGCTTTGTTTTAGAGTTAAAGCACAGAAAGGAGTATTTATACCAGATACCTCATCATAAGCTCCAGCATTAGCAGTTTTGGGCTTGTCTGGTCCATGCTCGCTACTTCTACGAGGTGGTGATTGAGAACCATGTTTCCGTCTCTGTCTGTGATCATTTGGAGATATCGACCATGAGTGTTGTAACATTGAAGAGGGATCCAGGTACTTGTCTTGCCCTCTTGTCTCCCTTGTTCCATCTCTACTTGAGCCCTTGTCTTTATCTCTATGCCTGCTTCTGTCATGGTCCTCATTGCTTCTTCTGTCATATTCTCTATCCTTAACCCTATCAAATTCCCTGCCTTCCTGAGTTTGTCTCATCCGCTTGGAGCGAGGAGAGGGCGACTGAGAAGGAGACCCTTGGGATGTCACTCGCTTGAGAGATTGTACTCGAACAGGAGACCTGGCCTGAATGGGAGATCTCGATCTGACTGGAGACTTAACATGAACACGACCCTTTGTTCCACTGGGAGAGTGCTGTGGGATGCAGATGCAGCTTTGGCGCATATCAAAATGAAAAGAAGAAGAACAGAAGCAGTGAGAAAATGGATGGTTCCCGCGCTCTCTATTTTGGGTTTTTTTTTACTAACGCGCCGTCAGTTAAGCGACGGTTCTGCGCTATGAGACTTTTGCCTTCTCTTTGGTTGTTTGAATGAGAATTTTGCCTTTTCTTTGGATGACCTTTTTGACCAACGCGCCGTCGGTTAAGCGACGGTTATGACAATATCCGTCGCTTAACCGACGTGTGTGACCACATTTACAAAAAAATATATATCTTGGTGATTTTTGGTAGGTTTAAATGAAAAAATCCACGCGCCGTCGGAAGTAACCGTCGGATTTTGGATCGAAATGTAGTAGTGATGGGAATACCTATGGGAACTTCTCTTATTAATTATGGATACTACCAATATCCCGTTGAGGAGCTGATATGCTGATTCAATTAGAAGAACCCACCGCAAGGAAGAAACAGACCTACTTGCCCTTTATTTCAATGCATGCTACTCAACTTACCCACTTGAAGACCTAGACATATGTTCTCCCTATACCACTTGAAAATGAATCGCAGGGACTGTTCTTATCTTCTATCTTATCAAGATCACCCCGGATCAATCAACCTTACCCTTATCTTACTGCCCTCATCCCCCAGCAAAGGAGTGCCGCCAAATCAATTGATTAAGCCAAGAATACTTAGTGGGTTTTTTCATTGGAGGAACTGCCCTCTTTTATTTCATTCTAACTTCTTATTGGTCTACAACTCACTACACGACTTACTGTATTTGCACAAATAACCCAAGCAAGGTTCAATGCTTCCAAAATCTACGGAATTTATCACCAGAACCAACCCCTATATCCCTCATGCACCAAATCACGATGCATATTGTACTGTGTCTTCTAGGTGAGTGAATGGGTTAGTGGGTTCATGCAAAGAAGGTAAATCCAGTTTCTTATATATGTAACAATGTATATGTAATAACACACACCAATTAATAAATCCTGTAAAGAAAAAGAAATAAAGAGGTTATGTATGGCTCGATCAGCTTGCCTTTTAAGGAATGGCATGATTTCTATTTATTTCAGGCTGCTAAGTACCGACCGAGTTGGGAACAACAAGTTCGGTTATGGTGAATTAGAAAAAGCATCTCGGGGGGGGGGGGTGTTTTTATAATAAAACCCTTCGTGGGCATGGTTCGAGTCAAAATATTTTGTCTGGTCTCTGTCGTGAATTATCTTTAGGGAAGTGGCTTAATAAAATCATGTTGGGTGAATGAATCCATTCAATTTCTAATCTGGTGTTGCTTGCTCTTCTGGGGGTGTACTTAATTGTTTGATAAGGGGTACTGCCTCATCCTAGGGTTTTGTTCTAAAGAGGAAAGAGTAATAAGGGTGGTTTTAATACAATGTCGTCATCCATCCATAAGGTATAGATTTTCTGGGTGGACTTCAATGTTGGCTAGCGAAACAAATTTTATCCCTTATGCATAAATATTTTTTTATTTTACTTTATATAAATTGATAGCGGGCATATAAAACATCATGATGAGGTGCTTAAAGGAGGTTTATAGAAGGATTACAGTTCCCCCAAAGCTATAATATATATTATTTTGATGCTCCCATGCATGTTGTGACCTGCTTTCGGGCTTATAAAATGCGTTTGAGCATAAAGAAAGGAGTATTTAATCTGGACATAATGTGGTGATCCATGCAGTTTGAAAGAATGACAATTGAAAGATTTAAACAACGTGGATGATGGAGTTAGCTCCGGGGATCCCAAATAGATCCAATAAGATAAAGACATGACACAAGTAGAGGCTCCTTAAAAAACAATGCATAAAAGATGTTTATTCCTTGCGGCAATACTTGGATTTGGAATGCAATAAGATGAGATAGCTTCGGTTAAGTTTGGTCTAGGTAAAAAGTAATAAATTAGAATTTTAAGGGTCGATTATGCCAATAGCTGTCAACAATGCTTTTTGATACAGTCGACACCTTTATAAGACTTCTGGAGACAACATCTCATAAGGGGATTTAGTTATTTCTTGAAATATGATGTAGTTCTAAGTTTCCCACGCATTGGGATTGTGTGTAGACCTATGGAATCCTAAGCATTATGTCATTGAATGGTTTCACTATCTGTAGGTAACCATTGGTCTATGATGGAGAGGAATCATTTTAAGAAGGGTGGACCACATTATATTAGAATTCTGGGTGCAAGTTTGAAATTTTACATCCTACGTCACACATGAAAATGTTAGTAGTCAGGGTATTTCCCTCCTGTAGGGGATTTCCCTGATTTCCACCATGCAGGGGTGGAAACCATCTATTGAGATTTAGAAGGAAAAGAATTAGTGAGGACAACAGGTTTTTGTGTATCCCCTTATTGAACCAAGTATTGGTTAAATTAATCCAGTTTTGGACATTCATGGGTAGGGTGGACGCTGGTACAAATTCTAAAGGTACAAAGTCTCTTTCCTTCCTAGTTAATATACAATTCTAGGCAAGGAGAACCCCCAGTAAATAAATCAAATTGGTGAAGGTGTGGGACTTTCCCTTTATATGATTTAATGCCCTTTTCTTTGCGGGTGTGGGTACCGGGTCTAGTATATTTGGTGTAGACAAGTCCCGAGTCCAGCCCTTTTTCTAACCCAATAAATTGAATTAGTGAAAGTTAGGGATTTAATTTTATACAATTCATAGTTAATTCTGTCCAATTCATCAATCTAGGAAAGGATAAGTTATCCAAGGGTGAGAAGTGAAAGGACAAATCTTGCATGGAAAGCCTTAAGACTGCTCTTATTCCAATATGGTAAATCCTCCTCTATTAAACTAGCCTATGGGGTGATAATATTATCTCTATGAACCTGGCCTTACCTGGAGGGTAAATAAAACCTTTTTATCTGCGCCAAAATAAGGAATCAACTTTAAAAAGTTACTTGCTTTTAAATCAATTATTTTTTTGATCAAATCCCCTAAAATGCCCTGATCCTTCAAGGTCTTGTCAGGGCCATATATCCCCATACTGATAAAAGGGGTTGACGTGCAATGGAATAAACTGCATAAATGGGCAATAAAAAGTGTCCATATGGTGCACTAACAACCTTGGAATTAAAAAAAGAAAAAGTGTTGAAGTTACTGTGACTTTGTAACCTCCTTCTAAAACTTCATCATCCAAATTTGAATGAGAGAATAGAAGAAGTCATTGATTACCTCTACTTGGGTGAATTGTCTGCCACTCCCTCATTAAGCTGCCCCCTGCCTGATTGTAAGGAATCACCTTACATGCATTCAATCAGATATTTGGATTTAGATAAAGAAAAAATTATTTATTTAACCCTTATGGATCATAGCCTATGAACCCAACGTCAAACCACGAGGTTCCTTCTTAAGAAGTTGTTCTTAGATGAATTTCAGTGGAAAAAATATGAACCGCAAGGCATCATAGAATTAAGGTAAATCCAGAAAATGTAAGGGGAAATGCTTGCTAGGATGGCTATGTCTTCCTTCACTATGGAAACTCATGCCTTTACTTTAGCTAGATCAATAAGGGAAGCTGGGGATGGAATAAATCCTGGGTTAGGTACTGGGTCAACCTCTACATCAAGTTGCTAATATTTCAGTTAGGTAGCATCTATTCTATTGAAATTAGAGTCTTGGGGTTTCCAGGTTGATATATTTCCTTTGTTTTTGGCATTTCACGTGCGTTAAGCTCTTTCTTGACCAAAGAAGAGCAAGGAGAGAAATGTACAATTTAAAATGAGAAATTCACAAATAGAAAGATAGTGAAAATAGGGGTTATTTCACATTGTTAAATAGAAATGTGTTCTGAGTGTAGTTAAAGAATGTAGTAGATAGATTTATTGATGTTCTTTCGAATGCTCACTTTCAGGGTTATGTTTGGGGGAACTACTAAATGTTTAGGAAAAATATCTATTGAGCATAGCAAATTGCCTGTTGGTTCTTACCTTTTTTGTTCAGTCCTTATAGCTTTGAAGGAAATCAAAGTTTTCCTTTACTGCCTTTTGCCACTTAGTCTGTTTCATTATTGCAAAGCACGGAGGTAAGCTCTACTTCATTAATGCAAAGCAAGGAGGTAAGCTCTCTTCTGCTTTTCTCCTTATATCCCTGTGTTCCAATACTTTATAAGGTATATAACGAGTCCTAAATTGGTACTCCTTACACACCTGCTAGGCATGTCCCCTTCACTTACTGGTTGTTATCAAGCTCCTACTTACTCGCATATCTCTATCTCCACTACTACTCGTTCATCTCCTACATATTTCTCTCTTACTACTTTCTCAATCAATCTTGTTAGGAATGGAATTGAATAATTGTGTTTCCATTTTTATATGGACATAAACAACCAAATACAAGGGTGTAGTGCTTACAAGTGAACCCTTCTTGTGCTAGTGCTACCTTAAAAAAGAGTTCCCCTTAAACCTGGAATATTAAGTGAGGATTCTCTACTTGGGTTCTAGGAAGTCTTAG
The DNA here is from genome assembly GCA_001517045.1 of Pseudotsuga menziesii. Classification (NCBI taxonomy): domain Eukaryota; kingdom Viridiplantae; phylum Streptophyta; class Pinopsida; order Pinales; family Pinaceae; genus Pseudotsuga; species Pseudotsuga menziesii. The sequence continues at coordinate 69,663 of LPNX010155845.1, forward strand.
GGGATGCTCAGCTGTGATACTAGGATGCTCGGCTGGGCTTATAAACTATCTAAAGTAGTACATATCCCCTAAAAGTCTCCCTAAACCCCTAGGCTCATAACAACAATGGAGGTGACCTGCCTCATCATAGGCTCATAACGACACATGACCTTCCTAATAATGGACTAAAAACAACAATGGATGTATTCATGATCCATGTGAGGTGTTAGGTTTTGTAGTGACAATATTTGAGAGATTCTAGAATCTTTGTAGGAGATTCGCCTGAGATCTGTAAAATGTCGATGAATGGTATCATCCTTTTTTCAGATGAATAAATATATACATGTTGAGGAGGCTTGCACATGAACTAGAGGTTGTGTGAGGAGATGAACTAGTCTAGTTGGATTGCACTTTTTTGTTGTATGTATACATACTGATTTTCCTAGGTGAACTGGAAGAGGCGACCTCTATTGAGAAGACTAACCAGTTCTCTTGTTTTTTTTTAAAGTAAGGACCAATCAAATGCTTTATCTTATTGATAACTATGTGAGATTACTAGCATCTACCTCTTTAGAAAGGTCGACCGATTTAAGAGTATTACTTTCATTATTTGAGTAAGTATCTTAAAGTATTGACCATGACGACCTCATTAAGAGGACCAGCTAGCCCAATGTTCTTCCTTCTGTTCCATTTGAGTATTATGATAGGATGATAAAGGATTCCATGTTAGAAGAAGATTGGCCCTAACCTTCTTTTGCATATGTATACTTTGTTACTAGCCTAATCTTGTAACTTAAGAATGGTATTGTTTTTTGACCAAGTTTAAACAACTAAAATTCTAGTTCAAGTATAATACTTATTACATTACTGACAATTGTGGACCATGGTAAAATAAGCGTTAACATTATGTTTAGAATTTTTGTTCAGTGATTAAGTAGTTTTCCTTTCTTAATGGATTCATGCCCATCTTAGGGGTGACCTCTCGGTGGGAAATATTATACACTGTACAGAGAGTCAGATAGTTGGGTGGAACGTTGAAGACAATTCTCTAGTCGCCATTCGTGTCAATCTACCTAATTCAAATAAGTATTCTCCATTTGTGGTATTAACATTCATTAAGTTTAGTTGTGGTATTAACATTCATTAAGTTTTGTAATGATCCATTCATAGATATTTTGATACATATTGAATTGTTGTAAATATGTAAATGTTTTCCCATATGATTTAAGAGGTTATGGCATGTTGCTTCATTATACAATGATTAGCAATGGTCTCATAGAATTGAAAGATGATTGTTACTTACAACCAAGCAAACTTAACCTTTACATTTTCAAATATGCTTTTATATTATCTAAGCGAAGATAAAATATGATTATTATGTTTCATTGGATATGAGTAAGTAATGACATAGATTTGAAAACATACAATCCTAGTTAATTATCTTAAGAAATAATAATAACCCCTTAACCTTTACATTTGTAAATATACTTTTATATTATCTAAATGAAGAGAAAATATGATTATTATGTTTCAATGGATATGAGTAAGTAATGACATAGATTTGAAAACATACAATCCTAGTTAATTAGGCTTAAGAAATAATGATAACCCCTTATTGATGAATAAGTGAGTCCACTATAGGTAAATGATTTAAGCCTTTTCAGGTAAGGGCAAACTATACGAATGTGGAAAGGACATTAGTGACCAAAGGAAGTGGCCATATTCATGGTAATTATTTATTATGTTAGGATATTAATAATAGTGTTGATATCAACTTGTTACATGGTGGCTTATATGTGAATTTATAGAGAAATTAATAGAAACGAATATGTTTGGAGTCTTAGTCGAGTATGATTATAATGACGCATTAAGAATAATATATGTTTGGTATTTTGTGACTTTAATGTGGTTGCCATTACAACTAATCTCTCTCATATATATATATATATATATGACTTAATTCATACATGTATTGAAGAAGTTAAAATGAAACTAAATGCATAAGTTTATGATTCTCAAGGAGTATGATTATATTATTGTCAAGGAGTATGATTATATTATTGTCATGGAGCTAGATTATTAAACTAAGAGTTTACTTTTGAGTTATATAAACATTATGTGAATGTTGGTCTAGGTTTAGCTAAGCCTTTAACTTAAATAAGATTATATATTGGTTGCTTATGTTTACTTAAGTGTAAGTTAGGAATCATTACTGTAAAGAATTTAAGTTTGTTATATTTATCTTTTTAACTTATCACAACTATAATAATTTAAAAGTACTCATTTTTCAAATACAAAAATAAAAATAAAATAAAATAAAATAATTCTTTAAAAAAATAAATCTCTTTTCAAATTTATCCTTAGTTTATACAAATACACTAGTATGAAATCATTTACCACTTTATAAAATTCTACCTCATATTTTTATACTGTACACTTTCATAAGCAACATGATAAGGCACATGCCATTAGAGATCTTATGAGTAGGTTAGGCCTAACTTGTAGGATCATCTAGGATAATTAGATCAACAAGCAGGTTGATTCAAATGGTAATTTTAGTTAGCTTTATGAGAGACACTTGCAAGACTTTACAAAAATTCAATTATATATATATATATATATACACCTTATCATAAGCATACAATAAAATAATTTATTAAAAATTTGAGTAATACATTGTTAACCCATATTTAAAAACAATCTTTTATGTATTTCGTAAAAATGCCTTGAGATNGAGATGCCCTCAACCTCACGGAGAATGTGTTTTTTTATAAGTTATGAATCAGTATTTAATATTATTCAAAAATCTTAGCGTATCATTATTTAATTTAAAAATATATATATTTAAAATATATTTATACTTTTAATTTTTTTAAACTAGCATAAATCCAAATTGTTTTAAAACTAGCATAGATCCAAATTCTAGACTTTATGAGTCCCAAAAAGGAGTTATTGATTTGATTCAAACCAAGAGACATATCCTTTTATTTAAGGTCCACATATAATATTTTTATTATTAACATTTAATATTATTTATGTTTGACATATAATAATATTATTATTAATATTTAATATTATTTATGATTGACATATAATATTTTTATTAGAAGGAATATTACAACATCTCCGCATACATGGTTTTAAAACCATGTGCAACCCCTCCTAAAACCATGGATTGTTTAGGACAAGGCCAACATTTTTTTGTGATAATTCATTTTTTATTTTTTTATTTTTTTTAGGTACGAACATTACAACGTCTCCCCCATATTATGTTGTTTTTCAAAAGTTACAAGATCTCCCTCATACTAGGGCGTCTCCCCCATATTGTGTTGTTTTTCAAAAGTTACAAGATCTCTCATACTGGGGTGTAAAGCCTCTCTCGCGCAACAATGTTTTAATTTTTACAAATATAATTTAAAACAATTTCTTGATTGAATATAATTTGGATAGTTTAATTTGTTTATTGGATATAATTTGAGTGGGTCAAAAAAATGATTGTTAATAGAAGTTTTAAAATTTTTAATTATTGTAAAAATACATAATACTCTTATTAAACACTTATAATAATTAAATGTAATATACATAATACTCTTATTAAACACTTATAATAACTAAATGTAATGTAATTTTAATATCTTAATTATTATAAATAATGAATTCACCTTTCTTCGGATAAATAATATGAATATACCCCTCTACAAATATGAACCACTTCTTAAAAAATAATTATTGACAACTCCATCATTCAACTTATACCTGGCGAAATCTTATCCAACGTGCGCGTAGTTACAGGAAATATACATAATCAAATGAACTATGATACATTCAATGTTGACTTACAACTCTGGCTTATTTTATATAAACTTAAAAATCAACTATGATACAATATTGACTTCCTATGATTGTAAAATACAGAATTCTCAGCACAACTAGGGCTTATTTTAGTTAAATCTATTAACAGCTTGCAAACTTGCCGAATGAATTGACAAAATCTGCACGTCTATATAATAATTTATATAGAACGTGGCCTGCGAATGCCTTTACCTCCTCATCGGTTGAGCTGGGCGCCGAATCTGATCGGATGAGTTTAGCAGTCCTTCAATGACCAAAATTTAAAATGCCGTAACAAAAATTAAAATCCAAGATGATATTATTCAATCCAGCTATAAGCTCTGGCCGATTCGTTTCTATCTCCGTTGCAATATATATATCAGTATCATTGCTATCTAAGCAACGCCAAAACTGCTTCTGCATTTGTGATCGTTCTTGATCAGTTCAATCATTTGTGATTGTTCTTGATGAGTTCAATCATTGCCCAATTGCAATTCCAACGATGTTGAAGTAGTAGAGCTGCCACTTGTTGGAAATTTTAATTACTTGCAGATTCGTATGTGATCTGATCTCAGCTGAATCTGTTAGAGTCCTTATCAGTCCAGATTTTGTTGGTTAGTTTAACAAGAGTGAAGACTCCATGATTCTGTAATTTAAACTAGTCGAATTAATTTTTCAAGCTAAGTTTGTAGATAGATAGTTATTACAGCCAGATTTTGTCGGTCAGTCTAACAAGAGTGCAGATTCCATGATTCAGCAATCTAAACTAGTCGAATTAATTTCTCAAGCTAAGTTTGTAGATAGATAGTTATTACGGCCATTAATGGCAAGTCTGTAGAGGTTTCTCATAAATAGTAGAAGAAGATTGTAAATTAAGTTAGACAATAGATAGCAGAACTCACTAGAGAACTCAGAGGGTGAGAAAAAGAAAGAGAGTGAAGTTGAAGCTCAAGCTTCTGTGATTCAGTGAAAGAGCTGAAGCTTTGTAAAAGGATCAGTCGATGAGCCAACAAGTTTGTATTACCTTTGTTATTTCCGGACAAGTTATTTATATGAAATAGTTTATGGTTGAATGCATGTTAATTTAGCTGCACATTTCCTCCAGATTTTCTTGTGTAAATGTTGTTTACAATGATGTTTACTTGTGTAAATGTTGTTTATGCCAAAATCAACGTATAGGAAGACAATTAACATGTTACCGTGCTCATTTACTTTGGTGTACAACATTGGTTCACTTTCTCTTCTTTGAAATCCATTCTTAGTGAGATAGGAATCAATGCGACTATACCAAGCTCTTGGAGATTGCTTCAAACCATAGTGTTTTTTTCAGCGTGTACAATTTGTGCTCTTGTCCTAGACTTCATAGCCTTGTGGTTGTTCCACATATACTTCTTCATCTAGATAGCCATTCAAAAATGTCGACTTAACATCCATTTGATAAATAGGCCATTTGTTTTGTGCAACGATGGCCAAAACCGTTCTGATTGTATCCATGTGTGCAACTGGTGCGAAGGTTTCATTGAAATCTATGTCGGGATACTGTGTGAACCCTCCTACTACCATTATTTCCTTGTGCTTCTGCACATTCCCATCAACATCTTGCTTGGTTTTGTATGATCCATTTGACGTTGATTACATCCTTATATTTTGGTACATCTACCAGTTCCCATGTCTGCCTTTTTCCAGTGCATTCTATTTCTTAATCCATGTCTTGTGCCCATACTTCATCTTCCATAGCTTCCTCAAATGTTAGTGGATCGTCTATTTGATAAAATAATGCAAAGAGAGAGAAGGAGTTTGGTGTACCATCTTCATATATTTCACGCAAACTTCTTGTCTTCATTGGATCTGTTGATGTTGAACTGCTTGATGGAGTCTGTTGTCCTCTTGGTGTGTTTGACAATGTAGCTTGAGCTGCGACTTGTGTTGATGTTCCTTGTCTTGAACCATGTCGTGGTGTCATGGGAATTAACGGTGTTGTGACTGATTGACTTACATGTGGTGTTTGAACCACTTCCTTTGGCATGTCATCATGCTTGACATTCGACACAATCTTGACATTATTCTCGATAGTTCCATCCCATGATTCATTCTCAACGAATTAAACGTCGTGAATGATGATCACTTTCCTTGTGAAAGGATCATACAACTTGCATGCTTTTGTGTCTTCAAAATAGCCAACAAAAATACATTTATGTCCCTTGTTGTCTAATTTCTTTCTCAACTCATCTAGCACATGAGCGTATGCGACACAACCAAAAAACTTTAAGTGAGAAACATTATGGTTCATACATGTCCATGCTTATTGAGGAACCTTGCTCTTCACACTCTTTGTTGGTCATCGTTTCATAATGTATACAGCAGTTGCGACGGCTTCATCCCAATATTCATTTGGCAAATGCTTGGTTTCCATCATGTTGGGCACCATCTCATTAATGGTTATGTTCTTTCTCTTTGCGACGTTGTTCTATTGAGGTGTACACCACGTAGTGAATTGCTTCTATATGCCATGGGTTTTGCAAAAAATTAGAAATTCATTTGAAACATATTCACCGTCTCAGTTCGTCCTTAGGATTTTGATGTGGTGTCCACTCTAGTTCTCCACGAGTGCTTTGAACTGCTGAAAACAACTAAATGCATCAGATTTATGTTTAAGAAAATACACCCATGTTTTTCTTGAGTAGTCATCAATAAAGTAAGAAAATAGTTTCATCTACCAATGGATGATGTCTACATTGGACCACAAATATAAGAGTGCGCAATCTCAAGTGGTGTGCATTCTCTGTATGACTTTCCGACTGGAAACATTTCTCTATGTTGCGTGCCAAAAATGCATGCTTCACAAACTCTGTCTGGTTTTTCTATCAATGGAAATCCTTTTACCATGTTCTTTGTGTGTACTAGCTTGAGCCCGTCAAAATTCAGATGTCCAAATCTGAAATGCCACAATCAAGAATAATCCTAAACTTCTGTTTGAAATGCAGCTTGAATTTCAGCGCTATCATTTTCTTTCTTGTCGCAGTGTATGACTTCTTCTTTACTTTCTGCCTTAAACGCAACTCTAGTATTGTTTCGAACTATCCTAAATGGAAACAAGTGATTGTTTGTCATTGACACTTTTGTTATCAGCTGGTTGCTTGGGCATATGTCCTTAATCACACAGTGATTGTGAGTCCATGTAGAATTTGTAACCCTTTTGTATTAGATTTCCAATGCTTAACAAATTGTGTTTTATACCTTCGACGTGATAAACAACAAACATATACTTTTTCTCCACCTGTTTGGTTAGAATACAAACAATACATTTTCCCAAAACAATGACTTGCACATTATTTCCAAGTGTAACATAAGTTTGAATTGAATTATCTAGACTGGAAAACAAATTTAAATTACCAGTCATATTATTGTTGCATCCTGAATCTAAATACCATATGTCACGTGGACTTTATTGGATGGTATTGCATTCAATTGGGGATGCACATGCCATCAACATTGCACTCGACGAAGTGCCGGTGTTCGTCGATTGGTTCTGGCTTATCTTCCTTGATCATATTGCTTCTTCCTGCATTCATATACATAATGACCAAATTTATTACAATAATGACATTGAATTTTTTATTTATCAAACCTGTGACCACTTTGGTGACTTGGATTTTGATTTTATCCTCTACCAGCAACATCCGTAGTTTTGCTATTGCGTCCTCCTCTTGAGAATTTTCTTCCTCTTCCTTTAGAATTATTTCTCCCCCTGCCTCTACCATGGCTTATGGATGACTGTACTGTGATTGCACCTTCCAGAGATGTGTTTGTTCTGTTGATTTTGTGTTTATGATTGATGAGTGAAGCTTGCAACTCATTAATGGTGAACACCAACATATCTTTGTTTTCTTCCAAGGTCACAACCAAGGATTCAAATCTTGGGGGAATACTTATGAGAATTTTTTCAACCACCCTTTGGTATTCTATGGTTTCTCCATGAGATTTCAGTTGATTTATAAAACCAAAAACTCTAGTGTATAACGAGTCCACTGACTTTGTGTCTTTCATTGAAAAAGATTCAAAATCTCTTCTCAAAATCTACAAGTTGGAAGTTTTTACCTTATCCAACCCCTCATAGGTTGTCCCCAATGTGTCCCATTCCTACTTGGAGGTATTTGTTGTTGATACTCTTGGGAGTATGTTTTCATGCATGGATTGGTGTATGTAGAACAAACCTTTTCCATCTTTCTTCCTATGTTCCCTCTAGTCATCTTTCTCAGCTTGCATGTAGGGATGATTTTACAAGCGAATTTTAGCCCAGTGGGCTATTTTTCCATGTTTTTCTCCCAAAAACTTATTCGCCATTTTGCATTTTTTGAAGCCCCGTTTCGCCCAATTTTGATGGGGTAAAACTTTTTCACCCTAAAAATCACCAAATTATTATATAAATGATGTAAAATCCTTGGAAATTAAATTATTTTTTGAAAAATACCGCCAATCATTTTATAGTTGTCGTTTTAAGAATAGGTAATATTCGCCAACATTTATACACTTTTAAATAAGTATGGTTCCTTAAAATCATCCTTAATTGCATGAGATTATTATATGTTGCATGATCTGCTGGTTCTGTATAACCATTCTGAACAATATCCCAAACATCTTGACCTCTGAGCAAAGCATTCATTATTAGAGACCAATACTCATAATTCTTTCCTATAAAAATTGGAGTTTGTAAACTCGACAGATGTAAACCGAAAGTGGAATCCATTTTTAATTTACCATAGGAAATTACTTTTTTCCCTTTTTAAGACAGGATTTCTTTACTAAACATGCACTGATACCATATCCAGGGAAAGATGGCTACTTCAGCGGTAGACTTGAGTTATCGTGAAGTCATAAACTTTTTTTCCCTTTTTGCTTTAATGGAGAGTCTTGCAACCAATATATTTGCGACGAAATTACTGCGACGAGCTTTTCACCCAACACACTTTTACTTTCATAGACTTGGATTCCTCCGATTTTAACTGCTATAGGATTTAGGTTGCGACCAAATCCTGTGCGACCAACTTTCACTTCGACATAACAACTTTATATTTCCTAGTCTAAAGACTTAGGATATGAAAAACACTTCTCACCACGGTAAATTGGGATAAATTGCAACACAACTATTGTAACTCACTCACAATATTATATAAACCAACATTAAATAAGATTTGTGTCGAACCCTTCTACGGATAATAAACAAAACTTTTATGCGGTGAAATAATTATGAATTCTTTGTGTCTTTCACTGAACAGTAAATGTATACAATATTCACTTAGGTTAATCTGGAGAAGATGTGCAGCTAAATAAAACTTGCATTAAACCATAAACTATGGATTTATATTTCTTGGGATGACATAACAAAGAACTTACAGCCGTAAATATAGACTTGAAATTTACAAGGATGTTTCACCGTTTATAGAGCTTCGACTCTCAACACTTTCACAAAACACAGAAGCTTGAGCTTCAAATTCTTCACATAGTTTTTTTTCTTCTTCTGCGCACTTCTCTTCTTCACTCTGTCTATCTCTTTGTCTGTTTTTTTTCTCCGTATCTAATATGTCTATGCATATTATTTTTTGTCTGCATATATTTTGGTTTACAATATTATTCTTCTTATAAAAAACTTTTACCGACTACATTAAAGAGTGTAATAACTATTTACCTAGAAAATTAGCTTCAACAATTAAATTCAACTGCTTATATGTGAGAGACGTGAACTCTTCATCCGGTCAGATTGTTTGACATAAACTGAACTGCTACAGACTCTGACAGAGTCAGCTGATGTGATATTTGGATCAGTGAGTAATTAATATTTCCAACAAGTCTCAGACAGAGGAATCGCTCAATATAGTGGAAGAGGCACCAATCAATATAGTGGAAGCCTTACAGATAATTCCATGCCAGCCTCGGAAGTTCAGAGACAAAGACCAGAAAAATGAAACCAATAACTTAAATCCCGCAGCTCTTCTTGGAAGAGGTGGCTTCAGAAGCGTCTACAAGGGAGTTTTCCCAAATGAAAAAACCATGGATGCAGTAAAATGCATGGCGAAAGACTACAAACGAGGAAAAGCTCTGTAAAATGTGAAACATCCTTGTAAATTTCCAAGTTTGTATTTATGGATGTAAGTTCTTTGTTATGCCGTCACAATAAATATAAATCCATATTTTATGGTTTAATGCAAGTTTTATTTAGCCGCACATCTTCTCCATATTTACCTGAGTGAATGTTGTTTACATTTACTGTTTAGTGAAAGACACAAAGAATCCATATTTATTTCACCGCGTAAAAGTTCTAGTTTTTATCTGCAAAAGTGTTCTACACAAATCTTATTTAATGTTGGTATATATAATATTGTGACTGAGTTACAAAATAGTTGTGTCACAGTTTATCCTAGGTTACCGCCGTGAAAAGTGTTTTTCATAACCTAATTCTTTAGACTAGTAAATATAAAGTTGTTATTTCGAAGTGAAGTTGGTTGCACAGGAGTTGGTTGTAATCTTAATCCTGTCGCAATAAAAGCCGATAGGAGTTAAGTAAGTCTGTCGAGGTAAAAGTGGGTCGGGTAAAAATGAAGCAAGCTTTAAAAGGTTGTTCATTTCTAGAAAACAAATGCACAATGAGCTAGGTGTTTCTCTTTCTTGCTTCCACTTTCTTGTATAATTTCTCATCTAATGATTTTATTGTTGTAAAAAACATATCCCATAAATTTGTAACATAATCAATAGAATCATACTTATTCGGGACAATGGAAACAACCTTAAGACACAAGGATCTGAAGTCTTTCTTTCCAACAAGAAATAATGGTATGATGTTATATGACTCATGGTGGCACATCTAATTTGAACCCCACTGGAAGAAAATATGGGTGATTCATATACATTCTCAACAACATTTACCAATCCCTTTTCAAAAATGAATGAACCACCAAATGTTTTAGATTTGTTAAATTTCATCATTTACTTAACTGCATACTCAAAAAAAAGTATATAAAGCATTATGTTTTAAAGAGTATCAACCAAATAATGCTCATGGACCATTTCATTATACGTCCAATTGCCAAGGAAACAACCACATGTGATCATGAACCATTTCCTTTTATGCCCAACTACCAAGGAAACAACCACATGTGATCAATTGAACATTCCTGAAAATGCTATCTAATTTTGTTGATTACAGTTTAGTTTTTTTTATAGTGAAGTGGATCATGGTTGTTTAGTATTTGCTTCAAATATGGAGTTTCTTTCATCTATTAAATATATAACATCATAATGATGATGCATCCATCTCATAAAATATCATTTTTGTGAGTGAAATGTAAGAAAAACTTAACAAATTATCATATTTACTCAACTCATGTGGAAAATATGGGACACTATATCATTGAGATATTTGTTATCCATTGTTTAGATTTATGTAAATGTAAAGACAATCCTAGAAATATTGACAACCTTTAAAATGACTAATATGAGTAGTTGTCCCTACACATTTCTTATTTTGACAAGAATACTAAAGGTCTTAAGTCAAGAATCAAATGTTCATCATGAGGAACAATTCTTTGGGTTAGAACACATTCTTGATTGATATATCATGCTTGTTCACTATAATAGTTCTTTGCAACATTAGAAAATGTTTTCATATTATTGGTTGAGCTATCGATAATTTGGTTGATATTTTAGAGCCTTCAGTTGATATCTTGATTTATTTAGTCCACCTCTTACTATAAGTGCATGGTTCAATTTCTAGGCCAATAATGGCGATTATGCTCAGTTGGTGTCAATATTGAGTTGGGTCATATTTCATGGTTGATTGATCTTACCACTCTATTCTATATTTTTCCTTTTCTCTCACTGCTTTCTCATTCGTAACGATGTTGGATGACATTGGGTATTGATTGGCTATATTTTCTTCTTACAAAAGATAATTGTTCAAAAAAATTTCTATAAGACTTTGCAGTTTCTTTTTGAATCCAATGGTTTTGAAGACTTTGAGTGAGAGCATCTGCCATGACTAGCTTCTTCTCTTTTGATTTTTCCTATTAACCAAAAAACATGAGCATAGGCTATTAAGTAGCGTTACAAAGAACAAAACTCTTACATATCCATTACATAACATATAAGAATCATAAATCAAGAAACTTAGCATATAAGAATCATATGGAAGGAATTTTCAGAGCATAAGGTAGCTAGTTCCTTTCCTTCTACCAGATAATGTTCTCCCCACAAGTGACATCTATCCTATATCCTCGCATGTCGTTTATATGGATTCTTTATTTTCTAGTTTTTTATCCATATTTCTTATGTATAGGGGAGGTAGGGGATGTGTTTTTGGCAATATCAATGATGTCAACAATGGAGCTTACATAAGATGATTTGATTTATTTGATTGACTTGAAGTTTCATTGCATCTTAGGAAGCAAAATACTTTCCAATGGGTAGTGTTTAACCATGAATCTTAGTAGTAATAAGATCTCACAATCTGGTAGTCTTCTGATTTTGATGGTTGATCCATCACATACATTCTTAACATGCACTTAATAACTTGATTAACTCTCGCAGTCTTCCCATTTTTTCTGTGGATGATATGTTGTTCTTAGATTTAGGTTTGTTCCAAATCCCTTGAATAATCCCTTCCAAATGTTTGAATTAAACTTTGGATCTTTGTCTAAAACTATTTCCTTTAGTATCCCATGTAGCCTAGCAATTTTTTTCATATAAATTTATACTATATTAATTTCCTTATAAGTTGTCTTGACATGTATTAATTAAGCAACTTTGGTTAAATTATCCACCACCACCATGATGGAATCCTATTGCTTTCTTTTCGTAGGAAATTTAGCGATGAAGTCAATCGTCACCACATCTTGTTTCCATTTAGGTATTGGAAATGGTTGAAGCAATCATGTTAGATGTCTATGTTCAGCCTTGAAGCAATCATGGTAAATGTCTATGTATTTAAAATAATATTTTAAAATATATTATAACCTTAATTTAAAATAAATAAGCTTTCAACAAATAATACAAAATTATAAAGTCATGTCTTTAACCTTTTATTAAAATTAGAAAGTCATGTCTTTAACTTTTTGTGGTCATATTATTTTTAATCATTTAATTCTCTCTTTCATCAAGAAAAAAAGAATTTCTTTTTATTACAAAGTTTAATTGCGTTTAAAAAAAATAACAACCAAAAATAATACGAAAGCAACCAAAAGCTAATTAAAAATCTGATGAATTGTCAACTTATAACCACCTTTAAATTTTTATTTGATTTCAAGCTCATAACAACCTTTAATGGAAAGTGGACATTACATGGAAATCTATAACAACCTTAATAAAAAAGTCAAAATTGAGTAAAATTACAATATATTAAGGGGAAAGACTTACAAATTTAGAAGTTAGAAATTAAATACAGTATATAAAAAAAGTTCAGTTAAAAGGTTGAAAATTGAGTTAAAATATAATATATTAAATGGAAAGATATAAAATAATTAGAAGTTAGATTTTAACTGGATGTATTAAATGGAAATATATAAAATAATCAGAAGTTACAAATAAAATGTTTGAAATGTTTGTTGAAAAAATTAATTTTAATTATTTTATTATTATATATTTTTAACAAATGATAATAATATTTAAATAATTTAAAAATATATTTTTTATAAATTAAGTAGTTATTAAATTAAATTGATAATTAAGAATTATGGTTCTTTTGATTTTAGTTTTAGAAGTCTCATTATATTTTATATGTTGAAATAAGTTTATATTAAAATTTTATTAATTATTAAATTTTAACAACTATATCGAAAATAGATAGTGAAAACCTAGGTTTTAGAGGCTTCAAGTTCCATTCATTTTGAAAAATATCTATAATGCTTAGTGTTGAACATATGAACATATGGTTGTACCATAACATGTGTGAGATTATATATATGCAATTCATAACACAAACAATTTGTGTTCTATAGGTGCATTTTATATTAAGTTTATTGCCAAGGAAAAGTTATTCATAACATAAACAATTTGTCATTTTATAGGTGCATTTTATATTAAGTCTATCGCTAAGGAAAAGTTATATAGTAATTTTAGATATTTTTTTTAATTATATTAAATCTATTTTTATATATGAATGTCATTGCACAAAAGTAGTGAGGTGTTTTAAGTTTAAGTATGAGGGAGCTGTTATCTAGGGTTATGTAACTTGAAACTACAAAAAAATTTAAAAAAATGAACAAAATTTATTATAAAAAAAATCATGTAGGCGCACAAAATAAAAAAATAAAATCATTAAAATCATCATAGATCAGAACAGATTTCTAACTTAAGAAATTAAAGACTTCTTTAAAATCCAAATTTAAAATAAATCTATATTAATTACTTACACTTAATACAGGTTATATATAATAATTATAATTATTATATATTTGGAAGATCAATTCTAAGTTTTGGTGGCAAGATTCATAGACATTCATTCACTTTCACATCGACTATAATACATAGTCCAAACATAAGTTTATACCATAACAAGTGGATACCATATATACTATAATAATATTAATAATAATTTGTTTTTAAGGTCACCTCTAAAATAATAATAATAAGAATCTTTTTTAAGGATTGCTAAAATAATAATAATAAAAGGAAACACATGCTCTTAACCAATAGGCCCACTCATGGTGTACATACAAATTCTCACTGTGCACTTCATGCCCATTGCTAAGTCAATTAAAAGTGGCATATTAACTTTCATATGGTTTGATCACACTTACCGCAATTTTAAATATATGTATAATTACTTAAACTTTAGCCAATTTACACGTAATAACAATTAATTGATTAAACATTTTTTTAAATGGTTATTATATACAATTTGATGGGTCAAATCTATTCTTCCTTCATTGTCTTAATAGAGGTTTAAGATTTATTTGAGATTTGGGGTGTATTAGGGCTTATGCTTTTTCATCTACATAAGAGGATGGATTTATTTGAGATTTGGGGTGGATTACTACTTATGCTTTTTCATCTGCATAAGAGGATGGAGGATTAGCAAGTGTACTATTGAAATTGACTTGTTCAAAATCCCAACTAAACATTTAAAAAGGGAATATAAAAAATAAGAGTATGATGAATGGATAACCGACATTTCATGACGGGGGATAACTAGAAGAATGTGAGATAAAAAAAATATATAAAAAATAACTGATAGTGGATAAATGGATAACAAGAATAATGTAGGTGATAACATGTAGCTAGGCATGGATAACTAACACTTAAATATGTTTAACCAAAAAAATATAAAAAGTAAAAAAAAAATCCAAATTATCTTCCATACCATAACTATCTCTTAACTATTTTATCTTTATAAAAACCATCCAACAACAAATTTTTATTTAACATATAATTGCTCGACTACTCCAGCAATTGACTTGATCAAGGCATTTGATAGAGTCAATTGGTCTTTTATCCGTCTTATCCTATTACAAATTGGAGTTCCCCTTCTGACTGTCAAGTGGATTATGGGCTGCCTCACCTCGGCTACCTTTGTTGTGCTTATCAATGGGATCCCCTCAGACTTTTTCCCTGCTTCACGTGGTATTCGTCAAGGTTGTCCCCTTTCTCCCCTCCTTTTTATCCTTGTCATAGAAGGACTCAGTCTCCTTATTGCAGATGCTCATAATAATGGCCTTATCAGAGGGATTCAGATCTCACCAACTCTTACATTAACACATCTACTCTTTGTGGATGATGTTATTGTCATGGGTACTGGAACTCCTCGAGAATGGGCTGCTTTTGATGTCATTATGGATACTTTTTGTTCAGCCTCGGGTATGTCCATTAGTTTGGAAAATTCTGTTCTCTTGCACCACAATATTATAGAGCCAGAACTTCTCAGCTTCTCTAGATCTATTCCCTATAAAATGGCACCCATCACTTTGGGATTATCCTATCTGGGATTTTTCATTAAACCCCTTAGTTATAAAACCAGGGACTGGAACTGGCTGGTGCAAAGATTTGAAAAGAAAATCAGCCTCTAGACCCACAAGATGCTCTCCTTGGGTGGTAGGTTGATCTTGGTTCAATCTGTTCTCTGTAGTATCCCGGTTTATTGGATGGGTCTGGCCCCTATTCCGACTGCGATTCTGAATAAGCTCAGGAGTATCACCTTTGCATTTTTATGGGGTTCCAATGGTAATACTCACCGATATCATTTGGCTAGCTGGTCTGATTTATCCTGGCCAAAAAAATTTGAAGGATGGGGCATCAAGAATTTTTTCTGGTCTAGTATAGCACTTCGGTTGAAAAACTTCTGGGAGGTTCTTTTTTGTCACAGTCTTTGGCATCGTGTGCTCTCAGCAAAGTATTTGAAAAATGTTTCTGTGGTATCGTGGCTTCGGGGAAAGAATTTCAAGTCTCGGGGAGTATCTTCTATTTGGCGGGGATTCATTCAAACTATTCCTTGGATGGGGAGATTTTTAGCTTGGCAGGTGGGAAATGGAAATGATATATTGATAGGCATTGATCCAGTAATCGGCTCCTCAAATACATTTCACTTTCCTGATGAATTAAGATCATACCTGGAGGATTTGAATATTTTAACTCTTGCTCAGGCACATAATACTCTTCCGGATGCCTGTCAGTACTGGTACACTGCGGATGAATTGCTTCTGGCTGGGGAATGGAAATTTATTTGGAACAGGTTTGTCAGAAACCTTGTACTAAATGGTATTCGCCTAACAAATGCCCCAGACTCTCTCCTTTGGGATTTTAATAAAAAAGATGGGAAACTTACTGCAGCAAAAGCTTATGAATGTATTGTGAGTTCCTACAATCCTGTTCCAGGCAATTGCTTGTATACTTCTCTTTGGTCCAAATCTCTTCCGCGGAAGATCGGATGCTTTACTTGGCTGGTACTGAGGAATAAGGTCCTCACATGGGACAATCTTCAAAAAAAGGGTAAAATTGGTCCAAGTATTTGCTCTCTTTGTCTCGATAGTGAGGAGACAGTACTACACCTTTTCTCTCGCTGTATATTCAGGAAGAATTTGCAGGTTCTTTTATGTGATCAGTATCAGTATCATATTCCACCTGAGTATGATTCTTTTGAGAAGTTTTTGGATTACTAGATAAAATCATACCCACGCAGCTCGCCTCTCTTCTTCATTGCCCATCATACTATCTGGGCCATATGGAAAGCTCGGAATATGGCAATCTTTGAAGGGCATAACTTGACTGTCTGTGGTGTTTTTCATTAGATTTTATATTCAATGCAATAGTCTATCTCTCGGCCTATTTCGATTTGCAGGAAAACAAAATCTGATAGACAGATTGGGAACAAGCCCAGTATGATTTACCCTTGTGGGTTTTTTGATGGAGCCTCTACCTCATCAGCTGCTGGTATTGGTTATAGTGTGTTTTTCAATAAAGATCACCATCTGGATTGCGTGCTGGGGGTCGGATATGGTTCCAATACAAAAGCTGAACTTCTGGGTCTTTGGTCCCTTTTGTTCACTTCCCAAATGATGGGTATCTCGTTGTCCCACATTTATGGTGACTCACAAGTCATCATTAATTGGGCAAAGGGTCTTTCTGCTCTCACCCCACTAAAACTTCATCACTGGTGCAGGGAAACACAAAAGCTTTTATCAAGCTTTCCGGATCTCACTCTCAGTCACATCTATCGTGAACACAACCGGATTGCAGACAGTCTTTCAAAAACAGCACTCAAACTTAATCAGGGTTTTGGCTGTTACTCTGAATTTTTTGATGACCACTTGGTCACATGTGACACATTTCAGCTCTTTTGAGCCTTGGATTAAAGGAGTTTTATATCCTTTGGATATTTGTTTGATGTTTTATGAGTGGATGATTCTGGAATGCAGCTCTGATCCTCTTGGTTCACGATAGATTGGATTGTTTGTTTGCGATCCTCTTTATGATGAGGCTGATATCTAATGGGATACACTTCTATTGCTTGCCATTCCCCCCGGCCGTGACTGGATGTGATCCTATAATGATTGGTTATTTATGTATTGTAACTCTTCTTGGGTGCGTGTTATCACTGCCCTTTGATTCTTAATAAGAATATCAAGGACAGGCTTTTTCTTCCTGAAAAAAAAAAAGAACACATACCACATCGTCTTTGCTTTTTGCTGGGTAATCTGCTCTCAACGCTCAGGTTGTTCGAAATTGGCGGTGTTGTATCTCCATCAAACATGCGCGTAGTCTAAGGAAAACATGATGTATTCAATGTTAACTTGTTCAGAATTATAAGCACAACAGCCAGTTTTGGATATATAATATATAAATAGATTGAGTTTGGATATATAATATATAAATAGATTGACTTCTAGAAATCTATTGATAAGACCTACACGTCTATATTAATGAATATATATAATGCAAACACATCATAAACGGGGACTACGTGGGACCTGCAAATGCCTTCTACGTACGTTCTATAATCTTATTCCAAATGTCATCTGTGTTGGCTGCCTTGACATTTCAGCTTACAATTTATTTGTTGACAAAAATTTAAAATGCATTAACAAAATCTAGAATCGATCAATAGATATATTTCTATCCCGCTCAAGGCTCCGACTAATTCGTTTGTATGGCACTGCGATATGACATCCATAGGAAGTTTGCAGGAAAGTGACTGCATTGACCAGTGAGGCGAGGGACTTCAAAATATTTTAAAATTTTACTCATTAAGAAGAACGTGATAAAAAAAACAAACCACATATATATATTGCGAAGCTTATCTCTAGGGAATCATGACGATAGAGATTAAATGGTCGAGAGATAGCAATGGAATGGAACACAATTTGATTTTTTTTTTATTCTAGTTAAACTTGTTCAACTTTGAGTTATCTATGTGAATTTGATTTTAATTATTATTCTTCACATGAATGATAGGGATCAATTATTTTTTATATTCTTTATTTTATCTCACATTCTCTACCTTGAGTTATCCATGCATCGCTACGAGTTATCCATTCATCAGCTACCAGTGCTTTTTTATATTCTCGATAGTACATTTGTCATCCTTGCTTATGCCTTGTGAATATGGATAGGTTACAAGTTAAGTGTCATAACTTGTTATCGATGCTCTAATTTTGATATTCTTTTTTTAATAATTTTTTATTTTAAAATGGAATTACTAGGATAAAATCAATGAGGACAGTACACTTGTCTCATCCTTGTGCAATCTAGGCAAAAGCACAGACACTAGTCTACTCAAAATTTTAAGATACTAGTAGCAAAAACCACATTAGTTTTTTAAGGTGTCTAAATAAATCAATAAGCTTATTTTTTATATTAATGCTTTTTTCCCTATGCAAAATTTAAGTCTATATATGTATTCAAACACATTAATTTTAACATTAATAAAATTAATGTGATATTAATAAAATTAATGTGATTGTTGCTAATAACTAGTGGAAGAGTAGACATATATACGAAATATTAATAGAAATAATATTGTTTAATTAATTATACTATGATATTTAATTAAACAATATTAACATTTAATAAAACAATCTTAATAAAATGATATTATTTAACTAATTAACAATATAATAATGTTATATTTTAATTAATTAATTATAATATTAATATTTACTTTATATTATACTTCTATGCACATACAAAGAATATGCTATTTAATTAAAACATTACTTTCAAAATAGTAATAAAATATTGTTAATTAAGTTACTACAATGTTGTTTAATTATTTATAATATAATAATTAATTTAAAATTTCTAATATTATATCATAATTTTGTTAATTTAATTTACTAAAATATTATTAATTAATTTAATACAATATTGTTTAATTATTTATAATATAATAATTAATTAGAACTTAATCTTAAAAATTCTAATATTATATCATAATTTAGTTAACTTAATGAAGATACATATGGATATTAAATCTAAATAATAAATGTATTGAAAAAATAATATTGTTTATTTAATTGTTTGTATAATAATTAATCATAATATTTATTTTAATGAAAATGAGACATTTTCTTCAAAATGTTAGTCATGTCACTTGATGTGAGTATATATTGAAACTATGGTGTTTAGCATTAACGTTATCAATGAATGTCGAATGAGAGGGGGCCGAGGAACATAAAATTTCTCTTATATTGTTGTAACAACGCTTAATCTTGACTTGTCTACATTGAGCACTATTGTATGCAACATGACACATATATGATATACAACAAATTAATAGATTTCAACATATTTAACGAACATGAGCCTGATCATAGAACTTTAATTATAATTTTCAATGTTGCCATGCATAGGGACCCCAAGGAGGAAAACTATCAATATTGACAAAAGCACCTGATCTTCAATAAAAATTAAGCTAACATTTTTCTTCATGATCTAAAAAATGAACTAATTCCTTTATCTAGCATGGAAAATATAGAAAATCTCTACCATAATTTTGCTACAAACCTCTCGTCGTCCATTAACAAGTTCTCTATTGAAGTCTCAACTAAAATGAGCAATACGATAGAACCAACCCCTGGTATGATCAAGAGTGTAAAAATGAAAGAAAATAAATTCAACAAGCTACTACAGATTTGATAAAAATGGAAAAGATAAATCACTACAAAGCCTTAATTAAAAGAAAAAAATGAACTATCTAAGTAAAAGGTAGGAAAATATCCTACACCTCTCCAAGGTGGCTCCTAGGAAATTCTGGAGGCAAATTCTAACTCACAAAATAAAAGAAGATAATAAAATTCCTTTTTAAGATTAAAATTCCTATCTTAAAACGTTTTATAAATCCCCGGATATCAGAGATAACATTCAAACCCTTCTTACAACAAAATAAGTTTTCTCATTAGAAGACATGGATTTCAGCCTAAGCGCTTAGAAAATGGAAAATCCCAAGACATTGAAGGCTACCAAGGAAAAATCTTAAAAATTGGAGGGCATGTCCCCATCTCGCACATTCACAAACCCTTTAATCTAGCATTCAAGCAAGGGTTTCCTACACCTTGGACTCAAATCCTCATTATTCCTATTTTCAAAATTGGTGATAAAAATGACCCCTCTAATTATCAGACTATTATGATTAGCCCTCTCTTAGATAAGTTGTATGGTATTATCTTAGGAAATAAGATCAATGAATGGCTAGAAATGGAAGGTAAGCGGGCTAAATGCCAAGCAAGTTTTAGAAAGAATCATTCACCCACATACAACGTAGCTACACTTAGGATCATTGCAGAGGAATTCCATAGTAATAAGTCTGACTTATTTAATTGCTTTGTGGATTTTATAAAAGGTTTTGATACAGTGCCTAGAAATAACCTATGGAATGGGCTAGAGGAGCTTAAGGTTCCTTTTGAGTTGAGAGCTACCACAATAAGATTATATGAAAACTTCATTGCTTAGTTTAAGAATAATGAGGGGGTGCAAAACATATATAAATTGTAATATTGGAGTTAAACAAGGTTTCCCCTTCTCCCCTACCTTTTTTGGCATTTACATTGATAAGCTAGAAAAGTGTTTAGAAGAGGCAGTTTGTGCCGGTATAATCTTAGTTGTGATAGTTATCATCCTTCTACTATGATGTTGATGATATTGTTCTTATGGCAAGGTGTCCTTTTGATCTTGATAAGCAAATAATAATTATTAAAGTTTTTTTCTCTAACATGGGTATGCCAGGTTGTTAACACCGACAAGACAAAAATCATGATTATAAAATCTAAGAAAGACACCTATAAAATTTTATTTTTGATAATAGATATTTAGAGGAAGTAACTTCTTACACGTATCTTGGAATTGATATTCATCACAAACTCAATTGGAACTAGATAACATTGATAAAATTATTAATGCAAGGTGGTAAGATTATTTTGGTCTTGGAAATAACTGTAAATCAGCCAATCTAGTCATGTGGCATAAAAAAAAATTCATCTCTAAAACTCTTGTCATCCTTGTTATCTTGTATGGTTGTGAAGTATGGGGGTGGATCATTTCTAAATAATCTTGGAGGAATCTTGAGCAAATCAAGAAGTAGTTTATAACTTATAACCTCAAAATTAAAAGCAATACACCTTATCATATTCTCCTCATAGGAGTGGGCCTTTCCCCATCCAGAGCATTGCTATGACTAGGTACCTGATGTACAAGGTTAAGATAAATAACATGGGAAACAAGAGACTTCCTAAAATTGATTTAAACTTAAGTCAAAACCAACTCGCCTCAAGCGGTGTTGGTGTAAAGATACCATGGCTTGGTTAAACCATTGGGGCATTAATGAAAATGACATTTCGCATAACATTGATAATGTAAAAAATATTATTACTTCTAAGTTTAAAGAGAAATTTTGGCGAGAGGAAAATTTAGCAGTTAAGAGAAAATTAAGATATGATAAGGAGGTCAGTAATCCTATCTTGGAAGATCAGGAGTATCTCTCGGTAGTAACTATATCACATAAGAAAATTAATATATCCAATATTAGAACGAACTCTCATGAACTCCATAGCGAAGCAAGGCGTTGTCTATTCCTAAAACACTACGAGCGGAAAGGGTTTTCCATCTGTGTGATTCTATGAGCGTTGAGGATGAAAATCACTTTCTCTTAAAGTGTTTTTCTTAGACCCACATTAGATCTGAATTTCATAGTATTTGTTACAATACAAACCTTTATAACCTCCTAACTTGCCAAAACTATAGTCAACTTACAAAGCTTCTTGGCAAGCTTGCTTTTTGAGCACATGAACAAGATTTTAAAAATAAACCAAGTATTATCCTTCTTAAGATCCAATGATCCAAAGTTTGTTTTACTAGAGATTAATCATCATCATTGTTATCATCATAATATATTTATTTATTTATTTTTTATCACTTTATAAAGATAGATTTAAATAAATAATAATTGATCAACTAATATTTTAACTTCAAACAAATAATGTAAATTTAAAAATTCATATATTTTATAAAAAATATGATAAATACAGAGAAAAGTCAAATTCAAACCCGAAGCCCCATTGAATGATGTGATCTAATTTAAATACATTTAACACGAAACCAAGCGTTTAAGTCAAAACAAATAATACAAATCTAAAAGCTTGTTCATAATTTTATAAAAGTTTATCTTTTTCTTTTATAATTTTATAAAAAATAAATTAAGTTTATTTTAATTTTTTTAGAAATAATTAAATAATAAAAAATTAAATTAAAAGTTTTATAAAAATAATTAAATAATAAATACTCAACCAAAATTATATTAAAATATATATAAATCTATTTAATAAATATAAAAACTATAATAATTAGAAACTAAAACCTTAATTTACAACAAATAAAGTTTAAAAAAACTAGAACCTAAATTTAAAACAAATAAAGATAGACTTTCTAATAAAAAAAATGGATTTAAGTTTTTTTTATTCTTTTAAAAAAAAAGTATTTAGGGAAATGAATTATTAATCAAAATTACATCAAAATGATTTACATTCAACTTTTACTAATAATATTTAAAAATTTGATTTTTATGTTAATTATATATTTAATTTATTTAATAATTTAAATTTTATATTATTTATACATTTAATTTATATAAAGATCAATCAACATATAAATAAAATTATTTAGTTTCAAATTTATATCTTACCATTTGAATTTTGAATTATTTAGTTTCAAATTTATATCTCACCATTTGAATTTTGGATTTATATCGATTGTAGATTTCATATTAGAAAACTCAATAATTAACTTGGTTTCAAATGAATATCAAAGATCCCATTTAACATCAAATTAAAGCTTTTAAAATAATAATTTAAAAGACATTTAATTTTAATTAAAATTTTGAATTAATATAAAATGTGAAGTTTATTTTTTTTAAATTAATTTAAGTTTATATTCATATTTTCATAGAAAATTATTTTAAAAAAATAAATAATAAACCAAAATTACATATAGTTTCATAATTTGAATTTGTATTAAATTATATAAATTGTAAATTTCATAAATATAATAAATATGAAGAAAATAATACTTGATTTTGCTCTCTCTATATATTAAGTAATAATTTAAAATAACCTTTAAACTCAATTTTAAAAAAAAAATACCATAAACTTAATATTCAATCATAAGAGAATCTTAGTTTACATATACTTCTCTCCATAATTTCATAAGACAAAAAAAAGACCAAGTCCTATCGTGCCTTAATATTGAAGCATCACCCTACTATAAAGCTTTTCCAATACAAAATTGATAACTTTCAAATCAAAATCTAAGAAAGAGACAAAAACTCTCATAAAAGTCTTTGCCAAATAGAATTAGAGGGTTGGGATAATACTTAAAAATAAGGTATGTAACCACTATCACTATGTTTTATATTTTCAAAATAAATAAAGCCATTCATTTATCCAAGTCACCATCACAAAGTTTTCAAAGTAAATAAAATCATTCATTTTTCAATAACTTTTTTGAGCAACTTTAACTTAAATAAAATCATTCATTTTTCAATAACTTTTCTGAGCAACGTTAACTTAAATAAATAATACAAAATTTAACAAATGTATTAGTAACCAATATATAATTACTAAAGTTTACATATATATATGCATACCCTACTCTTCACCATTCTAGATTGATATTAATTATAACCCTACCCTACCCATAATTTTGTATACATACCTTACTCCTTTGATTTGAAATAATAAAAAAGAGACCCTACCTAGCTTACCTCACCCATAATTTTGTATACATACCTTACTCCTCTAGTTTGAAACAATAAAAATAAAACAATAATCTTACCCTATTCTACTTATAATTTGAAAACATAAAAATGTGACAATAATCTTAAAATCTTTGAAACCATAAAAAATGAGACAATAACCCTACCCTACCCTACTTATAATTTTGTATACATACCTTACTCCTCCAATTTGAAACCATAAAAATGAGACAATAATCTTGGAGAAAGAAACATATTTTGGTAAACGTTGAACTTACCTATCCATAATCATCTGATCACCCAACCTACGCCTCCACTCAGACTGTTCAAAGTTGGAGATGACGATGGCATTGTTGTATTTCCATCAAACGTGCGCGCAGATTAAGGAAAGTATATACAATGAACCCAAGAATGATGTACTTGTTCAGAATTATAAGAACAACACAGGTTTTTGATATATAATTTATATACTTAGATGGGCCTACAATTTCGAAACGTATTGATAAAGACTACAGGTCATTATTTCCAATCTCAGCTGTGTTGGCTGCCATGGAAATTTCTGTTCTTGAATCTGATCGGAAGAGTTTTCAGATTCCGATTTCTTTGTTGACAAAAAAATTGAAATTCAATAACAAAATCTAGAATCCAAGAAGATATCATTCAGGGTCCGACTGATTCGTTTGTATATGATCACATAGGAAGTTTACAGGAAAGAGAGTGTATTGACCGGTGAGATTAAGGGACTTGTGCTCCAGTTTTCATATTTAGTTCTTTCATACAGCCATGTGAGAAGACAACCCAGAGCCCAATACTTTGCTTTGGTACGGATACGAATATGATAAGTAGGCGTAATGGTTAAGAGCATGTGTTTCTTCTTTAAAAGTTACAGGTTCAAATCCAGACAGTAGTGTATATACCTTTCTAAATTTTAGCAATTAAATAGCTATGCTCAATGTTTCTTTCGGCTGCTGAATTCAATCATTACTGGTTTGTAATTCTAACAAAGTTGAAGTAGTAGGCCTACATGCAAGCTTCGTCTATCCTCGTTCAGGTTGTGACTATAATCAGCTCTGCAAGATATTTGTGAATTTAATTGGCTGTACAAGATATTAAATTTGCATCGTACCGGTATTGAATTCAATGGGTTTTCAAGTAATAATCATTGCAGTCTTTGCGTCAATCATGGTGGGAGAAAATACCTGCAATTCTCATATGATTAATTTTAATTTTTCTTATAATTCCTTCGATATCAATATAGATGCTCCTTCTTTCAAAATGTCCGGCGCCTCAATCGTTTCAGGAGCCTTGCACCTCACGCAGGATTCAAAGAATAAGAATCCGCAATACTCCCTAACAAATGTATCTGGAAGTGCTTTATTGAAAAAGAATTTCAGGGTGTGCTATGGAAGTAAGTCTGCATCCTTCAATACCTCATTCGTTTTCAATATTCAACGTGTGAATGGAAACGGCGGCGAGGGTCTGGCTTTTATCATTACTTCCAATAATGATTTACCTGCAAATAGTTTTGGCAAATGGTTGGGACTGTTAAACGCCTCCACTAATGGCAGAAACAGTACTAAGGTAGTGGCAGTCGAATTTGATACGAGCAAGAGCCTAGGGACGAATGATCCCGATGGCAACCATGTAGGTATTAATGTTAATAGCATCAATTCCACAAATTTCACAAGTTTGCCTGCAGACCAGATCAATTTGACGGGCAATTACGACATTCAGGCGTGGATTCAGTACAACGGCAATACGAAGAAGCTGGACGTGTATGTGGCAAATATGTCTGATCCGATGCCATCGAAGGCCACCGTCTCCGCCGTCATCGATCTGTCCAAAATTCTAGACTCGAAGGCTTATTTCGGCTTTTCTGCTTCCACTGGTATTGGGACGGAGATCCACGTTGTGAAAGCATGGAATTTCATAATCGAACCCGTTTCTTTGCCAAACTGGGGATTAATTATTTTTCTTTCTGTCTTCCTTCCCTTCACACTGGGCGCCACGATATGTATTTTATTGTTTCTCAAGAGGCGTAAGTCTCAGGCAGAGGAAGAGAACAAGATATTTGAAGAAATAGAAAAAATTCCAGGCCAGCTGCGGGAATTCAGATACAAAGACCTGAAGAAAGCAACCAATAACTTCAGTCCCACAGCCCTTCTCGGAAGTGGTGGCTTTGGAACTGTTTACAAAGGAATTCTGCCAAAGGGGAAAAATGCGGTTGCAGTAAAACGCATTACCAGATGCTCCAAACAAGGTAAAGAAGAATTTATATCAGAGGTCAGTATTATCAACCGCCTTCGCCATCGAAACTTGGTGCCTCTGTTCGGGTGGTGCCATAAGAAGGGGCAGTTGATTATGGTTTATGAATTCATGCCCAACTGTAGCCTGGACAAACATATTTTTAATGAGGAATATATTGCAGACGGGTTTCTGGATTGGCAGCAGAGATACAACATTGTATCCGGCGTCGCTTCGGCTCTGTTGTATCTCCACGAGGAATGCGACCAGCAGGTAATTCACAGAGACGTGAAAGCCAGCAACATCATGCTAGATTCCGAATACAAGGCCCGTCTCGGCGACTTCGGCCTAGCCCGTCTGATTGAACACGACCGGAGATCCTTCACAGCCACCGGTATAGTGGGAACACCGGGCTACATCGCACCCGAGTACTATCACACTGGGCGAGCCACAACAGAATCTGATGTGTTTAGTTTCGGCGCCGTGGCCCTTGAGGTCACCTGCGGAAGGCCTCCCAGATCTAGCAGCCCAGATTCGCCAGATCTAGTTGGTTGGGTTTGGAAACTTTATCGCCAGAACGATCTGTTGGAAGCTGCAGACAGTCGCCTGGCTAGGTTTGGAAGCGTCAACATTAACGAGGGGGACGTCAAACGCTTGCTGATGTTGGGACTGGCGTGCTCAAACCCGATTCCGGCGGCCCGTCCAACAATGAGAGAGGTTACTCAGGTACTGGCTCGGACCATGCCACCACCATACGTACCTCCGTTCAGGCCAGCGTTCGTCTGGCCCCATCTGCCCACGGATATCAGTTTCGCCAACACTTCCACCATCAATTCAATAGCCAGTTTTGACGGTGTAGTGAACGCCTTGAATACCTTGCTTCCGTCGTCTGACTCAAATCAAAATGCGAGGAGATTAGAAAGGATGACACTCTGATATAGATTTTTGACGCCAATTTTGCATCGCAATAATCCAACCCAGGTTTTGTGTTGTCAAATGTTTCGAAGGGTTTCAAGGTTTTAGAGTGACGTTATTGCTCAGAGTTCAGAACGTGTCAGAAATTTCAGTAAAGAGTTGAATCTGAACAATTATTTATCTGTCATCGAATTCCTTTCTTGTACCCATTTGTTAGAAATAATGTTTATCGTATGAGTTGTGGAGATTCTCGGCAAGTCTGTTTGCCTAGTTCAATGTGTGGTTGACATATTTTATCAATCTATCTTAACTATATTAAATTAAATATCATAAACTCTATATTTGGGGGCATCATGTATTGTATTGTAAAAATATGCCATTCTAATAAAATTAGTGTGTATCGTGTGTTACAATGACTCTTCTTTTCAATTCTATTTTCAGAGTGTTATTATTGATTAGTGTTGTGTTATACAATGACTCTTCTTTTCAATTCTATTTTGAGAGTGTTGTTATTGATGAGTGTTGTGTGTTGCAATGATTTTTCTTTCTATTTTTCAATAATTGTAATTTATAATATAAGTTTTGATTTAAATTTAAAAGATTAACATTGATTTAGACTAATTTTTTTATAGAAAATATATATCTCTCCAATTCTATTTTCCTTGAGTAATTTAAGGTTTTTGGTTGACAATATGTATTTCTTTATTTCTAAGTAATATATGGGTTTGGAGTTAAAGTTAAAAAATTAATGTAGTTTTAGATTCATTTTCTTTAGAAAATATATTTTCTTAGTGCTAGTAAAATAATATTATATTCACGTTTTGAAGTAAAAATTATGGGTTATTGCCATATTACATCTCAACTTAACATTTGGTTAGTTTTTTTACTAGCTGAGTATGTTGTTGCTTGCTTAGCTAGTTGCAAAGCAGTGTGGCTGCGAAAGTTATTGTCTAACTTGCTTGATCTCCAATTGGATGTGACTTGTATCTTTTGCGACAATCATAGTTGTGTGAAGCTCTTGGAAAACTCTATCTTCCATGACAAGTTGAAGCACATTGAGATCAAGTTCCAATATATCAGGGATATGGTGCAGAGAGGAGCGGCAGAGCTCCATTATGTGGCAACAGACAAGTAGATAGTCGATGTGTTGACCAAGCCTCTAGCTAGAGTGATGTTCAAGTACTTCAGAAAAAGACTTGGTGTGATCCAGAACGAGACCCTCAAAAGAGGGAGTGATATGTTCTAGTATACCTGGAGAAACATGGTCTCTGAGCATAAAATCTTAGTGAATATCGTAGGTTGCTCAGATGTAATTAGTCCTACAGGTTGTCCTTGGATGTAATAAGTCCCGGTGAAGCTCGCAGATTATCCTTGGATGTAATCAGTCCTCATATTTTTCTATGCTAAATAACGAAAGACCAGAAGACATAGATGCATTATATCTCACATTGGCAATGAGACAAGTTGTCCGAGCGAGAAAAATCTTGGTGAAGCAAGATGCTTGAACGTAATCACTCATATAGGTTGTCCTCAGATGTAAGCAATCCTGTAGGTTGTCGTTGGAAGTAATCATTCCTAGTGAAGCTCGCAGGTTATCCTTGGACATAATCATTCCAGAGACAGGTTATTTGAGTGTAAATGTGATCCATGGTGTGGCCCACAGGTGTTCGAGTGGAAAAGAATCCCTAGCGTAGAACGAAGGTTAATCAAATGTAATACAACCCAAAGGTTGTCTAAATGGAAAATATCCTGATGCAGGATGTTCAGATGTAAGAAGTCGTTGAAGTTGACCTAGAACGTAAAAGTCTTGATGTAGCAGGTTGTTTGGTTGTAATCAGTCCTTACATATATATCTATATATGTGTGTGTTCTCATGTTGACATGGCAAGGTCACGAAGCACGTGAGGTGCACCTAGGCGGTTCTCCTTTACTGGTAGAACACAAGTTGACCGTGCGGAGACATAATGCACTGAGTGCGCTTCTAGGTGATTATTGCATACTAGAAGTTGCAGGTTGTCTTGATGATGTGAAAAGATCCTTGCTTGCTCCTATGGTGATATAACACAGGTGGTCTGCATCTGAGTTGTGCTCTGTTTTATTTTGTTTTGTGCAGGACAAAAGAGATGATACGAACGAGATAAAGGTAGAAGACGTAAGTTATTCCTGTGTAAATATAAAGAAGGTCCTGGAAATTCCCTACGTGATGGATTTCTTGAGATGTGATGAATACTTAGATGGGGACTAGGCCTACACCCAGCATGAAAAAGGGATAGCTCTTTAGAAACTTCCGATGATAGATATTATTGTCTGATGATCGATAAGAAGATAATGATGGCATCAGCTATGTTGATGACTCTATGACTTTGTGATGATAATTATGTGATGATGATTGTACCAAATGTGTTTATGACTATGGAAGAGAGAGAATAGCTTCCTATTTAAGAGGGAGTGTTGATGTATTAGTAACTTTGAAAGATATTTTAATGTATATTATCATTGTATGTTGTTGTACCCCCATTGGATATGTGTTTCCTCCTTGCGGGATGTCTTTATTGTGTCTAGACCTTGAGGTACAACCTCTGTTGTAAGTCAGGGAAATAGTCCCCAGTGTAGCATCATGTAACGTGTATTTGGAGTCTCTCTAGGATAAGTTAGCCTTCTTAGGGTAACATATTGGCCCCAGTATTGTAATAGGTCAGACACTTGAAGAGTTTAAATAGGGAGGCAGTCTCCCTCATTTATACTCACCTAACACTCACTCAAGTTTGCATGAGAGAGGGAGAGAGAAGGGAGGATAAATAGATAGTTGTTGAATACTTCTTATTATTGGGTTTTATCATCTTGTGACACAGTCTTTGTGACTAAACTATTTAGAGGAAGTTTGCGGGGTTTTCTCCTTTATGGTTTCCCTCGTGAAAATATTTGTGTCTTGTGTATCTGTTACATCTAATGCGTCTTGTTGTACTTGTTATTCTTCTAGAAAAACATCCTAATTAAGCTAATAACATCCAGAAAAACTAGCAGTTACCACCAAATCGGAATTTGAGAGGGGAATGAGTAGAAAAGCGACTTTCAAGACTAAAAATAGGTTATTTGAGTGGATGGTGATGCCATTCGGGCTATCCAATAACCCAACTAAATTCATATGAACAATGAATCAAGCATTTAGACCTCACATTAGGAAATATATCATAGTCTATTTTGATGATATTTTAATCTTTAGTAAAATTATGGAGGAGCATCTAAAACATATAGAATTGGTCCCTGACATACTTCAAATAGAAACATTGTTTATCAACCCTCAAAAAGTGAATTATGCAAGGATAACGTTGTATTTATTGGTAGTGTCATTTCAATAGAAGGACTGAGCATGGATCCCAAGAAGGTAAAGGCCATCCTTGAATGGCCTACCCCTCAAAGTATCATGGAGGTAAAGAGTTTCCATGGAATTGTTAACTTCTACAAAAGGTTCATTCAAAATTCCAATGATATAAGTCCCCCCTTAATTGATTGCACAAGAGGGACAGTCTTTGCAAGGACAAAGTTCTCTGCAGTAAGTTTTGAACAACTCAAAAGGAGAGTTACAGAAGCC
Source organism: Pseudotsuga menziesii (assembly GCA_001517045.1). Taxonomy (NCBI): domain Eukaryota; kingdom Viridiplantae; phylum Streptophyta; class Pinopsida; order Pinales; family Pinaceae; genus Pseudotsuga; species Pseudotsuga menziesii. The sequence goes on from LPNX010155845.1 coordinate 100,946, forward strand.
CCTATTCTAACCCTACCATATTTTGAGAAACCTTTTACAGTGGATTGTGATGTCTCAGGAGTGGCCATTGGAGGGATGTTAAACCAAGAAAGGTGACATGTATAGTACCTATGATAAAGAAGCTAAATGAAGCTAAGAAAAAGTATAGTACTTGTGATAAAGAATTCTACACAACATTGTAAGCCTTGAAATACTGGATGCATTAACTTCTGCATAGGGATTTCATTTTGATGAGAGATAATCGGGCCTTGAAATACATCAATTCATAGGGTAAATTTCCCAACAAACATACAAATGGGACTCATTTTTGCAGGCTTATACCTTTGGCATGCAACATAGAAGTGGCAAAACCATTGTTGTTGCAAATTCTTTAAGTATGAGGTGGAATTTGATGGTAGTGAGAAATGCACCAGTTGGATTTGAAGAAATGTAGGTTGAATATTCCATCCACCCATACTTTGACAACATTATTGTAACTATGAGTGGGAAGGACCCTACTAATTTACGTTCCTTTGAAGACTTCCTATTAGTTTATGGATTTTTGTTCCAAGGATATCAATTGTGCATTCCCTTTGGTTCGAGACGAGAAATAATAGTAAGAGAAATGCACTCAAGTGGGATGGCAGTACATTTTTTAAGCGACAAGACTCTTGAACTACTACGTGGAAAATTATCTTGGCCTAGCATGAGGAGGGATGTAAAAAAATTTGTTTCTACTTGTAGGACTTGTCAAACAACAAAAGGAGGAAAACAAAATATATCCCAGCTATACATGCATCTGCATGTCCCAAAAGAACCATGGACATACATTTCTATAGATTTTGTCTTGGGATTGCATAGAACCTAGAGGCGAAATGACTTAGTGTGTGCAGTAGTGGACTAGTTTTCCAAAATGGCCCACTACATACCCTGTAAAAATACCAATGATGTGATTCAATAGAATATTTTCTCTTTTAATAATTTGTGCATTTACACGATATTCCAAAGACCATAACCAATGGCACAGAACAAGTTTTTAGGCCACTTTTGGAGAGAATTGTGGAGAAAAATGGATAGCAAGTTACAATTCAGTTTATCCTACAACCCCCAAAATGACGGTCATACTAAGGTAGTGAATATAAGCTTGGGGAATTTATTACGATGCTTAGTAGGGAACAACCCTCACCAATGGGATCTAACCGTACCTCAAGTAAAATTTGCATATAATTCCAGTGTCAATTGATCTACAGGTAAGTTTGCATTTCAAATTTTCTATGGTTCCAATCCTAACAGGATAGTTGATTTCACTGACCCGACTGCAAATTACCCCAATAACAATCAAGATGTTATAGATTTTACAGAAACTACTCAAGGAACCATCTATTAGTTTAATGTAAGTTGCAATCAATGAATGAATGATATAAAGAGCATGTTGATCTGCATGGGAGGAAGAAGGTCTTCTAAGACTGAGAAATGGTCATGGTACATTTGTGCAAAGTGAAATACCCAAAATTTACTTACAACAAGCTAAAGCATAGGAAATTTGGTTAATGTAGAATCATGAGAAAGATAAACAACAATGCTTATTTGATTGAAATTATAGAAGAATTGGATAGTCCTATTTTTAATGTTGTTGACCTTCATGTCAATACTCGCTATATCATTCGGTTAAGGTGTGGGTATCGTCAGCATGGTGACCCAATTTCAATCCCCATAGGGGTGAGTTAGTTAGGAGGAGACACCCAAAAATCCATCCATATTAAAGGTTGGTGTGTCCCAAGCCGGGTTTGATCCTCGAGTGATTTTCGTGGCTTATATGCCCTTGGGTTGCAATTTATTAGCTCCAATAGTTGAAATGCACTAGCCTTGAGCGACAAGAATTTCTAACAAACAAAAAACAAAAGTTTTTGACCTTCATTCACTCTTGACTGACTCAAATGAAGATCATCCAGTCAATGATATGCAAGAGTTGAAGGATGACTAGACCAAACATTTGCTAGAGAAAAAAGGGAGAAGGTGGAACGGGTGTTAGACACCAAAATATCAGCTACATGCTCCAATGTTTCTAAATTATATCTGGTGAAGTGGGAAGGTATTCCAGATTCTTTCAATTCTTAGATCATTGAAATAGACTTGGTTAAGTACAGTTGATAGGTCATGCCCGGTGCCCCTAAACCAGGAGGATCAGAAGTTCTAATAAAAGGGGAGGATGATGCAAATCATCCAATGTGGAGCACCTAGGCTTTTGGTGCTAACATTTAGTTCACCAACAAGTTTAATTGAAAGTCAGTGGGACTCCCAGTGCCGATTAGGAATATCTGAGATTGCAAGGATATGTTCAATAGTTGGCCAGAGAACTTCAAGTGGGAATCAAAAGCTATAATTACAAGGTTGATTCAACGGATGGGAGTTAGTTTTCATTATGTATTTGTTTTAGTTGTTGTTGTTGGCGATTAGTAGAAAATCCTGGGTAAAGGGAAATCATCTGAGCTAGATAGAGAGTGTGAAACAAATGCTTATGATCCATTTGTGTTGTTATGCATGTGTTTAGTTGTTGAGTATTAGAATAATGTCCTGTGAGCCCACAGAATCTATGTTGTCTGGGGAATGTATGCCTTCAATTTGTCATGGTTACTATAGTTTTGTAATCCATTTTTATCTCTAATATATTACATGCGTTGGAGTAGTGCTTTGTCTACGATTTAAGATCATTTTCATGTCTAGTCTTGTATCCTATCATTTCTTGCAAGTATTGGGGTGACTATACAGTTGAGTGACTATATCATTATTGAAATGGATCTCCCCATCTTTGAAGCCCCTTTCAGATAAAATTGTGGTGATAATTTTTATTCTCGGTGGAAACTAGATGCAATCACTTTATTACCAATCCCCACCCCATGGGATATGTGAATGAACATAATAAGTGCTTAGTAAAATTAATTTAGGGAATCCAAAGCATTTATATAAAATCTTAGATATTATAGTTTCAAATCGCAAACCTATTATATATGAATATTTTATATAAAACATATATTTCCAAACAAAATTAAGATTCTTATTATCCAATATATTCCAAATTGAAAACATTTCATCCATTTTTTTAGTTTCGTAATGAATCTTAATTCAAACTTGGAAGCTATTGCGTCAAATAAACTCTATAATCCACATCAATTATTGAGCTTAGGAAAAGGATAGATTATGGTTGAGGTTGGTTGGAGTTTCAATTGTTATGTTTTGTTAGAATAAAGTAGTTGAATTCATAATTTTATTTATATGGGTAGAACTTGATTCATTCCCAAAGTGATGGGTGGTGGAAGTAGATTTCAGGATTTCAAAGAAGGCATCAACAACATTAGCATCGTTCTTGAGATCATCTTGTTGGAATACATTTAACGACATTCCCTTTGTCATGCCCCCTCCCGACCGAGATGATGCTACCAAGGCACTACTACTATCATTTAAATGGGGATCTAAGCCCCATGACATACACATAATAAAAATGCATTGAAATAAAACATACACAGATGCATACAATTGCAATTATACAGCGGAATCAATTCATCCATTCAATACATTAGACATGTTCATTATATTTCATTAAGCAAATACAAATGTAGAGATTAAGATAGACAAGAATACTTATCTTGAAAAAAGAAGCTTGTCCTGCAACCATCTATGTCGCTGCAACATTCCACCCAACCATGGGCCAATGTGCTCATCAATCTCTCAGCAGCACTGCCACCCTTGAGCTGGACATGATTCCCACAAGGAATAAAGAACAGTAGCAGGTTCACATATAGCCAAGGATACAACAAAACTCATCCAAGCCAACACAATGGGGTTTATCAAGCTGCAAAGGAGCTAGAAATTCTGACTGCTAAGCTAGTGAGATCAACCACAAAGCTATGGACAACTACACCAGATCTATCCTGGCTTCTAAAACATCTACACACCCAACACAAGGAAGCATCCCCTTCTCTGCTATAAATTTCCTCAGGCTATGCCTTCCCTTCGAGTGTTATTCAGGGTGTGCAAAGAAGAAATCCACCCCCCTAGCTCTGTCTGTGAGGTTCCTTCTCACACTAGGTTTATCAAGCTAGTTCAGACCCAAATCCACTCCAAACCAATTCATACCAAGGAAAACGATGCACACACAGCAAGATACAAAATTATGGGTGGAGGAAAAACGTTTTGCAACCAAAATTGGTTTAGTAAAATGAGGGAAAACAACCTAGAATGAGCAATTCGAATTCAACAATGATTCTAGGCATTGCATGAGCCAAATCGACTACTACAAACCCCAAAATCATAATTTCTTGCTGGCCATTCACTCCATAGCACCAAAATGGATTTCATGGGCATGCACAATGAGGAAAACGACAGCAAATCATGAATGAAAGAGCCCAGCACTGAGTATTACCAAAACAACTTCCCAGCCATGGGTAAAAATGAAGAAATCTACCCCCAACATGAAGGAAAACACATAGCAGACAAAAACATGAAGGAAAATAGCTCTCCAAGCTTCCACTGTGTGAGTTAATGGAGGACATGGGTGAAAATCCAAATGGGCATGCATTTTTGGGTGTTAACTTGCCCCAAAATTCAAAATCACGTTTCCCAAAAATCGATGGCTTCTTCAATTTGAATTTGGACTGCCATACTCTTCCCATCCCCATGCAATAACTACCTCAACCAATTTCTGGCAGAAATAAATGATTGGGTGAGTAAGACAAGAAAGGTGGTTGACAGCTTGGTGGGTTTTCTGATTGACATTTGGATTTTCCCGATTGGCTCAATGTTTGATTATCCCCCCCCTTATCCTTAGGAAATCATGCCCCCATCTCATTTAATTGTTGCATTGACATATATGGTTGTGGATATTTAATTAAATTGCATATTTACATGATGTCCAAAATTATAGTGTCCCTAGCTAGCACGAAATACCATTGGCAACGATTTTAATCGCCGAAACATAAAATGCTAAATCGATAGTGGGGCTTTTTCCTTGAGCTCCACACCATGATTAAGTACAATATATACACCATATACATTTTTAATGCAAACAGGTCAAAATTGGGGTGTTACACCCTTCCTGGTATGGGTATCTCATAATAAATCAGCTATACCAACCACTATATCATTAGTTTAATCCCCAACCCTGAACACGAGGTGTTTACTCAGTGAAACCATGTCATAGCGTTTTCATTCACGGGATATTAAATAATACCCCTAATTTACCTAGATATTGATAATTACCTACAAAAATTCTTTTGTTGAGCCCCCCCACCAATACATATTTCCAATTTTAAAAACCTTATTTTTACGATATATTCCTTATTTTTAGTAGAAACTCCCTTTTATACCTCCAAATACCTAGAAACCCGCATACCCTACTCTCTGGCCTCTAATACCTACAATATATTGACCTTACTCTTCATAGTAATAATAATAGTAAACTTTATGAATGAACATGATAAGATATTGCTCAACAAGTTGAATCCCATGTGACCCTGAAGAACTAGTGTTATTATAAATTATTTGAATTGGCTACTCTGGGTGTAGTAGAAATTGAATAGATGGTTTATTCAACCATGCTTTGTATGATTCCTCTCCAATATCTACTCATTTAGAATACTTGTATCAATTTCCAATCGTATTGAGGTGTAATGGTAGATGGTACACAGGTTCATCATCATTGAAATCTTAGTTGCAAAAATCTTGACATTAAATCGATGCTATTAGTAAACACAATACATTTAGTATGTTGAAACATTATATCAAACATTAATTAGAAGCACGGTTTTTTTTTTCCAATACTAGACATGCAATCAACCACTCCATAAAAAAATTGTGGACTTAAGTAATACATTAACATTAATTCCATTGAAAGTCCAAAAATACAATTACTCAATGATCTTTTTCTTACACCCCAAAGGGACGTCTAGAGGTAGTCCTAATGTAAATCATTTTTTATGAGTATTTAGTGGTCTACAAAAGTTATATTTTATTAACAACTTGTCACAAGGAAAGAAACTACGTATTGCATGCATAAAAACAAATCAAGATTCCTTATTTTTCATTAAAAAAAAAGTATTTGTCATTTCAGCATTCTTCAAATGAACAATTTGCATTGAATAATGAGTGCCTATAGTTATTTGTGAACCCTGCAATCTTCCCATGAATGCAAGGATTCCTATCAATATATAACATGTTCTTACTATTAAAGTTTCCTGAAGCATAACCATTCATGCACACAGTATCCATGGAAATACTGTGTTTGTATTTAACAATATTCAAGTAATCAGATTGACTATCAAGAGGATCACAAAATGGAAAACATGTTCATGATTGTTTAGGTTGAACAAGCACATGTGAAAGGATAAACAACCAGAGATTTGCAGCATTTATTTCATACTTTATGATCATATAATTGTTACCACAATAGAAAATTTTGGCCCCAACATTAGGCATAGGCATAGGAAAGGAAGACAAACCAGCACCATTACCAATTTTCAGAGAGATATTGTTCAAAGATTCATTCTGCAACAATTACCAATTTGTCTTTCCTTGGGATCCTCTCCATTAAAGAATCTTCCATGCAACATTGGTAAATACTAAGCGATCTCCCTCTTTCCAATGAAGCGGTTAAGAATTTCAAAGAGTCAATTACCCCTATCAAGGGACGACACCCCCTTTTCATCCCCCACACACCTAACCAAATATGATGAAAATTATTAGGTAATATAGTTAACTTCCATGGCGCCGGTTCCTTTTTCCAAGGAAAATTCTAAGCGACTCAACATTTCTTTTTCCAATTAGAACTAATTATTTGTCATGATACAATACGAGAGGAAGCAATAACTTTTAAGATTTTATTTCAATAATGTGACTTTATAGAAACAGGACATGTGACTGCAGGTTCGTCAATGAGAGGATGTGTTGGTTTATTGGAGATTATGAACTTGGGGCTCTCACAGGAGGTGAATCCTGCTGCAATCTTGTCGAAGGAGGATGTAAGGTTTGGTTTCATGGGTGAATTCATCCGCGCACACGAAACCCTGGTGAATTATGGTATGAAGGTCATGTCGAAGCATTCGGGCATTTGCTGGATTCATGGTACGTTGGGATATGAAGTGACGCCGGACACTGCATCGGTGAAGGTTATAAGGAACCAAATCGCAAAGGACCGAGGCGTTCTCATTGTGCTGATTGATTCGGAGCTCTGTCGTCAAATTGCTTGGAGATTGCTGGTTTACAGAATGGAAGCGGATTCCTCCTCCACAAGCACGCCGGTCCCATCCTCGGTGGATAAAAAATTCAAGGAAGTAAAGCAGGAACTCATTTCACTGCAATCCTAGGTGAATGCGATGGATTATGAAGGCGGACGACGTCTGGATCATGTCAGTAAGGATTTGGTATTTCTCAAGAAGAAAATTAAAAAGAAGGTCAAGCACACAGAGCACTCATTCTCCAGGCAACTTGTCGAGCTCGAACTCAAGGTGGACAAGCTTGCCCTCAAATTCCTCAAGCATGAAGAAAATGGTATGTCGTCTAGTTCAGAAGGTTGATTTTTGACTTCTTGTTTGGGTTCGCCATCCTGCTCGTCTCTGGCTCCCCGAAGCCATGCATGTTTCTGTTTCTATTTATGTTTATAAGTTTATTAGGCATTTAGCTATCTTCAACTTTTAGTTCAAAACTATGATTAGGCTACAGATTGTTGGATTGCTGCTACCATAAGGGCGTTTTTGGGAGGTGTTCGTCTTTGTTGCTTCCTCAAGGGCACTTAGTTGGTTTTTTGTTTCAGCCGCTTCCTCAAGGGCAGCAAATTAGGAATTTAGCTACAACTTCAGTGAAAGCTTTTTTGTAAATTGGTTTTGGTTCTGTAGGTGGTTACACCATCTCCCTAAGTATAATATATCCGCTTTTGTCTGAAAAAAAATAGTGATAATAATAACTTATTTTGGCTTATAGGTAAACACAGGACATTAGCTTTCTCAACTTGTAAAGAGTTATTTCACATCACTTAAAATAGTAAATAGTAAATTTGTACTAACACTCAAACATGCATTTTAGTACCCAAAAGTGTCATAATGACCCATGGTCTTTATCTATTGGGTTTTAAGGCTTTACTAGCCTACAACCTTTCTAACACGATTACTAACAAGATTCTACAAAAGTTGTAAAATAATAACCACTTTACAATGTTTACGAACAGGATTTTTACCTTCAACTTCATATAAAAAACTATTACATCTTTGTATTTTACTTACACCAAAATATAAAAATAGATTTGTAGAAATAATTAATTTATCAAAAATATATAAAAATATTTAGATTCAAATTTAACTAATTATATGTAATACTTTGAATTTATATAAATTGTAAATTCTATATATATAATGAATATGTCAACAAGTGAATTTTATGCATATCCATTAAATACATAAAATCTCCACTCTCTAATATAAAAATAAAATAAAAATAATACCTTTAAAATAATAGATTACCATCTATATAATACAAAATTAAAAATTTATATTTTAATTTTTTTTAAATTGATTATGAATTTAATTTTAGATTTTAATAAATAAATAACTTAAAAAAATAAATAATTAAAATTACATAATAAAAATATAGATTTAAATTTGAAAAATTTAATAATTAAAATTTATATTAATCATAAAAAAGTTGTATGTATGAAGAGTTTCCTCTCTTATATATCCAATAAATACATACTATAACCCATCTAACAAGAAACTAAGACATTTCAAATACTAATATTATTAGAAATTACTCACATACTAATATAATTAGAAGTTACTTTCACATTTAAAAAAAATAAATTTTGATTTCTAGTTATTTTTATATTTTTATATAAAAAAAATATTAAAAAAATTAATTATTTTTATATTTTTATTAAATTTAATATTTATTAAAATAATTAATTAATTAATCATTTTTCATTAATTTATTAAATTAAGGTGTGAGTCTTATTAAAAATTAAATTTCAAATCTATAAAATCAATAACTTATTTAACAAGAAACTAAGACATTTCAAATACTAATATAAAATTAGAAGTTACTTTCACATTAAAAAAAAGTCTAAAAAGTTGATTTAGACTTATTTTTATACTTTTATATAAAATAAAATTTTTTATTAAAATAAATATTTTTATTTTTATTTTTATTAAAATAATTAATTAATTAGTCAATTTTCATTAGTTTATTTTATTAAGGTGTGGGTTTTGTTAACAATTAAATTTCCTACCCACCTTACCAACATATAATCTCCAATATCTTTTATGAAAACTACAAAATCCCATATCTCATATGAGAAAATATTAAAACCTTTAAAATAATAATTTAAAACACATCTAATAAATAACTAAAACTTTAACCTAACTTGTGTTTTAATATTTTCTCATATTTTCTAGCAACAACCATATTAATATTGTCTAGAGCACATTATCTAACTGATTGTTCTCGTGATGTTACAATGCCAAATGGAGGGTGTATTGGGCCATGCATGATTTCACTACAATGCAGGTTTGTGATAGTTGAAGTTGAAGTTTAATTTTTCCAACTATCACTTAATAATCTAATAGTTGAAGTTGAAGCTTAAATTTTCCAAGTATCACTAACTTTATTTGTATTCATTAAATGTTAACTAAGTTTTTTTTATAAATTATGAATTATGAATTTTGAACAATCCTCATAGAATCAATTTAGATAGTACACTTGTCTCATTCTCATCTATAAATGAAAAGTATAGAGAGTAATCCACCGAAAATTCTAATACATAAGAACAATATTTTTATAAAATTTTATTTAGGTTTTTTATATTATTATAAAAATTGATTGGAAAATAAATCATTAATTAAAATTAAATGAAAATTTTTTTGATTCAAATTTGATTGATCATAATTAATAAATTAAATTTATATTAATTGTAAATTTATTTAATCATAGAAAAGTGAGCATTTAATTTTATATGAAAAAAATTAGACTTTAATTTTAATGATCATAATAATTTGATTTTTGAAATTATATGTATTAAATAAATTTTATATAGTTAGTTAATAAAGAAAACCATTAATAGCTGACTTTAATACATATTTGATGATGATGATGTTGAAAAATAAATAATTAATTAAATGAAAAATGAAAAATATTTTGTTTTAAATTTGATTTATAATATTTAATAATTTAAATTATATTAATTGTAAATTTATTTAATCATAAAAAAGTGAGCATTTAACTTTATATGGAAAAAAATTAGATTTTAATTTTAATGATCATAATAATTTAATTTTTGAAATTATATGTATTAAATAAATTTTATAAGCTATTAAATAAAGAAAAAAATTAATAGTTGACTTTATTACATGATGATGATGAAAAAGAAGTGAGCATTTAACTTTATATGGAAAAAAAATAGATTTTAATTTTAATGATCATAATAATTTAATTTTTGAAATTATATGTATTAAATAAATTTTATAAGTTATTAAATAAAGAAAAAAATTAATAGTTGACTTTATTACATGATGATGATGATGATGATCTATCGGACCTTAAGAAGGATAATGCTTGGTTTACTTTAAAATCTTGTTCTTGTGCTTACAAAGCTTGCCAAGAAGCTTTCCAAGCTCACTATAGTTTTGGCAAGTTAGGAGGTTATAAAGGTTTGTATTGTAGAAAATACTATGAAACTCAAATCTAATGTGCGTGTAAGTAAGGCACTCTAAGAGAAAGTGATTTTCATCCTTAACACTCATAGACTCACACATATGGAAAACCCTTTCCGCCCATGCAGTTTTAATAATAGATCAACGCCCTGCTTCGTTGTGGAGTTCATGAGAGTTCGTTCTAATCTTCGCTATAGTAATTTTCTTCCAAAATCTAGTCACTACCGAGAAATACTTCTGATCTTCCAAGTTAGGATTAATGACCTCCCTATAGTATCTTAATTTTATCTTAACCGTTAAATTTTTCTCGTGCCGTAATTTATCTTTAAACTTAGAAGTAATAATATTTTTGACATCATCAATGTTTCGCAAAATGTCGTTTTCGTCAATGCCTCAATGGTTTAACCAACCCATGGTATCTTTACACCAACACCGCTTGAGGCATAGTTGGATTTGACTTGAGTTTAAAGCAATTTTAGGAAGTCTATGATTTCCCATGGTATTTATCTTATACTTGTACATCAGGTACCTAGTCATATCCATGCTCTCGATGGGGGAAAGACCCACTTCTATGACGAGAATAGGATAAGGCATATTGCCTTTAATTTTGAGGTTATAAGTTATAAACTGCTTCTGGATTTGCTCAATCTTCCTCCAAGGTTCTCTAAAAATGTTGCACCCCTATATTTCACAACCATACAAGATAACAGGGATGACAAGAGTTTCAAACAGGAACTTATTTTTATCCCACATGACCAGATTGGCTGATTTACAGATATTTTCTAGACAAAAATAATCTTTCTGCCCTCCATTAATCCTTTTCTCAATGCTATAGTTCCAATTAAGCCTCTGATGAATATCAATTCTGAGATACTTGTAAGAAGTCACTTCCTCTAGATTTCTATTATCGTAAATAAAATTTACATGGGTGTCTTTCTTAGATTTTATAGTCATGATTTTTGTTTTGTCGGCATTAACAATCATACTACATACTCTATAGAAATAAAAGAAAAAGAAAAAAATCAATAATTCATTTTACTACACATCCTCTCTCTTGAATGGATTCCATTATTGAAGGGATGGAATCTCCAATATCTCATTTAACAAGAAACTAAGAAGTTTAAAATAGTAATAGAAAACAAATGAAACTACAACCTCAATTTAAATAAATATTATAAAAGTAAAATATTATGATTTATATTTTCTATAATTTTATACACATTGATGATGGTGGTGATGATGATTAACGCCCATTGAGACCAACTTTGGTTTATTGGACCTTAAGAAGGATAATATTTGGTTTATTTTAAAATCTTATTCGTGTGCTCAAAAAGATTTCCAAGAAGCTTTCCAAGCTCACTATAGTTTTGGCAAGTTAGGAGGTTATAAAATTTTCTTCAAATACTATGAAACTTGTATCTAATGTGGGTGTAAGCAAGGCACTCTAAGGGAAGGTTGTTTTCACCCTCAATGCCCGTAGACTCACACACATGGAAAACCCTTTCCGGCCATGGAGTTTTAGGAATAGACCAACACCATGTTTCTCTATGGATTTCATGAGAGTTCGTTCTAATATTTTATATATTAATTTTCCCCCGTGAGCTAGTTACTACCAAGAGATACTTCTGATCTTCCAAGTTAGGATTAATGACCTTCTTATAGTATCTTAATTTTCTCTTAACTACTAAATTTTCCTCACACCATAAATTTTCTTTAAACGTAGAAGTAATAATATTTTTGACATTATCAATGTTCTACAAAATGTCGTTTCATCAATGCTCCAATGGTTTAACCAATCCATCATATCTTTATACCAACATCGCTTGAGGTGTAGTTGTTTTTGACTTGAGTTTAAACCAATTTTAGGAATTCTAATGTGAAATTTTAGGAAGTTTAATGTTTCCCATGTTATTTATCATATGCTTGTACATTAGGGACCTATAGCCATGCTGTCGATGGGGGAAAGACCCACTTCTATGAGGACAATAGGATAAGGAGTATTGCTTTTAATTTTGACGTTATAAGTTATAAACCGCTTCTAGATTTGCTCAATCTTCCTCCAATATTCTCTAGAAATGTTGCAGACCCATACTTCACAACCATACAAGATAACATGGATGACAAGAGTTTCAACGAGGAAATTATTTTTATCCCCGCATGACCAGATTGGCTTATTTACAGTTATTGTCAAGACGAAAATAAACTTTCCACCCTCCATTAATCATTTTCTCAATGCTATAGTTCCAATTGAGCTTGTGATGAATATCAATTATGAGATACTTGTAAGAAGTCACTTCCTCTATATTTCTAATATTATAAATAAAATTTGCATAGGTGTATTTCTTAGATTTTATAATCATGATTTTTGTCTTGTCGGTTTTAACAGTCATACACATGTTAGAGAAAAAATCTTTAGGAATTCTTAATTTCTTATTGAGATTAGAAGGACGCCTTGCCCTTAGAACAATATCATCAGCATAAATTAGGAGGATGATAACTATCCCAACTAAAATTGTACTGGCGCAACATACTTCTTCTAAACAATTTTCTAGCTTATCAATGTAAATGCCAAAAATGGTATGGGAGAGGGGCAACCTTGTTTAAATCCAATATTACAATTTATATATGTTGTCCACCCCTCATTATTCTTAAATTTGGAAATGACCTTTTTTGTATAACTTTATCACGACAATGACTTTTTTATTTATATTTATATTTTTATAAAAAATAATTTAGAAAAATGAATAATTAACCAAAATTATATGAAAAAAATATAAATTTAAGTTAAAATATTTAATAATTTGAAATTATATAATGGTAGGATTAAAAAATCTAATGTAGAGAAAAGTCGCTAAAGTTACTAGTTAAATTTGCTTCATCCACATTGAATGGAAAATATCCAAAATTCCAAAATAAGAAACTAGATCCTTCAAAAAAATATTTAATTATCTCACCGCGTAAATGTTCTAGTTTTTATGCACATAAGGGTTCGAACAAATCTTATTTAATATTAGGTTATATAAGATTATGAGTGAGTTGCAATAGTTGCGTCGCAGTTTATCGCAAGTAACCCTCGGTGAAAAGCATTTTTTTCATATATCCCAAGTCTTTAGACTAGGAAATATAAAGTTGTTTTGTCGAAGTGAAATGTGGTTGCAGGGGAGTTGGTCGCAACCTAAATCCTATCGCAGTAAAATCCAGTCGAAGCCAAGTGAGTATGTTGAGGTAAAAGTGTTTACGGTGAAAAGTATGCCACAGTAACTATGTCGCGGTAATTTTGTAGCAAGTATTTTGAGTCGCAATACTTTCCACAAAAGTTAAAAAGGGAAAAACAAAAAGGTTGTTTTGAGCGGTAACTCAAGTTAATTGCCATAGCTGCTATTCCCTAGATCTGGTATCAAAGAATGTTTAGTAAATAAATCTTGTCTTAACAGGAAAAAGTAATTTCCTCAGGTAAATTATAAAATGGCTTCCACTTCTAGTTCAAATATGTCGAGTTTGCAAACTCCAATTTTTACAGGAAAGAATTATGAATATTGGTTTCTAACAATGAAGGCTTTGTTCGTAGGTCAAGATGTTTGGGAGATAGTCCAAAATGGTTATGTAGAACCAACAGATCATATGACATATAATAATCTCACATAAGATGAGAAAGATGCTCCGAGGGAACATAGGAAGAAAGATAGAAAAGCTTTGTTCTACATACACCAAGCCATGCATGAAGGAATACTCCCAATAGTAGAAGCAATAATTATCGCAAAGAATGCATGGGACACATTGGAGACCACATATCAAGGTTTGGAGATGGTAAAGAATTCCAAGTTGCAAATTCAGAGAAGAGATTTTGAATCTCTGTCAATGAAAGAAACAGAGTCAGTAGACTCATTATACACTAGAGTTGTTGGTTTGATAAATCAACTAAAATCTCATGAAGAAAACATAGAAGACCAAAGGGTTGTTGAAAAAATTCTCAGAAGTATTCCCCCAATATTTGAATCCTTGGTTGTGACCTTGGAAGAAAACAAAGATATGTCGATGTTCACCAATAATGAGTTGCAAGCTTCACTCATCAATCATGAACACAGAATCAGTAGAACAAACACATCACTAGAAGGTGAATTTGCAACACATACATGTATAAGCTACAGTAGAGGCAAGGGGAGAAACAATTCAAGAGGCAGAGGAATAAAATTCTCAAGAGGAGGACGTAGCATCTATCCCACAGATGTCACTGGTAGAGGACAGAATTAGAACCCAAGTCAGTCAAGTGGTCGTAGGTTTGATAAATAAAAAATTCAATGTCATTATTGTAAGAAATTTTGTTAGTATGCATGTGAATGCAGGGAGAAGCAATATGACCAAGGAAAGCAAAGACAAAACCAATCGATGGACACCAACACTTTGTCAAGCGCAATGTTGATGGCATGTGAATCATAAATTGAATGCAATACCATCCAAGAAAGTCTGTGCGACATATGGTATTTAGATTCAGGTTGCAACAATCATATGACTGGTAATTTAAATTTATTCTCTCGTCTAGATAATTCAGTTCAAATTGATGTTACACTTGGAAATAATGTCCAAGTCACTGTTTTGGGAAAATGTATTATTGGTATTCCAACTAAACAGGGGGAATGAAATTTTATACCTGATGTTTATCATGTCAAAGGTCTGAAACAAAATTTGTTGAGTATTGGACAACTGATACAAAAAGGTTACAGAGTCTACATGGAGGAAAACCACTGTGTGATTAAAGACATACTTCCAAGCAACTAGTTGATAGAAAAAGTGAAAATGACAAGCAATCGCTTGTTTCCATTGAGGATAGTTCCAGACACAAAAGGAAAGACAAATACAAGAGCTACACTCAAAGCAGAAAGTAAACAAGAAGTCATAGAGTACGACAAGAAAGAAAATGATAGCACTGATTTTCAAGCTACATTTCAAACAGAAGTTCAGGATGAATCTTGGTTGTAGCATTTTAGATTTGGACATCTAAATTTTGGTGGGTTGAAGCTATTGCACACAAATAATATGGTAAAAGTATTTCCATTGATTGACAAACTAGACAGAGTTTGTGAAGGATGCATTTTTGGCAAGTAGCATAGAGATACTTCTCCAGTTGGAAAGTCATATAGAGCATGCAGACCACTTGAGATTGTGCACTTTGATATTTGTGGTCCAACGCAAACATGATCCATAGGAGGATGCAATTATTTTCTTACTTTTATAGATGACTACTGAAGAAAAACATGGGTATATTTTCTAAAACATAAATCTGATGCATTTAGTTGTTTTCAACAGTTCAAGGCACTCATGGAGAACCAGAGTGGTCGCCGCATCATAATACTAAGAATGGATAGAGGTGGTGAATATGTTTCAAATGAATTTCTAAATTTCTGCAAAACCCATGGCATTTAGAATCAATTCACTTCGCGGTATACACCTCATCGGAGTGGTGTCATAGAGAGAAAGAAAAGAACTATTACGGATATGGCACATAACATGATGGAAACCAAGCATTTTCCGAATGACTATTGGGTTGAAGAAGTCGCAACTGTTATATACATTACTAACCGATGTCCAACAAAGAGTGTGAAGAACAAATTTCCTCAAGAAGCATGGACAGGTATGAATCATAGTGTTTCTCATTTAAAAGTTTTTGGTTGTGTCACATATGCTCATGTTCTAGATGAGCTGAGAAATAAATTAGACAAGAAGGGAAAAAATGTATTTTTGTTGGCTATTATGAAGACACAAAAGCATACAAGTTGTATGACCCTATCGCAAGGAACTTAATTATCATTCACAATGTTCAATTGGTTAAGAATGAATCATGGGATGGAACTTTTGAGAATAATGTCAAGATTGTGTCGAATGTTGAGCATGATGACATGGTGGAGGAAGTGGTTCAAATACCACTTGTAAGTCAACCAGTCACAACACCGTCAACTCCCATGACACCTCGACATGGTTCAACACAAGGAACATTGACACAAGTCGCAACTCAAGCTACATCGACAAGAACATCAAGAGGACAACAGACTCCATCAAGAAGTTTGACATCAATAGATCCAGTGAGGACAAGAAGTCTGTGTGAAATATATGAAGCTGGTACATCAAATTCCTTCTCTCTCTTTGCATTATTTTCTCAAATAGATGATCCACTAACATTTGAGGAAGATGTCGAAGAAGAAGTATGGGCACAAGCCATGGATGAAGAAATAGAATGCATTACAAAAAAACAGGCATGGGAACTGGTAGACGTACCAAAAGATAAACATGTAATAAGCGTTAAATGGATTTACAAGACCAAGAAATATGTTGATGGGAATGTGCATAAGAACAAGGAAACAATGGTCGCAAGAGGGTTCACACAACAGCCCGGCATAGATTTCAATGAAACCTTCGCACCAGTTGCACACATGGATATAGTCATAACTGTTTTGGACATTGCTGCACAAAACAAATGGATGTTAAATCAACATTTTTGAATGGATACCTGGATGAAGAAGTATATGTGGAACAACCACAAGTCTATGAAGTTCTAGGACAAGAGCACAAAGTATACAGGATGAAAAAGGAACTCTATGGTTTGAAGCAAGCTCCGAGAGCTTGGTATAGTCACATTGATACATATCTCATTAAGAATGGATTTCACAGAAGTGAAAGTGAGCTGACTTTGTACATCAAAGTGAATGAGAAAGGCAACATGTTAATTGTCTTCCTGTATGTAGATAATTTAATATTTACTAGTGATTTTGGTTTAAAAGAATTTAGAACAGTCATGGAAAGTGAATTTGAAATGATTGATTTGGGGCTCATGAAGTTTTTCTAAGCATTGAAGTCCAACAGTTTGAAAGTGGTATTTTTATATCACAGTCCAAGTATGCAAGTACAGTTTTAAAAATATTCAATATGTCTAATTGCAAGTCAGCCCCAACACCAGTAATAACAGGTTTAAAATTAATCAAGGATGATGATGGATCAATTGTAGATCCTATGTTGTTTAAAAGGCGTGTTGGAAGCCTTATGTATTTAACAACAACGAGACCAAACATCATGTATGGATTAATTTTGATCTCAAGATTCATGGAGTCACCAAAATACTCTCATTGGAAAGAAGGTAAAAGAATTTTGAGATATGTAAGTGGCACAAAGGATCTTGGCATTATGTATTCAACCTCAAAAAACTTTAAACTTATTGGAGACACTGACAGTGACAATGGAGGCAACACAGATTATAGGAAGAGAACATCTGGGTACACATTTCATTTTGGTACAGGTGTGGTGTCACGGGATTCAAAGAAACAACTCATAGTAACTCTGTCTTCAGCAGAAGCAGAGTATGTCGCAGCTACAGGCGTTGCATGTCAAGTTGTTTGGATGTAGGGAATGTTAAAAGACCTGTCACAGAACCAGCAAGAACCAACAACCATTTTCTCTAACAACAATTCAACCATTGCTTTGTCAAAGAATCATGTGTTTCACAAGAAAAAAAAACACATCGACACAAGGTATCATTTCATAAGAGAATTGGTGAACAATAAAGAAATTTGTTTAGAATTTTGTAGGTCAAAATATCATCAAGCAAACATATTTACAAAATATTTGGCAAGGGATACATTCTAGTATCTCCGAAGTTATTTAGGAATGACAAGTTTTGCTCAATGAACTTTGTCATGAACAGAGCAAGTTTCAGCTTTGAAACATTTTGTAATATTTTGTTTTAAAAATTTTGATCTGCTCATAATTAAGGGGGAGTGTTGGAAATATTAATTACTCGATTATCCAAATTGCACATCATTTGTAGCAGGTAATTTTATGTGAGATAGTCTGACAAGATGAATAGTTCACGTCTCTCGTATATAAGCCAATTGACTTTAATTGTTGACGCTAAGTTTCCAGGTAGATAGTTATTACGGTATTTAATGTAAGTCTATAGAAGTTTTTATAAGAAGAAGTAGATTGTAATAGACACAAAAAAGAATGCAAAAGCAGAATAGACAGAGAGACCGACAGAAATATAGAGAAGAGAAGTGTTAAGAAGAAGAAGAAAAATTCTGTGAAGGATTTGAAGCTCAAGCTTCTGTGTTTTGTAAAAGTTTTGAGAGCGGAAGCTCTGTAAAGGTGAAACATCCTTGTAAATTTCCAATTGTGTATTTATGGTTGTTGTTCTTTGTTATGTCGTCACAAGAAATATAAATCCATAGTTTATGGTTTAATGAATGTTTTAGTTAGCCGCACATCTTCTCTAGATTTACCTAAGTGAATGTTGTTTACATTTACTGTTAGTGAAAGACACAAAGAATCCATAATTATTTCACTGCATAAAAGCTATAGCTTTTATGCACAGAAGGGTTTGACACAAATCTTATTTAGTATTTGGTTATATAATATTGTGAGTGAGTTGCAATAGTTGTGTCACAGTTTATCCCAAGTAACCCTCGGTGAAAAGTGTTTTTTTCATATCCTAAGTATTTAGACTAGGAAATATAAAGTTGTTATGTCAAAGTGAAAGTTGGTTGCATAGGATTTGGTTGCAACCTAAATCCTATCGCAGTAAAATCCGGTCCAAGCCAAGTGATTCTATCGAGGTAAAAGTGAGTACAATGAAATGTCCATTGCACTAAATCTATCGCAGTAATTATGTCGCAAGTATTTTGAGTCGCAATATTAAATTGAGCACATAGATCTGTGGACTAACACACAACTCACAAGATAGATCACACAATTTACTCAGCAATTGAAGAATGAAATAGTGCAAAAATGGCTTGCAACTGTGAATGCTTTCATTAATCAAAAGTAATTAGATAATTAATTACAATGGAGTACAATGGCTAAATAGCTTCATGCAATTCGAATCCATGTGAGGAAATTCGAATTGGTTGGACTCTACTTGACTGAATGGTTAACTGACCTTGTCTAAATCATTATCGGAGTTCATCGGAGTTTAAAATCCAAACTCAAGTGTCTAAGTTTGGGTTAACTAGTCTAACTGACTGAGGTAGGTGAGTAAATGTACCAAACCTACGTGCAGCCATGCAATCCTAGCGCTAATTGAGTAGAACTGAATGTAGGGAACTAGAACTGAATGTAACTCACTCCTAACTGAGTTGACTAGTCACCATTTGAACTCAACTAATGGAGGTTGGTATCCACACTCCCAGTGGCTCCTAATTTGTAGGGATTGATCTAGGAGGCCCCTAAATTTATGCATGTAAGTGCAATTAGTGGCATTTGGCCTCAATTAGTGTTCCCTGCACTTTAGTAATTGGTACATGTGCCCCAATTAGGCCAAGTGGACCCAATGGTGCTAGTGACTAAAAATAGACTAAAAGGACTCTTGATTTAGACATGATTCCTGATTTAGACATAATGACCAAACTGGACAAGGGAGGATTATAATCCTAACACCCCCCTTGAATGCTAACTTGGAAAATTTGTGGGCCTTGGTAACTAAGACCATAGGTCACCCATTACAGCAAGCAAAGTAACTACTCAACACAAGGAGACGAGGAAAAAACCACATGGGAAAAAATCCCCCCCTGTAACCAAGCATATAGAATCAGGATTCAAGTTGGAAAAACTTGAAAATGTGTTGCTACAATCTCTGTGATGTAGCGAAGCAACATGTATGATGTTTTGTGCACAGGTATCCTGGGGCCTGGAATGTAGACTTCTCCATCTTCTCCCAAAATGATGATGGAAGGAAGGAGGAATGTAGCCTCTTTCTGGATGAAGAGGTGTATGATACACTCTATTCTTCTGAATGCAATGTGACTGAGCCCTTGCCATGTATCATCTTACAGAAAGTTTGTTGCATCTCTCTGAAGGAGGTAAAATTGCATGACATAGCACAAGGTCTTTAGTCTTCTGAGTGTCAGATGGATTTCTAGTCATCTTCCTAGCTTCCAGTTTAGAAGTAGGGACTGGATCTGGATATGACTCACCTTGAATCTCAATCTCATAAACTTATACAGCTAGATCTGCAATACTAGTGGAAACTGCAAAAGAAGTAGATGGAATGTTTTTACCTTCCCTTGCAAGTGGTTACTGAGAGTGCACTGGTTATGAAAATGGCATGAAGTGTGAGAACTCATATGCCTTTGAGGCATGATTTGTAGCACCCTTAGATATGATGTTCCCAGTAGAGATATCTGTGATCTCAACTAAGTCAGGACCAAATATGGCTCGCTTTGGAGAGCTAGTATGATTCATCTGGTATATAGATAATAGATTTGCAACTAAGGAGGGAACATAAACCACATCTTGAACTTTCCATGTTCAAGCTTGATAGAGCCCTTCCCTTTGGCTTGAATTTCACTTTTATTTCTCATATGAATATTAGGACTATCAAAATACTACAAGGAATAGAAAGATTCTCTAGATGCAACCATATGATTGGAAGCTCCAAAATCAATGAGGAAGGCATGTGCTATGGAGCAGCTAACCTTTAGTGCATGGCATGTCTCTTCATGTTCTTTAGTTTCTTCAGTATGGTCATCCTTCCTTGCGCTAGCAGGTGCAGTAATGTTATGTTTCTTTAGAAGAAGATCCATCTCATAAATTATTCTTCTCATATAGGAGATTTCTCGATGAAATCCCCTTCCACAGTAAGAACAAAGTGTCTTTCCTTTGCCATTCTTCTTGATTCTCTTCGAACCTGAAGGCTCATTTGAATGCTCTTTCTCCATAGGAGACTCATCCTTTTGCTTCCATTTATCACTCTCTACCTTAGGTCCTCCAACATCCACTACTTGATCTTTGGAAGATCGAATGATCCCCATTTGGATCAACTTGTCATGCTCCTAAGGGAGAGATTCAATGAAGGAATTTAGAGTAGGCATTCCCAAATTTGGAGTAGCAAGTTTCACTGAATGAAATGTTGATACAAAGACTGAATAGTCTCCACAAAGTTTTGAGATAATGGAAAGAATGAGTTGATCATCCTCCTTCTCAACCTTGCACAGCTTCAATTCGAACACTAGATTCTTGAATTTGGTGAGGAAGTCATTTAGTGTTTCGAAATTGGCTGGATGAAGAGAAATCAGCTCATTCTCAAGCTGAAGATCCTTAGATCATCCTACTTGTCAAATAAGGAATCAATATTATCCCAAACCTACTTGGGATTCTTCAATCCATTGATATGGAAGAGAAGATCTCAAGAGATTGAGAGGCACAAGCATCCATAGGCTTCATCAAGCCTATTCTAGTACTTTTATTTGTCAATGAGTTGGCTCTATCTCTATCTCCATTGTGAGTCTAAAGAGTATTTTGGAGAATAGCTGCATCTCCATGTCCTCCTTCCATTGGTGGTAGTTGAAAGGAGTGAGAAGGTCCATTGGAGGAGCCATTAAGAATGCAAATAAGAGGACTGAGCTGTTGTAGCGAATGCAGTGAAGGAGACTGAGCTGCTTGTAGCGAATGTAGTGAAGGAGAATGGTAAAACTATAAATCACACAATGAAACAAACAAAATAAGGCCAACAGTATACACTTTTCGAATTTCCTTCACACCTAGCTTAGTTGATTAAGCAAGCTTGATCAACAATTCCTTTGCTTGGGGTATTAAATGGTAAATTCTATGCTTCTGGTGCAATACTGGAAGGAGCAATTTTATCCATTTTTTTTTAATCCAAGTATGAATTTGTAGTAGGAGAAGTTACTTGTCCCGCTGAGGATCTGATACCATATTAAATTTAGCACATAGATCTGTGGACCAACACACAACTCACAATATAGATCGCACAATTTAGTTAGCAATTGAAGAATGAAACAGTGCGAAAATGGCTTGCAACTATAAATGCTTTCATTAATAAAAAGTAATTAGATAATTAATTACAATGGATTATAATGGCTAAATAACCTCATGCAATTCGAATCCATGTGAGAAAATTCGAATTGGTTGGACTCTACTTGACTGAATGGTTAACTAACCTTGTCTAAATCATTATCATAGTTCA
Organism: Pseudotsuga menziesii; assembly: GCA_001517045.1. Taxonomy (NCBI): domain Eukaryota; kingdom Viridiplantae; phylum Streptophyta; class Pinopsida; order Pinales; family Pinaceae; genus Pseudotsuga; species Pseudotsuga menziesii. Next base: position 123,578 of record LPNX010155845.1, read on the forward strand.
AAATCCAAACTCAAGTGTCTAATTCAGTGTTAGCGATTCTAATTGACAGAGGTAGGTGAGTAAATGCGCCTCACCTACATGCAACCATGCAATCCTAGAGCTAATTGAGTAGAATTGAATGTAACTGACTCCTAACTGAGCTTGACTAGTCATCAACTGAACTCAACTAATGGAGGTTGGTATCGACACTCCTAGTGGCTCCTAATTTGTAGGGATTGATCCAAGAGGATCCTAAACTTATGCATTCAATCAGTGGCAGTTGGCCTCAATTAGTGTTCCCCACACTTTAGTAACTGGTACATGTGCCACAATTAGGCCAAGTGGACCCAATGGTGCTAGTGACTAAAAATAGACTGAAAGGACTCCCGATTTAGACATGACTCCTGATTTAGACATAATAACCAAATTGGACAAGGGAGGATTATAATCCTAACACGTAATACTTTCTGCAAAATTTAAAAAGGGAGAAACAAAAAAGCTGTGCTATGCAGTAACTCAAGTAAATTGCTACAGCCACCATTCCCTTTTAAGAGATATGATACTTATTTGTTTTGGAGAACCCAAGATTCAGGTGCTAAATTTGAGTTCTCCAACGATTTTAACGGAACATTAGTGGGGCTCCAGAGTCCCACTGTTGATCAGGCAGATCTGAAGTTGCAAGGATATGTTGAGTAGTTGGCCACAGAACTTCCGGTGGGAATCCAAAACTATAATTACAATGTTGATTCCACGGCTGGGAATTAGTTTTTTTTATGAATTTTGTTAAGTTGTTGTTACTGGGTGATTAGAGAAAAAGTATGGGTAAAGGGTGATCCTTTGATCAAGACAAAGAGTGAGAAATAGAATCCTACGAGCCATTTTTGTTGTTATGCGTGTGTTTAGTTGTTGATTATTACATTAAAGATTTGTATTAGCTCTATACAATTTGCACCCAAAATTTACATATTCTTTACCTTTCAAATTTACATATTCGCCGAAAAAGGTGCAAAGCATCTAGAGTTTAGATAACTCCTTAGAAGAATGGCTTGGTCCATCTAGAATATGTGTTGTATGGGGCATGTATGCCTTAAGTTTCCCATGGTTACTATAGTTTTGTAATATGTTTTTATCTCTAATATATTACATCTTTTGGAGCAAAGTTTTATCTATGATTTTCTTGTCTAGTTTATTATCTTGTCATTTCTTGCAAGTTTTGGGGTGATTGTGCAACTAAGCAACTCCATAATTTTGGTATCATATCATCCATGATGGCCCAAAGGATATTCCATCTAATTTGGGAAGAAGGGGCTGGAGAAATTTCATACGAAGGGATCCCAAAGATGAGGGGATACTCCGAATATTAGAGGCCATTGAGGCTAGGTTTCCTCAGGAAGAGTCTGAAGCGGAGCTAGAAGTTCCTTGAGGTTGTGGTAGAACAATTGACCCCATGGAGAGGCTTATCGAAGCCATATCTAAACAAGGGACTAAATTTAAAGGGGAAGTTATTGATTTATAGGGTAAATTGAACCTGTAAATGTTTATGGACTAGATTCAAGAGTTGGGAAAGTACTTTGATATGGAAGGAATTGATGAGACTAATCCACAAAGGGTCAAATATGAAATACCATGCTTCCATATGGTGGGAAAACCTATAGAGTGCTAGGGAGAGAGAAGGGAAAGAAAAGATCTGAATGTGGCCGAAAATGATGAGATTGTTGAAGACTAAATTTATGCCCTCTGATTACTAGCAAAAACTTTTTCGAGAGTATACAAATTTAAGGCAAAAGTATTTTTCCAATCCTGGTTTTATTGTGAAGTTTTTGAGGTTGCAAATTAGGACTAGGTTGCACGAGGATGATGAGAACGCAATGACTAGATACATTATCTCCCTTAGGTTTCAACTCCAGGACATGTTCACTTTATTGAAAGTGAATATAGTGGATGAGGCTTATCAGTTGGCCTTAAAATATGAGGAGAAACTGAACTGACGGAGCAAGACAACAAACAAGCAAGGGGACAACAATCTAAGTAGGGATAGAATAAATTATTCTAACCCCTCAAGTGAAGATGAACCTGAGAGTGACACGGGGCTATATCTTTAAGGAATATGAACCTTTGGACAAAGGGGACATGGGAAAACATTTACGGGGGGTTGGAGGCCTATGAATTGTTTTATATGCAACATACCCCATAAGGCAATTGACTTTCCACAAAATCCAAAAAGAGTGATGATGGTCCAAGAAGGAGAGGGGGAAGAACTCATGCCAAAAGAATTCAAGGAAGATAAAGGAGAGAACTTGAGAAGGACTTTGATCTATGGAGACAAATCAACCATTGAAGCTAATTGGAAGAGAAAGACGTGTTCCGTACAAAATGCTAGTATAAGGAAAAGGTTTGCAAAGTTATTATAGATAGGGGATCTATCAATAACATAGTAAGCATGGAAATGGGGCAGAAATTACAGCTTACTTGCACTCCTAAATCACCTCCCTATAGTATCTCATGGTTGAAAAAGGATCATAGTGTGATGGTGAATCAGACTTGTCTTGTTGGCTTCAAAATTGGCCCCCATGAAGACAAATTATGGTGTGACGTGGTCCCCATGGATGCATGCCATTTTCTCTTAGGAAGACCTTGGAAATATGATCAGGACATAGTTTGCCATGGGAGGGGGAAAAAACATCTAAGCTTAGACACAAGGGCAAGCGCCATATTTTGAATCCCTCCAAGCATTAGAGGAAATTTGAGGTCTAAAATGGGCCTCCTAAGGAAAATCATAAAATAATATTTATTAATTTTGAAGGAAGAAAGAAAAAAACTACTCTGTTTGTTCATATTTTTAGCATATCTCCATGTGTTTTTACTCAAAGTTTGAGCGGGAGCACTCATTGGATGTGGATTTAAATTGTACATCCAACGAGTACCCACACTACATACTTCTGACGGACCCCGCAAGTAGTTTTTTTATGACAAATATGTCAATTCAACCATTATGGTTGACTCATTTTATTAAAATTCTATTGGTTCTTGAATTCCAACTCATCAAGAAATTATGGTTGTCTCGTTTTCTTATATGATGACACAATTTCTTATAAGGCCCATTTTAGACCTCAAAATTCCTCTATCGGAACAAGAAACTACAGAAATAACTGTTGTATCCCTGAATACTATGGGGTGGAAGAAGTTCTCTAATGAGTCTAAGTGAGGAGTTTTCTATCATATGTACCCTCTAGCAAAAGAGCAGTTGAAGTAGAAAATTGTCCTTTTAGAAGTGTAGAAACTACTTCAACAATTCCCTAATTTAACAGGCACAGACATGCCACCTATCCTACCACCTACAATTAGCATTAACCATCAAATTGACTTGATTACAGTTTCAAAGATTCCAAATCAGGCTGCTTAAAGGATGAATGCTCTAGAACATGAGGAAATGAGGAGGCAGATAACAAAATTAGTGGAAAAAGGTTTTGTAAGGGAAAACATGACTCATTTTGCTATGCCTACTTTGTTGTCTCTAAAGAAGGGGGGAAAGACATGGAGGTTGTGCATGGATTCTAGATCCATTAACAATATCATGATGAAGTATTATTATCCATTGCCCATGATGGATGACTTTCTAGATTGCTTGTCTGGTTCTAGGATTTTCTCCAAGAATGGGCCTGAGATGCGGTTACCACTAAATCAGAATTCGAGAGGGGGATGAGTGGAAAATTGGATTTCAATACTAAGGACAATTTATTTGAGTGGATGGTGCTTCCATTTGGGTTATCCAATGCCCCAACTAACTTCATGCGGACAACTAACTTCATGCGGACAACTAACTTCATGCGGACAATGAATTAGGTATTTAGACCCTGCATTAAGAATTTTATCATAGTCTATTTTGATGATATTTTAATCTTCAGTAAAACTGAGGAGCAACTAGAACATATAAAATTGGTCCTTGACATACTTCAAACCAAAAGGTTGTTTATCAACCTTGAAAAAGTGAATTATGCAAGGATAAACTTGTATTTCTTGGCAATTTTATTTCAACAGAAGGATTGAGCATGGATCCTAAGAAGGTAAATCCCATCTTTGAATGGACTACCCCTTAAAGTATCATGGAGGTAAATAGTTTCCATGTATTAGTTAACTTCTACAAAACTTTCATTCGAAATTTCAACACTATAAGTGCCCCTTTGATTTATTGCATAAGAGGGACAATATTTGCATGGACACAGTTATATGTAGTAAGTTTTGAACAACTCAAAAAGAGATTTACAGAATCTCCTATTCTAACCCTACCATATTTCGAGAAACTTTTTTACAGTGGAATGTGATGCCTCAAGAGTGACCATTAGAGGGGTGTTAATCTAAGAAAGGTAACATGTAGCCTTTTTCAGTGAGAAGTTGAATGAAGCTAAGAAAAATTACAGTACTTATGATAAAGAATTCTATGCAGCAGTGCAAGCCTTGAAATACTGGAGGCATTAAACTTTGTATAGGGATTTCATTTTGATGACAAATAATCGGGCCTTGAAATAATTTAAGTCAGAGGATAAATTTTCCCATAGACATGCCAAATGGGACTCTCTTTTGTGTTCTTATACCTTTTTCGTACAACATAGAAGTGGAAAAACAAATGGTGTTGCAGATGCTTTAAGTAGGAGATGGAGTTTGTTGGTAGTAATGAGCAATGCACTGGTTCAACCAACTTGATTTTGAAGAAATGAAGGTTGAATATTCTAGCGACCCATACTTTGATAACATTATTGTAAATATGAGTGGGAAGGACCCTGCTAATTTTCATTCCTTTGAAAACTTCCTATTAGCTGATGGATTTTTATTCAAAGGACCTCAATTGTGAATTCCCCTTTGTTCAAGACGAGAAAAACTAGTAAAAAATATGCACTAAAGTTGGTTGGCAAGACATTTTGGAAAGTACAAGACTCATTGATCCGAATTTACGTGAGAACGAAATGAAATAATGGATATAGAATCATAAACATTGACATATTGCAAATAAAATAGAGATACGGTAAACACATATTATATTAAATGACAGAAATAGAACAGATTGCAAATACAACATCCAGAATGGTGGTAGCTATATCTGAGAAGAGATGTGGGTTCTACACTCATATGTGATAAGCTAAATACAAAATGAGGCCAAAAGGGTCTATTTATAATAAGCATGAGGGATAAAACCCTAAACATCCAAAACATAACCCTAGAAGATGAATCATCATAATTTTTATGGCCCCAAGTTGTTTAGTTGAACAATCAGCTTCTCGGGGCCATAACTTTTGCATACGATCTTCGATTTGGGTTCTCAATAATTTATTGGAAATTTTTATCTAATATTTACATCTTCTGAGTGGGGCCAAATGCATTCAATTAAAAATTGTTTGGCCACTTGAATTGCTAAAAAAACATCGTTTAGGGCCTCAAATTGTTAGGATTATTAATCCTCCCTTGTCCAAATTTGGTCATATGTCTAAATCGGGAGTCATGTCTAAATCCGGAGTCCATCCAATCTATTTATATTCATTAACACCATTGGGTCCACTTGACCTAATTGGGGCACATGTTTCAGTTAATAAAGTGTGGGGAACACTAATTGAGGCTCACTGCCATTGATTGCACTTGATTGCATTAGTTTAGGAGCCTCCTAGACCAATCCCTACAATTTAGGAAGCCACTGGGAGTGCCAAAACCAACCAAGGTCAGTTCACTTCAGTTGATGACTAGTAAAGCTAAGATAGGAGTCAGTTACATTCAGTTAGCGCTAGTTTTACTTGACTGCACTCATTTGGGGCGCATTTATCACCTACCACAGTTAGTTAACCTTATTCAACACTGAATGTAACACTTGAGTTGTGTTTTAGAGCTTTGATGAACTCCGGTTATGGTTTAGACAAGGTCAGTTAACTATTGAATCCTCCGATAGTGATTTAGACAAAGTCTTGGTTACCTACAGTCAAGTAGACTCTAATCAATTCGAACTTCCTCACGTGGATTCGAATTGCTTGTGGCTATTAAAGCCATTGTACTTCATTGTAATTATCTATCTAATTACTCTTTGATTAATGAAAAGCATTCACAACTGCAAGCCATTTTTGCACTGTTTCATTCTTTAATAACTGAGTAAATTGTGTGATCTATCATGTGAGTTGTGTGTTTGTCCACAGATCTATGTTCTCAATTTGATATGGTATCAGAGCCTCGGCGGACAAGGCACTTCTCCTCCTCAGATCTCCTACTGGATCATTTTTTGAGAAAAATTGCTCCTTCGAGCATTGCACCAGAAGCATCGAATTTACCACTTAATACCCCAAGAAAAGGAATTGTTGATCAAGCTTGCTTGATTGACTAAGCTGGGTGTGAAGAAAATTCCAAAAGTGCAGGCTGTCCGACCTTACAGTGCCCTTTTTTTGTTTTGCAGGTACAACTTCGAATGGATTCATCAGTTCCTCTTTTGACCCGATCCTCAAACTATTATGAATGGAATGTGAAGATAACTATATTTCTGAAAAGACAAGATCTTCTTTGGGTTTCTAATGAACTCGGTAGAAAGTATTATGAGAGTGAAAATGACTAGCTAAATGCAAAGGATGTGGATTTTGAAATATTGAAACTGGCTCTTTCTCCTAGCTTGCACTACCTCAGTATATCTATTAAAGATCCACAGGAACTCTGGACAAGATTGGAAAAAACCTTTGGAATGATTGATGAGGATCATAATAGCACTTTGGATAGCACATCCAGCACCATAATCATCCTTGATCCAAAAATATCGGCCTCAACTCTCTCTGATGAAGTTGTTCAAGATGAAGAAGAAGCAGAAACTTCTACACAGTCAATTCGAATTGAAGACAGTCTCCATGCGGTGACTCCTTCTCTTGATGCTCCAAAAGTTCATGAGATATTTGATATCTCATATTCTCATATTGATGAAACATAAGAATACATTCGAATATTTTATATTGAAGAAAAATTCTGCTGCACTTCCATGCAAACATTCACAGGTGATTTTCCTTTAAATTCTGTGCAAAATTTACCAGTAATTGCTTCCGAAAGTGAAGAGAAATTTGATTTTTCTCCCTCCAATGTTGCTGCTCGTGTGAAAATATGTGATACCTTGGATGTTTTGGAAAAAACATCAGATTACCAGAGCGATCCATTCGCTCCCCATGATCTATATTTTCTAGCAATTCCTACAGGATTGCATGCACCAAAATTCAGAATTTTGAAGAAGAAGAAAGCTGTGCATCCACCGTCTCGGTTAACCATTTATTTGAATCTGATATTAACATTATTGGATCTGATATGATCTTATTTAGATATGATCTGATATTTCTTGGTTCAATATATCAAATTCATAATCTTTCAGTACCGCTTGGAGTTGTTCTCATCAATGGTGTGAAGAAACAAGTATTGCAAGTCTCCTACAAAACTGCTGCTGGGGATTTGATTCCATTTCACAGTTTTGGATCTGATTTGAACCTATTTAGATCTGATTTACTTTCTGATTTGATATTATTTGGTTCATATTTTAAAATCCAAAATCCCTCAGTCATGCTTGTAGCTGCTCTCACCAATTTTGGTGTGAAAAATCAAGTACCGCACTTTCCCTTCAAAACTGCTGATGGGGATTTAGTGTTAGTTTCCTCATATGAGGTTGCTGATATTTTATTATGTGATTCATTATATATTTCAAAAGCTATATCAGACTATAGAGCTCAAGCATTTTCTCTCAACAGTCCCAGTGCTTCTCTACCATTGATCACATGGCCATCTCCTCACAGAACTAGTAAAGAGGAATATTTTCTGCATCCGCCTAGACACCTGCTCCTAACACTTAGGGATGTTCTTACTACTCATGGTTTGCTGTTCATGGATGAAAAATATCAGTTTATTGAGTGTTCCTCGTATTCTCTAAATTCTCAAGAACCTTTTCTCACTTTTCAGTTGACTTCAGTTGCTCTACATGGGTCCAGTCTTCATCCGGCAGCTATCTATATTTCTGATTTAGTTGAGCATATAATTCTTCTTCCAAAGAGGAAGATTCCTCTAGACATAATTATGGAGAGGTTCACATGCCAGGCCCCAGGATACCTATGCACAGAAGAACCAGATTGATCCTAATTCTACCTGCTTAATTAGAAGAGAGGGATTTTTCCCATGTGGTTTTTCCCTAGCACCTTGTTTTTGAGCAGTTACTTTACTTTACTTGATGTAATGGGTGACCTATGGTCTTAGTTACCAAGGCCCACATATTTTTCAAGTTAGCATTCAGGGGGGGGTTTAGGATTATTAATCCTCCCTTGTCCAAATTTGGTCATATGTCTAAATCGGGAGTCATGTCTAAATCGAGAGTTCATCCAGTCTATTTATAGTCATTAACACCATTGGGTCCACTTGACCTAATTGGGGCACATGTTTCAGTTACTAAAGTGTGGGGACCACTAATTGAGGCTCATCGCCACTTATTGCACTTGATTGCATTAGTTTAGGAGCCTCCTAGACCAATCCCTACAATTTAGGAAGCCACTGGGAGTGCCGAAACCAACCAAGGTCAGTTCACTTAAGTTGATGACTAGTCAAGCTAAGTTAGGAGTCAGTTACATTCAATTCTAGTCCTCTACATTCAGTTAGCGCTAGTTTTACTTGATTGCACTCATGTGGGACACATTTCTCACCTACCACAGTCAGTTAACCTTAGTCAACATTGAATGTAACGCTTGAGTTGTGTTTTAGAGCTCCGATGAACTTCGGTTATGGTTTAGACAAGGTTAGTTAACTATTGAGTCCTCCAATAGTGATTTAAACAAAGTCTTAGTTACCTACAGTTAAGTAGAGTCTAATCAATTCGAACTTCCTCATGTGGATTTGAATTGCTTGTGGCTATTAAAGCCATTGTAATTCATTGTAATTATCTATCTAATTACTCTTTGATTAATGAAAAGAATTCACAGATGCAAGCCATTTTTGCACTGTTTCATTCTTCAATAACTGAGTAAATTGTGTGATCTATCATGTGAGTTGTGTGTTTGTTCACAGATCTATGTGCCCAATTTGATACAAATGGCCCCAGAAGTTTAGGACCTGAAAAACCGTAGACAAGTAACTAAGAAACTACCAAAATGGAAAATTGTTTTGAGCCAATGGAACATGTGGGTTTCCACCAATTGGAATCTGGATCAATCCTCCCCCCTTATGAATCAATGGTATCCATTGTGTCAAATCTCGTATCATATCTCGAACTGTGTGTTGAGTTGATCTCCTGGTTCGACATTCTTTGAAATGAGAAGGTTGATTTTCTTTGACATTCTGAGAGGGATGTAATTATGGTTGATGGATTTGTTGGAGTTGTTCAACTATTTTGGTTTTCATGTTATCCTTTTCCTGAACCGGTATGGATGATTTATTTCTGGATGAGCACCTTGAATGTTTGGCATTGCATTGTAGAGGTACTTGAATGGACGAGGGAACACTGACTTTGTGTTCTTGTTTCTACTGAGCAGAGGGACCCATGTGCAGAGGGTGTGGAGGTCTCTGTGATTTGATGTTCTCTTTCAGAGGAAATTGTGAAGAGGGAGAATTTTCCAGTGTCAGAGATTACCTTCTTGTCTTGTGAGACTATGGAAAGTGCAACTGTCTCTGGTATCTGATAGGGTTGTCCTCCCAGAGTGATAATGACACTACGAGGTCATGATTCATATACCGCATGATGCTTCCACATATATGGTTGTTCTAAAATAACATCATAGACTTCAAATGGGCCCACATCACATAGTACCGCGTATTTGAAAGGTTTGATGCCATATGGAAGGCGACATTGTTGACTAACGTGGATACCTTATCCTTGGCTTATCCAACCGATGTTGTAGGGTTGTGGGTGTGGTGTTTTTGGAAGCTCTAATCTCTTGATAATTTCTATTGATATTACATTCTTTTGCATGTGGTTGTCAAAAACAAAATGTAAGGGGATTCCCTTCACCCACATCTATGAGTGGAAGAAATATTCCTCTACCTCTGACTCTTCAAGATCCTTTAGTTGAATCTACATGGTAGAAGCATGTTACGGAGAGAAATTCCTATGGCTTGGGGTACCACAACAGACATATAGACTCCAGAAATCAATCTTTCCCAATATGCAATAGAAATAAAAACATCTAACACTAAAGGATCGAACCTCGTACCTTATTCCGGACAGTTGTAGTAGATCCCCATTGAGCTTTCCAATCTTCAGCTTGAATTGTTATAGCACGTCCTCAACAACAAGTAAACAATACAAGCATACTATATTTCATGGTGTTAGATCTATTCTAGCATATATAATCAATAATGTAAAAGCATTTCCCATATTCCAATGGAAACAATATTCATTCAAATACACATTACTGGACAGGAAAAGATATTTCTATTAATATGAATCAGAGATTACAAGTGACAACCTCTGACGGCACGTCTGCGAACTGGAGAAACTGAATCCCCCACTTGGGCCTCCACCACCTCAATCCTCCATCACTTCGATAGCAAGCTTACTAACAAAGGGCAAGCTTGGGAAGAACACAACAGTGCTCCAAGGGACAAAGGGATGCATACTCAAGCATAAAGTTCTGGCAACAATGGACTATAATTTCGATGCTCTCAAGTTTCTCTTCCGCTTTCAATGTACCAAGGGGTTCCTTATATAGCTTTTCAAAGGGATATTGAAAGGTCGAATCCATGCGATCTCAAGGCATATGGAAGGCCAGGAGTCATATGAGTCGGATCCAAGTCAAGGAAAACTCCAAAATGCTTTGGACTATGCACACATCCCGATGTACACGACTATAGAGGGAAAATCCGCGTATGTACGCGGTTATCGGGGAAAAAGCCGCGTATATCAATATTCTAATGTTTTTAGGGATGATCAAGGTAACATCAAAAGATATAAAGTGGTCCAAAGGGGCTAATGAGTCTGCAGTGGGACAAGGGAAGGCCATACAATGTGTGATTCACCTAGTGTGGTGAAATCCGCTATAACAGATGCCCCCTAATGTATGAGATTAGAGGGGATATACGATGTCCGAAATACATTATAAGTCCATCCCATGAAGGAAGTGATGAAGGTACCCAAATGGAAGACCAGCCACCCAATCAACATAATACCATAACACAACTCTGCATATAATCTGCAAATACATCTAGCAGTCCTGGATACATAAGAGTACAATGGCCATGAATAGGCATGATACATGATAGAACATATGTGGTCATCGCCACGTACAATATACATAGATCAGAATCTCCATGATGAAGATATACAAAGGACCATGATCTCCACAAGGCTGAGGATATACAATAGATCAAGATCTCCAAAGTGGCTGGAAATGTCTGACATACACTGGAACAAGTCACGAGAGCTGAAATCTCATGAACACTGGCACGATCAAGGAGGTAGCATATAAGAGATGCCACCAATCTGGAAGGTCTTCTACACAAACCGCTACGAGTACATGTCCTACTATGCGAATAGAGGTGTCGAGGTCGAACATAGTAGTCCATCGTCTGATTACCGGTCATTGATGTATACCATTAACAGACGCGAGATCACCCACCGATAATGAAAATGGGAATCAAGGTACTAGAGTGCAAACTAACAAGTGTGAATAAATGTGTTGAGGTCAAACACTTGAGAGGATCCATCGATCAGGGGACATTGATGTATTCCCAAAACTGTCGATGGCGAGAGAACCTACCACTGATGACTACAAGTCTCAAGGCACTCAAAAATGACTCTAGACTCCAATCCCAGAATAAATGATCTGAATTCTATGGGATGAAATCCGCTGGAAGGAGGGCATTAAGGCATCCCCCATCATCCAACACGAGGTACTCAGCAAAGCTGTATGATGTGGAAGGACTCGATCATAAGGTTCACGAACCAGTAACTGTACCGGGAATGGCTGACATGCAAAGTCAAGATAACTGAGGAATGGCCGACTCAGGTTTCAACTTCCTTCGAACAAGAGCATAACGGCGTATGGTGACTGAATAAAGGCAGCATAGACTCGATATAAGAACTGGGACATCTCTATGACGCAGGAGGCACCAATAGAGGCTCCATAAGGACTGGAAGCATAACCAGTCGGTGGAGATAAACTCAGATAAACGAGTACAACTTCCTAAAGTCAAACTATAACCCAACCAACGGATGTGATATACAGTGCTCTGTTCGAAGGCGACACGACTCAACAGCTGCCAAAGATAACATCTTTTCCCGTCCGGCTTTTTGGTTTTTTAATTTTTCTGGTCTTTTTCAGTTATTTGAAAAGCTTGAAAAAAGAATAAACTAGCTTTATAGTTACAAACTAGGAGGAGACGAGTGTCATCAGGGCAAACAAACTAGTTCCAAGCAGTGGAACATACCTATGCTCAATGCAAGGAAACATGAGTAGGATATCGACACTCGGGGGAAAATCCCCTCCCGGTAAAAGGGAAAGTCAAGCTGCAAAGGATATATGAAATGGCTCTGCATGGCTAGACATGAGACAAGCTCGGGCTATAAGGCTGAAACGCAATGTCAGGGGAGCCGGCATAAAGCTCAATAAGATAGGCAAAGCTCATGAAAATGCATCCACAACTTGATACAAGGGGAGCCCGGGGGGAACTTGGCCAGCATAAGATCAAGAGGAGTATGATGCTCTTGCTAAATGTCATGGCAATACTATACAATGGACTCCCACACCCTAAAGGGAGAAAACATCGGCATGGGCACCAAATACAAATAAGGTGCTAACTAGGGTACCCATGTAAGGTGAGGCTCTACCACTCATATCATGCCACTTCTATAGCAGCAAGAAGGTTCCGTGACATAATAGAGTGGGTTCGTACCTAAGGCGAGAGTGATATGGTCAAAAGGTCATGCAAAATGCAAACGGTGGTGAACCTAACCTATATTCCAGTATAGACGTGATACCTGAGATAAGCACGAACGGTCTCTGGTCACAAAAGAAGCATCCAACAGACAACTTCAGACCCAAGGAAGACCCAACCACACTCACAACCCACCCAGCAACTTCCCACAACATCAGACTCACCAAAATGGAGGATGTACGCGACTGCATAAAGAACAGCTGCGTATGTACGCGACTTCTAGCCAAAAATCCGCGTATGCACGCGATTGTTGGCCAAAAACCGGCGTATACAGAGAAGGCAGTGGTAAAAAGCAGGTCAAGGCCAAACCAATAAAGGGGAGTGTCAATGGACAAACATACTATATCATGCGACACAAAAACAGAGAGAAACAGAGAGCAAATCAATAATATCAAGCCCATTGTGCCCGTAAACCCCAAAATAAAAACAAGGGACATCCCCAGCGGAGTCACCAATTCTGTTACGGAGAGAAATTCCTATGTCTTGGGGTACCACAACAGACAGCTAGACTCTAGAAATCAATCTTTCCCAATATGCAATAGAAATAAAAACATCTAACACTAAAGGATCGAACCTCGTACCTTATTCCGGACGGTTGTAGTAGATCCCCGTTGAGCTTTCCAATCTTCAGCTTGAATTGTTATAGCACGTCCTCAACAACAAGTAAACAATACAAGCATACTATATTTCATGGTGTTAGATCTATTCTAGCATATATAATCAATAATGTAAAAGCATTTTCCATATTCCAATGGAAACAATATTCATTCAAATACACATTACTGGACAGGAAAAGATATTTCTATTAATATGAATCAGAGATTACAAGTGACAACCTCTGACGGCACGTCTGCGAACCGGAGAAACTGAATCCCCCACTTGGGCCTCCACCACCTCAATCCTCCATCACTTCGATAGCAAGCTTACTAACAAAGGGAAAGCTTGGGAAGAACACAACAGTGCTCCAAGGGACAAAGGGATGCAGACTCAAGCATAAAGTTCTGGTAACAATGGACTATAATTTCGATGCTCTCAAGTTTCTCTTCCGCTTTCAATGTACCAAGGGGTTCCTTATATAGCTTTTCAAATGGATATTGAAAGGTCGAATCCATGCGATCTCAAGGCATATGGAAGGCCAGGAGTCATATGAGTCGGATCCAAGTCAAGGAAAACTCCAAAATGCTTTGGATTATGCACACATCCCGATGTACGCGACTATAGAGGGAATACCCGCGTATGTACACGGTTATTGGGGAAAAAGCCGCGTATATCAATATTCTAATGTTTTTAGGGATGATCAAGGTAACATCAAAAGATATAAAGTGGTCCAAAGGGGATAATGAGTCTGCAGCGGGACAAGGGAAGGCCATACAATGTGTGATTCACCTAGTGTGGTGAAATCCGCTATAACAAAGCAGTGAAACTAGGTTCTACATCAATGATCTTCTTCCATGGTCCATGACTATGAAATTGGGTTCTGAATCAGAAAAGATCTAATTCTGAAGATTTGATCTCAGCCACGAATGACTACTTTGAGTGATATTCATCAGTGTTGTGCCAGGGGATTTTGTGGAACTCGTACCATTTTCCATTGTCTTTATTTATCTTTCCATTACCCTTCTTTTCTTGTGGCAAAGATTGGTTGTCCTTTCCCTGTCCTATGTTTTTCAAGCCATATATTCCCTTTCCTTGCTTCTGTATAGGTCCAAGGTCTCGCTTGTTCTTTTGTTGAAATTTCTACTCAATTTTAACAACATACAGATAAGTGGATCTGAGTGAAGGGAACTCCTGGAAGTCCATGAATGTTTGTATGTACCGATGTAGGCCATTGCAATATTTCAATACCAGGTTTCACTCAGAGTCCTTGATACCCATGTTTGTGTGCAAGGTATGAAATTTGTTGGTGTACTCGGACACCGTTCGGTCCTTATCTTAATGTAGAATGGTCCATTTTGTGTATTGGTCATCATAGTTTCCCAAGGGGTAATATTGTTCCTTGAAGACATCTATGAAAGAGACCCAAGTGGGATTGGCCTCAAACATTCTAGACTTGTTTGATGAGTTTTTCTCACAATAAGTATCCTACCAATTTTTGACATGGGGAACAATCTTGAGGAGTGCAAAGGTGACATTTTCCCTGTCAGAAAAATTGTGGACAAAGAAATACCCTTCTAGAACATTCAACCACTTATATATGGCACCAAAATCGATATGGACTTCAAATAAAGGAATGTCAAAGTTAACTTGTACCTTGAATGAATTTTCATCTCCAAAACGGTTGCTCGTTGAAGGTGTATATTCCGCTATCGACATTCGTCGAAGGATCTGGGAAAAATTATCCATCATCTCGTTCCTATTTTGCACAAGGGATTTCTTAAGCAACGACTAGATAGGTTCTCCTTCTCTGTCATCTCTATTTTCTTTAGTCATGGGAGGTTGTTTGGGGCGGTGAAAGTGATATACCACAAGTGAAACTAGTTCGAGACCCAACTCTCTATAACCTAACCTCGTCAAGGACATGCACCTAGAAACAATCAAAGAGAATATTTCTCTGATACCATTGATCTAGATTTATGTGAGAACAAAATGAAATATTATATATAGAACTAGAAACACTAATATATTACAAAGAAAATAGAGATACAATAAACACATATTCTATGAAATGGAGGAAATAGAACATACTGTAAATACAACAACTAGGATGGTGGTAGTTATCTCTGAGAAGAGATGTGGCTGCTACGCTCATCCATGCCAAGATGAATACAAAATGAGGCTTAAAGTGCCTATTTATAATAAGCATGAGGGAGATAACACTAAACTTCCAAAAACATAACCCTAGAAGATGAACTGTCATAATGATTACGGCCTGAAGGGGGTTAGTTGAATAGTAACCTTCCCGAGGTCATCATTTTTTAATACAATCTCTGATTTGGGTGCTCGATATCCCATTGGAAAGGTATATATGATACTTACATCTTATAATTGGGGCCAAATGCATGCCATTGGAAACCATATGGTTCCCCGAATCACCAAAAAATGTCATTTAGAGCCTCAAAATGGACCCAAAAGTTTAGGACCCAAAAAAACCATAGAAAAATAACTAGGAAAATACGAAAATGGACAATTGTTTTCAGAAAGTGGAATAGGTGGGTGGAAACTAATATCCATATGGATCACTCTTGAACTACTAAGTGAAAAAATAGTTTTTCCTATTATGAGGAGGGACGTAAACAAATTTGTTTATACTTGTAGGACTTATCAAACAACAAGAGCAGGACAACAAAATATATCCTTGTACATGCCTCTACATGTCCCAAAGGAAGTATGGAAAAATATTTCTATATATTTTGTCTTGGGATTTCATAGAACCTAGAGGGGAAATAACTCAATGTGTGTAGTAGTGGACCAATTTTCCAAAATGGGCCACTTCATACATTGTAAAAATACCAATGATGTGAGTCAAATATCATATTTGTTCTTTAAGGAAATTGTACAGTTACATGGTATTCTAAAGACCATAAATAGTGATAGGGAATAAGATTTTAGGGCACTTTTGGAGAGTATTGTGGAGAAAATTGGATAGCGGGTTACAATTCAGTTAATCCTACCACCCCCAAACCAACGGTTAGACTGAGGTAGTGAATAGAATCTAAGGAAATTTATTATGGTGCTTAGTAGGAAGCAACCCTTTCCAATGGGATATAGCCACACCTCCAGAAAAATTTGAATATAATTCCAGTATCAATCGATCCACAAGTAAATTTGCATTTAAAATTTTCTATGGTGCCAATCCTAAAGGGATAGTTGATTTAATTGTCCCTCCTGCAAATTACCCCTATGATAGCCCATATGTTATAGATTTTACCAAAACTATTCAAGGAACCATCAACAAGTTTAATGCAAGTTGTAGTCAATGAATGAATGATACCAAGAGCATGTTTATATGGATAGGAGGACTAATGTCTTTTAAAAGGGAGATGTGGTCATGGTACATTTTCACAAAGAGACGTACCCCATGTTAGGATTATATAATCCTCTCTTGTCCATATATAGTCTATTTGATCACCTTTCCTAAATTAGGGATACATTATTATTGTACTTGAGTGTGAGGAACACATATAGAGGTTAACTGCCTCTTATTGCATGTTCATGCATGAGTTTATGTGCCTCTGAGACCAATCCCTACATTATAGGAGCCACTATGAGTGACACCAGCAGCCTCCATTAGTTGGTTTTGGTAGGTAGGCAGTTATGTTGAGACAGCCTTCAGTTACATTCAGTTAGATCAGTCTCAATTAGTATAGCACCAGTTCTGCATGGATGCATGGGAAAGTGGCGCCTTTTTCACCTACCTCATCAATTTAACTAGTTTAACTAATTGTCGAACTAATTTAGAAATCAGGACTTAGACTAGTGGATCCCATGGAGTGATTTAGACACTCTCAGTTAGCAGGTCAGTCATGTTTAGTTGGTAGATTCAAATCTTATCCACATGATTTGAATTCTCCTTATTGTAACACTGTTGTATACTGTTGGGAATAATGAGGTTTAATGTTGTAATTAACTGATCAACTCTTATCATATTTGTCTCAAAATTGTCTTATTTAGTGTACATTGTTCTTGATATTCCACTGCACAATTCTACTTCACTATTTCTCTCATTTTCCAGTAGATCAATGGTTCAATATTTTAACATGGTATCAGAGCCTTGTTCAGGCTAGAAGAAAGTCTTGTCTGATATCCATTGTACACCAGAAGTAGCTAAGTTTCCACATAAATCCTGGAACGATAACCTTGCTCCCTTTGGATTCTGTCCAAAGAAGTATATCCCAGTGTGAAAGACTCTAAGAAAGTGTACATGTTGAGGTGGAAAGTATTGAAATGATATGATTGCAAATTGGTTTCATTTGTAATGATATTTTGTAGGTACAACTTTCATACAGATTTGAGATTATCAGTTCCTCTTCATACTCCAGTCACAAGATATTCAGAATGGAAACTGAATATGATTTCATCTCTAAAGAGACAAGGTATCTATGAGGTATCTATTGGACTTGGTAAAGAGTCTTATGAAGATGAGAATGATTGGCTAAATGACGGTGATAGATATTTTGGAACGATATGTCTATCCTTTTCTCCAATCTTACGCTACCTTATTGATTTTATTGAATACCCAAAGGACCTCTGAACAGAATTGGATAGAACCTTTGGAAAGAAAAATGAGGATCATTATATAAATTTGGAGAGCACACCCAACACCACAAGAGTTCTTTCTTCAAAAGTGTCGGCCTCTATTCTCTCTGATGAAGTTGTTCAAGATGAAGAAGAAGCAAAATATTCAACACAATCAATTCGAATGGAAGAAAGTCTCCTTGGAGTAACTCCTTCTCCTACTGCTCCAGAAGTTTATGAGATATCTCATATCTCATATTCTCATATAGATGATCCAAAAGAAGACATTTGAATATTTTTTATTGAAGAAAAAATCTCCTTCCATTCTACTCAAGCATTCTCCAATGATTCTTCTAATTTAAATTCTGTGCAAATTTTGCCAATGATTGCTTCAGAAAATGAAGAGGAATTTGATTTCTCTCTCTCTAATGTTGTTGTTGGTGTGAACAAAAGTAATACTTTGTATGTTTTGGAAAAAGTATCAGATTTCAAGAGTGATCCATTCACTCTCATTGATCTATAGCTTCTAGTAAACACCTACATGATTGATTGCACCAATACTTAGAGTTTTGTTGAAGAAGGAGAAAATTGTGTATATACCATCTTAGTGGAGCACTTTAGAACCTTTGTTACACACTCTTAGATATGATATGACCTTATTTGGTTCGAATTTTAAGTTTCAAGAGCCTCCAGTTGTGCTTGTAGTTGTTTTTCATCAATTTTGGTGTGAAAGATCAAGTACCTCAAGTCTTTTTCAAAATTGTTGTTGGGGATTCGATGTTAGTTTTCTCTCATGAGTTTGTTGATATTAGATTTTGTGAATAATTGGATATTTTAGATTGTAAATCAAATTATGGAGCTTAAGCATTCACTCTCTATGGTCCCATGACTTCTCTACCTTTCTACTTGATCACATGCTCATCTCCTCACAGTGCTAGTAAAGATGGAGACATCATGCATTCGCCTGGACCCTTGCTCCTAACACTTGGATTTTATTTTACCTCATATGGTTCAATGTTCAAGGCTACAACATATAATTTGCTTGGGTTTACCTCACATGTTTGTAATTATCAAGCATTTTTTCTCTCTCATCAGTTGATTTCATTTTCTCTACATGGGTCCAGTTTTCATTTTGCAGCTGTCTATGTTCATGGTTCAGTTGAGCATATTCCTCTTCTTCCAAAGAGGAAAATTCCTCCATACGTAATAATTTATATTGGAGAGGTTCACATGCAAAGTAATAGGGTGTTGTTGCGCAAGAGAACCATGATTATGCATGGTTTCTCCACAAAGTTGCAAATTGCAGCAAAGTATCCCGATTTCTGCTTATTTTGAGAGGGGGGTTTCCTATGAGGTTTTCCGCATTTCCCTTAGTTTATTAAGTAGTTTTATTTTTCATTAGATTGTATGGGTGAGTTTTGGCCTAGTTTTCAGGGCACAAATTTTTCAAAGTCAGAGTAATGGGGGGTGTTAGGACTATATAATCCTTCCTTGTCCATATATAGTCTATTTGATCATCTTCTCTAACTTAGGGAGACATTATTATTGTACTTGAGTGTGGGGAACACATTTTTTTTTTCTGAATGAAAAAATATTGTATTTTATTGATCAATAAAGATTTGTTTACAAATATAGTATGTCATGCATACCATTTCCATGCTTGCATCCAACACTTACGAAATTCCAAAAAACCATAGAGAGATTTAATATCTCCTATGTTTTGGAATTTACACATAAACTCTAATTTCAAAAAATTATTTTTTGTGGAAGAGATTGAAGTTTATTTTGTTTCCAAAGAAAAATAATTGTAGAATCATTAAACTGTAGCTTTGAAAACTGAAGCATCGAAAACTGTAGAATCAGGGTCCTGGCAGAAAAAGACTAAGAGTAGAGATCATCAAAATTGTGACTGTCTATTTATAAATTGTCTTCCCGAATTTGCAAGCTGATGAAAGGCATGTGGTGGTACTCATATACCTTTGTATCTATTGTTTCCAAAAACTTCCAGGATCCATGTTCCATTGTTAGCCCATTCTTGGATAGGTGATCAGCATCGATGTTCCTTTCCCTGTAAACATGACTGCATGTAATATAGTCAAAGTTTGTCATGAGTTTTTTAACTTATTCAAAGAGTGCAATGAGAGAAATTTTTCTTCATCTTTGGACTTTGTTAACCCAGTTAAGAATCACTAAAGAGTCCCCAAAAACCTGGATCCTTCTACTTACTTTTTCTAGGGCAAAGCAAAGGAGTATTTTTAGGGCCATAAGCTCGACAAAGTTCTTTTTTCTATCCCCTAGGTCCATTTGGATATGAAAATGATGGTTTTGGTTGAGAAAGAAAATAACGCCACCCCCACATTTGTTATCTTAATATGCCTCGTCAAAAAATTCCCACGGCATAGATTTGTCAATCATCTCTTTTGTGATGGTACTTAGTGTTGTTGCATCTTTTGTTTGCGAGAAAAAGGAGAGTATATTGAGGCCCTGTTTAGCAATGGATTCAGTGGAATAAGCTTTTTCCTAAAATATGGAAGCATTTCGAGCAAGCCATATTCCCCATATATGGAGAAGAGGAAGAGCTTTTATGTGTTCTAGAAGTGGATAGGAGGACCAGGGTTTCCACACAACTTCAATCGAGAGACCAACCCATTCAATTCTGAGATTTAACAGAGATTGAGAGTGTGACCAGACCTGGGATGTAAAAGAACAGTTAAGAAAAATGTGATTTACACTTTCTTCATTGTCTTTTCACAGAGTGCACTAGCCTGGACATGCTAAAGATATTTTTTGCAACCTATCCCAAGTTGGGATTATGTTAGCTAGGGAACACCACATGAAAAATTTTTCCTTCAGAGGGAATTTAAATTTTCAGATCCCAAGTTTGGCACATAATACCTGATAGCTAGTTTTCGGGGTGTAACTTCCATGTGCAGCATGTTCCCAGACAAGTTCGTCATGTGAATCTGTGATCCTGATATGTGAAACACGGAGAGCAGTGATATATATGTTCCAGTCTAAAATCCAACAGTCTGGGATCTCAGTCTCCCTACTTCCCAACCAGCCCTGATGCCATAAATTATGGAAGCATGGTCAACAAATCGATTTAAATCGAGAAAGCCTTTTTTCTGGAGCAACTATACAAATCGTTGAGGAAGAAGATGGTTTAGCTAGCTTCGTGGCCATGGGTCTACTCCAATTCGAACTCTCATCCCATTTCCAATTTTCCAAGAGAGACCACTATGAATGAGAGGAAAAGCGTTACAGATTTCCTTCCAAATAATTGATCCAATTTGTTGAGAAATGAAAACTGAGTTTCTGATCCAATCCCACAAAGATACTAGAGCAATGTACTTGTGAATAATCACGTCTGTCCATAAGTTGTTTGTTGATATAAGCCTTGATCCTATTTTTGCAGCTAAATATTTTGCAAACAGAGTGGATTTTTTGAGGCCCCACCCTCCCATGTATTTAGGCCTAGAAACTTGATCCCATCTTACCCATGGAAGAACTTTTTGATCCTTTTTCCCTACCTAAAGAAATTTTGAGTAGATTTTTCGAGATTTCTCCAAAATTGATTTTGGAATCCAAGATAAAGCCATCCAATAGACATGGATGGATTCAAGGACAAATTTGACTAAAATTAACTTGCATGCTCTCGACAGCCATCTATTGCACCAAATATTTACTCTACGATCCACTTTTTCCAGTAGCCAATTCCAATCTTCCTTTTTATAACAATTTGGGTTTAGCCTGAAACCTAGATACTTGAAGCCTTCGTCCAAAGTAGTGGCATTGTAGGGAAAGAGTTCCAAGAGGGTCCTGATGATCATATTCCAGATTAAAAGTAGTAATAGTAGATTTCTAAACATTTAACTTCATCCTTGTGGCTTTGCAGAAAAGGAGCAGAATTTTTGAGAGCTTTTCAACCTCTCTGATTGATCCATTGCAGAAAATGAGTATGTTGTCCACAAACAGGAGGTGATTGATGTTTAAGTTTGTGGCTATCTTGATTCCTTCAAATTGGCCTCTTCTTTTTGCATCCAACACAGCCCTGCTTAGCCCTTCTGTAATCAAAAGGAAAATAAGAGGGGAGAGTGGGTATCCTTGTCTTAGGCCCCATTCAGAGTGAAAAAAGGGGAGGTTGAACAATTGATGAGAAAAACAAAGGATGCAGTGACGATGCAAGAAAAAATCCATTTTATGAAGGAGTAATTAAAGCCCAGATGAGTAAGGAGTAATCTAAGGTATAACCATCTAACCCTATCAAAATCCTTTAAGAGATCAATCTTTAGAATTTCTCCTTTGGACTTTTTTACTTTTTCACTATTCATACCTTCTTGGGATACTTCCATTTCTTCATGAATCTATCTGTTCTCCAGAAAACCAAACTGTTCAGTCAATATGAATTTTGAGAGGACCTTCTTCAGTCCTTGCGCAATCACCTTTGCAACCACTTTGTAAATGATGTTGTGAAGAGATATAGGCCTAAAATATTCTATACTATTCAGGTTATCATTTTTTGGAATAAGGGATAAGAAGTTTGTGTTGAGTGGAGGATGTAAGTGGCCACTTACCCTGGATTATTCAACCATATGAAGAAGGTCAGGACCAATGGTGTCATAGGAAGCCAGGAAAAATTCGATAGTCCATCCTTCCGGTCCTGGTATTTTTTCCTTCTGAAAGCTATGCAAAGTTCCTTTCAATTCCTCTTTTGATACTTCCTCCATCAGATCCGAATTATCCTCCTCAGAGATAATTTCAGGAAAGTATTGCAAGACCTCAAGGACCTCCGCAATTGTTGCATGTTGATCTGCCCTGAACATATTTTCAAAAAATTGATTTACCAATCTTATCCATCTCCTCAAAAGTGGAGACCTTGTCATTATTTGCGTTCCTAAGTTCCTAAATAGTGTTTTGTTGTTTTCTGCATTTTGCACATGCTTGAAATTTTTTTGTGTTGTAATCCCCACACTCCATCCAAATGTCTCTATTTTTCATCCTCCACACCTCCTCCCTCTCATTCAAGATCTTATTCTTGTTGGATTCAAGGGAAATCAATCTTTCCTTTTCTCCTTGAGTGAGAACCCCCACCCTCCCCCTTAATAATTTTGAATCTCTTCCTGCTCTACCTCAATTTGAATGATTGCTTAATAATCCATAATCCTTTTGTTCCTAACCCATTCCTTCAAGAGGATTTTGATGTGGGACAAATTTTGAGCAAAGAGAGTGGCAGCGTGCATGCCCTCTTCAGCCACAAATGGGATGCAATTTGAATGAATAATCCTGAGAACCTCCTCATTTTTAACCAAGCATAACAAAATTTGAAAGGGATGGATGGCTTATTAGGATTATTTAAAGATTCCAGGAAAATTGGCATGTGATCTGAATCGGCTCATCCATTGTTTAAACATCATATCTCTTCCCAACAGACTTTCGACCAAGAGAAATCTGTCAGGTCTTTTTGTAATCCTGTCCTCACCAGTTCTTCTATTTGTCCAGGCTGGTTTGAGATTTTGGGGGTCCAAGTCCACCATCTTGATATTCTGGAGGAGGTTGCTAAAGAAAGAAGCCATATGATCTACTCTCGCTCTTGGACCCCATATTTCATGCACACCTAAAGTGAAGTTCAGATCGCCACCTATAACCAGGTTTTCACATCTTAAAAGGTGGGAGGTTTGTAAAGAATACCAAAAGGTGACCCTGCTGTTGTAAAGCCCGTAGATATTTAGGATGTTCAGAGTTAGGTTTTCCTTAGCCCAGAAGATACGAATCCCCATGCCAAAAGGAGCACCCCAGAAGTTTGTGCAGTGCAGCGTGGACTGGTTCCAACAAATTTCCATCCCACTTGAAATACCTCTAGCACTCTAAGCTAGTAAAGTAAAATTATTTGTAATTGAAGACAACAACTTTGTAACTTCCAGTTTGAACCCTAAAGTTTCCTGGAAGACGACTACATCCGGTTTTTGAACCCAGAGCATTCTCTTTAGGGAAAGTTTTTTCCGGGTACATTCGAGACCCCTATAGTTGAGGGAGAGAACTTTCATTTGGGAACCCCTTCAGGTGCTTGCATTGCTCTAAGTGCCCCAAAAATATTTTTATGTCTACCATTCACTTGATCCTGAAGAGATTTCAGTTGGGAAGAGAAAACATGAGTAGGTATTCCCCTCCATTTTCCTTTTGAAAGGAGTGTAGGGTTAGTTCCAAGTCCAAGAAGGGGGGACCTCGAGGAAGCCAGAGCAGGGATATCCCTTGCTATGAGGTGGAACCGAATTGTGGAGGAGGTGGAGGGTGAATCCAAAGGGACTGCTTATGAGGGGGATAAGGAGATCGGAGGGGGAGGTTTAGGAGGAGAAGGAGATGGGGGAGGGGAGGTAATCATAAGTGAGGGGGGAGGGAAAAAAGTCTCACATGGATCCATCAATGGGGAGGATAAATCATTCAAATGTTCATTTAAATAAGAAAAAGGTAACATACCGGATGAAGGATGCGACGCTTGTTGAAGAGAAGGATCTATTCCCGATGCAGGGATGTTGGATGTTTGTTCCTCTACAGGGCTCGAAGGCTAGCCTGTCACATCATATTCATGCGGGTTGTATGCTTAATCTTGCTCTGCTAAAAGCCTTCATGTTTCCAAAACCATGACTTCCTTGGAAAGATGTCTCTTATATAAATGATAAGGCTTATTTGATTGAACTACTAGAAGAATTGGATATCAGTCCTATTTTTAATGTTGCTGGCCTTCATGGCAATTCCCTCTATCTCATTCAATTAAGGTGTGGATCTCATCAGCAGGGAGACCCGAGTTTAGTCCCCTTAGGGGTGAGTTATTTGAGAGGAGACACCCAAAAATCCAGCCATGTTAAGGGTTAGTGTGTCCTATACCGGGTGTGACCCTCGAGTGATTTTAATGGATTATATTCCCCTGGGTTGTGATTTCTTAGATAATGGTCAAAATGCACTAGCTCCGAGCGACAGGAATTTCTAACCAAAAAAAAATTCTTTACCTTCATTCACTCAAATGAAGATCATCGAGTTAATGATCTGCAAGAGATGAAGGATGACTAGACCAAACATTTTCCAAAGAAAAAAAGGGAGAAAGTGGAACAAGTGATAGAAATGAAACTATCATCTACATACTCCAATGTTTATAAACTATATATGGTGAAGTGGGAAGGTTTGCCAAATTCTTTCAAATCTCGGATCAGTGAAACAAACTTGGTTAAGTATAGTCGACATGGCATTCCCGATGCCCCTGAACCAGGAGGATCAGAAGTTCTAATAAAATGGGAGGATGATGTGGAGCATCCAATGTGAAGCACCTATTATTTGGGTGCTGATTTTTAGTTCCCCAATGATTTTAATTGAACATCACTGGGACTCCCCATGTCGATCAAGCATATCAGAGATTGCAAGGATATGTTGAATAGTTGGCCATAGAACTTTCAGCGGGAATTGAAAACTATAATGACAAATTTGATTCAATGGATGGAAATTTGTTTTGTTTATGGATTATTTTTAGTTTTTTTCACTAACTATTAGTAGAAAATCCTGAGTAAAGTACGATCCTCTAAGCTAGACATAGAAAGTGAAACAGATGCCTATAAGCCATTTTTTTGTTCTGTGTGTTTAGTTGTTGAGTATTAGAATAATGTCATGTGAGCGCGCTAGAATCTAAGTTGTTTGTGGAATGTATCCCTTTAGTTTCCCATAGTTACTATAGTTATGTAATCCATTTTTATCTCTAATATATTACATGCATTGGAGCAGGGTTTTGTCTACGATTTAAGATCATTTTCATGTCTAGTCTATTATCCTATCATTTCTTGCAGGTATTGGGGTGGTTATGCAGTTAAGCAATTGCGTCATTATTGAAATGGATCTCCTCATCTTTGAAGCCCCTTTAAGAGAAAATTGTGGTGATTTTTATTATGGGTGGAAACTAGATGCAATCACTATATTACCAATCCCCACCTAGTGGGATATGAGAATGAGTGGAATATGTGGTTAGTAAAATTAATTTAGGGAATCCAAATCATTTATATAAAATCTTAGATATTAGAGTTTCAAATCACAAACCTATTATGTATGAATATTTTAAATAAAACATATATTTCTAATAAATATTAAGAGTCTTACTATCCAATTGTTTCCAAATTAAAAATGTTGCATCAATGTTTTTAGTATCCTAGTGAATCCGAATTCAAACTTGGTAACTATGGTGTCAAAGAAACTCTATAATCCGCATCGTTGTTATTGAGCTTAGGAAATATAGATTCTGTTTGAGGTTGGTTGGGGTTTCAACTATTATGTTTTGTCAGAATAAAATAGTTGTATTCATAATTGTATTTATTTGGGTAGAACTTGATTCATTCCCAAAGTGAGCGGTGGTGGAAGTAGACTTATGTATTTCAAAGAAGGCGTCAACAACATTAGCATCATCCCTGATATCATCTTGCTAGAAGGAATTTAACAACATTCCTTTTGTTGCATGGGTATCTCATAATAAATCAACCATGAGCCAGACAATTTTATTCATTCCTTGTTATATATATATATATATATATTAACCGCAGACTGTACGCTTATCACCAAACCTGCCGCTATGGTTCTTCATCTTTATAGATGATTTTTTAAATGTCACAAAACAATTAAAAGAATAGCCCTGAAGTTTTACCTTTTATCCCTTTAACTGGTTTGATTCCAAATTTAAACTTAAAAAGTCTTCCGTCGCAGGCCGTTTTGCAACGAATTTTCCTTTCGCAACTCCACTTCCACAATGCGGATTGCGGGAAACACTGAAGTTCTATTATAAAATTACCTTCCTCTTTTTGCTTCCTTAATGCGGATTGCGGATTTCTAAAGCACTAAAATTCTTTATAACTTTTCTTCGGTTTTCCACTTCCACAATGCGGGTTGTAGAAACACTTAAATTCTTTATCAATTTTCTTCTGTAATCTACTTCTACAATGTGGATTATGGGTAACAAAAACACTCCACTTCTTCACAGATTATCCTCTGCTTTCTTCTTCTGCAATGTGGATTGCAGAAACACTCAACTTTATTACAACTTAACTTATGCTTCTCGCTTCCATAATATGGATTACGGGTTGCGGAAACAGTTCAACCCTTTATAATTTTTCCTCTGTTTTTCACTTCCGCAATGCGGATTGCGGGTTGCGGAAACACTCAATTTCTATGTAAATTAATAAGCTTCTACAATCCTTCTGGCCCAAGGTTTTCACCTATCTTCTTTGTGTTTTCTTGGTAAAAGCAAAGGGTTGTCAACCTTCGATGGCCTCACTGCCTTAGGCCAAGTTCGTTACTTAAGACATGTTTAGGCTTAGGGATTTTGTGGTAGATTTTTAGTGGCCGGTCCCTTAAGAACCCTTAGCAGAGATGATTTCTTTCATAGTTTCACCATTCATTTATGGACTAAAATTATTATGCAAGGACTTCACTAAGATAGAAAGGGTTTAAACCTATACAACACTTAGACTTCCAATGGGGGTCCCTTACAACTGGACATTAATAGTAGAGAAATAAAGCATCTAAGTAACTCATTGCAGAAACAATATTACACCATTAGAAAGACCATATGACCAAAGGCAAGTCACAACTTTTCAGAATGGAGCATGGTTATTATACCCTTGGGAATCCATATAACCAATGCAAGTCACAGTCATTCAACAGAGCATGAGTATTATACCATTACAAATCCATATAACCAATACAAGTCACAGTCATTCAAATAGAGTATGATTATTTCACCATTTGGAGAACCACGTAATCAAACGCAAGTCTTAGTCATTCAAACACAACATGAGTATTTCACCATTTGTATTTCAAACACAACATGAGATAAGACTTGGACTGCCATGCCAATTGGGCAATTAATTTCAACTGATTTTAATGCCTATATTATGCTTGGTCTAACAGAATTACAATGATGCATTTCACAGGTGAGAAAAGTGAAATCCAGTTGTGCACATTGATCATGGCAGCAGACCAAAAAAGGAATTCCATGAGTTATATATGCAACTAAAAGTAACTACCATAGAAGTGTAGTCATGGTAAGATAGAGTATACTGACATACTTTGATTTGAGCAAGATTAAGTATGATAAATGTACAAGGATTATGTAGAAAGATAAATATTATTACGTATAGATTTTTCATTCTACATAACCTTGGTTTTTAAATGCATTAGAGAAGGAACTCGTTGACATGTAATTTTACATCTTGCTTAAAATTACATTGATTAAAGAAAATATGATGTAAATAATTCCTTGCAAAGGTTGTTATTCTAATGTACATGTACGCTTGTAAACAAGAAACTTCATCAAACTAAAGCGAAGATAACGGAAATTGGAAATGTAAATTCAAACTTATAGAAAGTAAGATATGATTTTTGCTTAAGGTACACGTCAGTAAAAGGTACATGCAAGTGTAGTTACGACTAAGTTGTCGAGAAAGTAATACATTAATATTATGCAAAATAATATCTTGTTGTATCAAGAGTTTATGGGCATTCAAAATACAAAGTTTCTATTATATTTTATATTTTGATTTATAAGATTTTGATGCAAATAATTTCTGACGAGAAATTGTGAGTAAAGTATGTAGGTACTGAAGTCTGCAAGAAGCACCACCAAATGGGAATCGATAAGATAGGCAAGGACAAAAGCTAAACTCCTCGATGGGAAAAGTCAATTTCCAGAATGTATATAATTTCTTAATTATCCTTAGAGGTTAGTTAAGATGATGTTACATGAACAATCATTTGCATTTATGGAAACACATAGTTTAAATAACTTGATATGCTAAGAATATAGTTTGTAAGAAATGTAATAAGAAATAAAGTCAATAGATTTGGTAATTTCTATTGAAGTACTTGAACATGGAAACTGTAGCATTTATGAGAATGATCATCTTTACAAATGGCATGTCTATGATAAGTCAATTGATAGAAAATATAATCGAAGGCTTGTTGGAATGTTTTACACACCTTTTGCAATATAGTAATGGTATCAATGATGTGATGATTAGAACACTTGATGGGTACGTTGTTAATAAAGTCCTGGGAAATTAGGTACTTGTGACTTGATGTTGAGTTTGGAACTACGAAGCATCAAGGATGATTGAATTAAGACATATTTGGTTTGTTTGTGGAGCTAGTAGGCTTCAAAACATCGTGTATGCTCAGTGATGACTATGATATTTCATGTATTCAATGTTTCTTTTGAAATGGTATTAAATTTATGTCATTGTAACTAACACTACCTTGAGGTTCTTGCAGGTAAAAAGATATGGAAGTTTCCAATAAGACCATAACTTAAGAACTAAATATGAATATATGAAACTTGTAATAAGAAAAATAAACTTAACACACCTAAAGACTAATCAAATACATATTTATGAAACTTGTGAGCTATTCACGATGGATGCCCTAGGTTATAACACTCTTAAAATTCTAAGAAAATTTTTCTACACTAAACAGATCTCTTTAAGACGAAATATACAGAATTAACTAACTAATAAAAAGAGAAGAATAAATTGGTTGATAAAAATGTGAATAAGCAAGAGAAACTGAGTTTGGTGTTGAGCTTGTTGGCTCTGGAGCACCTAAACTGTTTAGTCTCATTATGCATAATTACAACATGTAATAAGACTTGAAACTGAGACTTAAATTTTATAATAAAAAATTGAAATATTAATAATGATTAAACACAAAATATTCTCTGAGTAAAAAAAATAGAATTTGGAAAGAGCTCTTACGAAAGTAAAAAAGAACCCTAATTAATTATGAATCAAGCAGAGTTGTTAGGGAGCACCCTCCAGAGGTGTTAGGCTCTGAATACTCTGTTAAGAATTAGTACATAGCTACTAGTGAGCACCCAAGGGAGATGTTAGGTTATGTAACTTCTATTAAAAATTAACACAGAGATGCGACTACGCACCAGGTAAGGTGTTAGACTCTAAAGCAGGATTGCTAGTGACCATCCCCAGGATTTTATGGAATTTTATAATTACCCTAAATGAATCCCACCAAAATGTGGTCATTTCTTGATTTACCTTAATAGATTCTGTAAAAATACGATCGATTCTTACTTTCCCAGGAATTTTCTTCGTTTCAATTACTTGTCCACGTATCATCCATAATGACATATATAAGTTAAGTTCCAATTAGAATAGTGTTGTTTAGGATAGAATCTAATTCTCAATCATTGAGTTGGGTTGGGTAAGGTTGGGCTACCCTGAGTCTCGACGTATCCATGAAAGGATACATTTGGTGCCATGAACATTATCATCCATTCAAATTATCATTGGGATTGGGATGGGTCTCCTCCTAACTATATTGGTTATATGCGGTCCCATTCAACTAACTAAAAGGGGATTAACAAAGGCTGAAGCATAGTCAGCGTAGCATGGGAACCATGGGAACAACTCTTCTATTTGGGTAACTAATTGGGGCTCATGAATATTAGGTTACGTAGTCTCGACAAAGGGGCTCATGCGTTACGTAATGGGTATTCTATTTGGGGTCTGTCTCGGCTCAAATATCTCCAACATGATAAGATAATATATAAAGAGCAATAGGATCTCTATCCCAATAGCATTTATATCATCTCAGTTCAGGATCAACAACTCAATTTAGTTTATCTAAAAGGACATTCAACTAACTTCCCACCTATAATCCTAGACTATTTGGAATCATGAGGCACTTAGGAGGTACCACTAGAGACTCGACATGGCATGATACAACCTTCTTACCCTTCCCCCTTACTTCATCCTAACTACTTACCCACCTATAAACGACCTAGACATGCCCTTTACTACTTGGATTCACACTTAGGAAGTACCACTATGAACCTAATTCTCAGGACCAGATCAACCAACCTTACCCAGACATGTTCACTTAATGCTTCACCTTAGTTGATGGAGGGAGTGCTACCCAACCCATTGCTTCGACCAGGAATGAATCTAGAGAGAAGTATGTACCCCTTTATATGAACACTTTACCTTACCTTGCCTTATTAATTACTGTACCACGTATCACATTTGTCTAGCCAAGCCATTATAATATCGATTCATCCATTTGAACCCACTGGCTAGGAATGAATAGACACCCGCCTGCCTTTTATGCATGCTACCCATTGGAAGACGTAGAACCTCCCTATATAACTGAAATTGCTTAATGGGAATACCTATGGGAACTTCTCTTATTAATTATGGATACTACCAATATCCCGTTGAGGAGTTGATATGATGATTCAATTAGAAGAACCCACCGCAAGGAAGAAACAGACCTACTTGCCCTTTATTTCAATGCATGCTACTCAACTTACCCACCTGAAGACCTAGACATATGTTCTCCTTATACCACTTGAAAATGAATCGCGGGGACTGTTCTTATCTTCTATCTTATCAAGATCATCCCGGATCAATCAACCTTACCCTTATCTTACTGCCCTCATCCCCCAGCAAAGGAGTGCCGCCAAATCAATTGATTAAGCCAAGAATACTTAGTGGGTTTTTTCATTGGAGGAACTGCCCTCTTTTATTTCATTCTAACTTCTTATTGGTCTACAACTCACTGCACGACTTACCGTATTTGCACAAACAACACAAGCAAGGTTCAATGCTTCCAAAATCTACGAACTTTATCACCATAACCAACCCCTATATCCCTCACGCACCAAATCACGATGCATATTGTACTGTGTCTTCTAGGTGAGTGAATGGGTTAGTGGGTTCATGCAAAGAAGGTAAATCCAGTTTCTTATATATGTAATAATGTATATGTAATCACGGACACAAATTAATAAATCCCGTAAAGAAAAATAAATAAAGAGGTTATGTATGGCTCGATCAGCCTGCCTTTTAAGGAATGGCATGATTTCTATTTATTTCAGGCTGCTAAGTACCGAACGGGTTGGGAGCAACAAGTTCGGTTCTGGTGAATTAGAAAAAGCATCTCGGGGGGGGGGTGTTTTTATAATAAAACCCTTCATGGGCATGGTTCGAGTCAAAATATTCTGTCTGGTCTCTATCGTGAATTATCTTTAGGGAAGTGGCTTAATAAAATCATGTTTGGTGAATGAATCCATTCAATTTCTAATCTGGTGTTTCTTGCTCTTCTAGGGGTGTACTTAATTGTTTGATAAGGGGTACTGCCTCATCCTAGGGTTTTTTTCTAAAGAGGAAAGAGTAAGAAGGGTGGGTTTAATACAATGTCGTCATCCATCCATAAGGTATAGCTTTTCTGGGTGGACTTCAATGTTGGCTAGCGAAACAAATTTTATCCCTTATGCATAAATATTTTTTTATTTTACTTTATATAAATTGATAGGGGGCATATAAAACATCATGATGAGGTGCTTAAAGGAGGTTTATAGAAGGATTACAGTTCCCCCAAAGCTACAATATATATTATTTTGATGCTCCCATGCATTTTGTGACCTGCTTTCGGGCTTATAAAATGCGTTTGAGCGTAAAGAAAGGAGTATTTAATCTTGACATAATGTGGTGATCCATGCAATTTGAAAGAATGACAATTGAAAGATTTAAACAACATGGATGATGGAGTTAGCTCCGGGGATCCCAAATAGATCCAGTAAGATAAAGACATGACACAAGTAGAGGCTCCTTCAAAAACAATGCATAAAAGATGTTTATTCCTTGCGGCAATACTTGGATCTGGAATGCAATAAGATGAGATAGCTTCGGTTAAGTTTGGTCTAGGTAAAAAGTAATAAATTAGAATTTTAAGGGTCGATTATGCCAATAGCTGTCAACAATGCTTTTCGATACGGTAGACACCTTTATAAGACTTCTGGGGACAGCATCTCACAAGGGGATTTAGTTATTTCTTGAAATATGATGTAGTTCTAAGTTTCCCACGCATTGGGATTGTGTGTAGACCTATGGAAGCCTAAGCATTATGTCATTGAATGGTTTCACTATCTGTAGGGAACCACTGGTATATGATGGAGAGGAATCATTTTAAGAAGGGTGGACCACATTATATTAGAATTATGGGTGCAAGTTTGAAATTTTACATCCTACGTCACACATGAAAATGTTAGTAGTCAGGGTATTTCCCTCCTGTAGGGGATTTCCCTGATTGCCACCATGTAGGGGTGGAAACCATCTATTGAGATTTAGAAGGAAAAGAATTAGTGAGGACAATAGTTTGTTGTGTAGCCCCTTATTGAACCAAGTATTGGTTAAATTAATCCATTTTTGGACATTCATGGGTAGGGTGGACGCTGGTACAAATTCTAAAGGTACAAAGTATCTTTCCTTCCTAGTTAATATACAATTCTAGGCAAGGAGAACCCCCAGTAAATAAATCAAATTGGTGAAGGTGTGGGACTTTCCCTTTATATGATTTAATTCCCTTTTCCTTGCGGGTGCGGGTACCGGGTCTAGTAGATTTGGTATGGACAAGTCCCGAGTCCAGCCCTTTTTCTAACCCAATAAATTGAATTAGTGAAAGTTAGGGATTTAATTTTATACAATTCATAGTTATTTCTATCCAATTCATCAATCTAGGAAAGGATAAGTTATCCAAGGGTGAGAAGCGTAAGGACAAATCTTGCATGGAAAGCCTTAAGACTGCTCTTATTCCAATATGGTAAATCCTCCTCTATTAAACTAGCCTATGGGGTGATAAATTTATCTCTATGAACCTGGCCTTACCTGGAGGGTAAATAAAACCTTTTTAGCTGTGCCAAAATAAGGAATCAACTTTAAAAAATTTCTTGCTTTTAAATCAATTATTTTTTTGATCAAATCCCCTAAAATGCCCTTATCCTGCAAGGTCTTGTCACGGCCATATATCCCCATACTGATCAAAGGGGTTGACGGGCAATGGAATAAACTGCATAAATGGGCAATAAAAAGTGTCGAAATGGTGCACTAAAAACCTTGGAATTAAAAAAAAGAAAAAGTGGTGAAGTTACTGCAACTTTGTAACCTCCTTCTAAAACTTCAGCATCCAAATTTGAATGAGAGAATAGAAGAAGTCATTGATTACCTCTACTTGGGTGAATTGTCTGCCACTCCCTCATTAAACTGCCCCCTGCCTGATTGTAAGGAATCACCTTACATGCATTCAATCAGCTATTTGGATTTAGATAAAGAAAAAATTATTTATTTAACCCTTATGGATCATAGCCTACGAACCCAACGTCAAACCACGAGGTTCCTTCTTAAGAAGTTGTTCTTAGATGAATTTCAGTGGCAAAAATATGAACCGCAAGGCATCACAGAATTAAGGTAAATCCAGAAAATGTAAGGGGAAATGCTCGCTAGGATGGCTATGTCTTCCTTCACTATGGAAACTCATGACTTTACTTCAGCTAGATCAATAAGGTAAGCTGGGGATGGAATAAATCCGGGGTTAGGTACTGGGTCAACCTCTACATCAAGTTGCTAATATTTCAGTTAGGTAGCATCTATTCTATTGAAATTAGAGTATTAGGGTTTCCACGTTGATATATTTCCTTTGTTTTTGGCATTTCACGTGCGTTAAGCTCTTGCTCGACCAAAGAAGAGCAAGGAGAGAAATGTACAATTTAAAATGAGAAATTCACAAATAGAAAGATAGTGAAAATAGGGGTTATTTCACATTGTTAAAAAGAAATGCATTCTGAGTGTAGTTAAAGAATGTAGTAGATAGATTTATTGATGTTCTTTTGAATGCTCACTTTCAGGGTTATGTTTGGGGGAACTACTAAATGTCTAGGAAAAATATCTATTAAGCATAGCAAGTTGCCTGTTGGTTCTTACTGTTTTTGTTCAGTCCTTATAGCTTTGAAGGAAAGCAAGGTTTTCCTTTACTTCCTTTTGCCACTTAGTCTGTTTCATTATTGCAAAGCACGGAGGTAATATCTGCTTCATTAATGCAAAGCAAGGAGGTAAGCTCTCTTATGCTTTTCTCCTTATATCCCTGTGTTCCAATACTTTATAAGGTATATAATGAGTCCTAAACTGGTACTCCTTACACACCTACTAGGCATGTCCCCTTCACTTACTGGTTGTTATCAAGCTCCTACTTACTCGCATATCTCTATCTCCACTACTGCTCGTTCATCTCCTACATATTTCTCTCTTACTACTTTCTCAATCAATCTTGTTAGGAATGGAATTGAGTAATTTTGTTTCCATTTTTATATGGACATAAACAACCAAATACAAGGGTGTAGTGCTTACAAGTGAACCCTTCTTGTGCCAGTGCTACCTTAAAAAAGAGTTCCCCTTAAACCTGGAATACTAAGTGAGGATTCTCTACTTGGGTTCTAGGAAGTCTTAGGGGATGCTCAGCTTTGATACCGGGATGCTCGACTGGGCTTATAAACTCTCTAAAGTAGTACATAGCCCCTAAAAGTCTCCCTAAACCCCTAGGCTCATAACAACAATGGAGGTGACCTGCCTCATCATAGGCTCATAACGACACGTGACCTTCCTAATCATGGACTAAAAACAACAATGGATGTATTCATGATCCAGGTGAGGTGTTAGGTTTTGTAGTGACAATATTTGAGAGATTCTAGAATCTTTGTAGGAGATCCGTCTGAGATCTGTAAAATGTCGATGAATGGTATCATCCTTGTGTCAGATGAATAAATATATACATGTTGAGGAGGCTTGCACACGAACTAGAGGTTGTGTGAGGAGATGAACTAGTCTAGTTGGATTGCACTTTTTTGTTGTATTTATACATACTGATTTTCCTAGGTGAACTAGAAGAGGCGACCTCTATTGAGAAGACTGACCAGTTCTCTTGTTTTTTTTTTAAGTAAGGACCAATCAAATGCTTTATCTTATTGATAACTATGTGAGATTACTAGCATCTACCTCTTTAGAAAGGTCGACCGATTTAAGAGTATTATTTTCATTATTTGAGTAAGTATCTTAAAGTATTGACCATGACGACCTCATTAAGAGGACCAGCTAGCCCAATGTTCTCCCTTCTGTTCCATTTGAGTATTATGATAGGATGATAAAGGATTCCATGTTAGAAGAAGATTGGCCCTAACCTTCTTTTGCATATGTATACTTTGTTACTAGCCTAATCTTGTAACTTAAGAATGGTATTGTTTTTTTACCAAGTTTAAACAACTAAAATTCTAGTTCAAGTATAATACTTATTACATTACTGACAATTGTGGACCATGGTAAAATAAGCGTTAACATTATGTTTATAATTTTTGTTCAGTGATTAAGTAGTTTTCCTTTCTTAATGGATTCATGCCCATCTTAGGGGTGACCTCTCGGTGGGAAATATTATACACTGTACAGAGAGTCAGATAGTTGGGTGGAACGTTGAAGACAATTCTCTAGTCGCCATTCGTGTCAATCTACCTAATTCAAATAAGTATTCTCTAGTTGTGGTATTACCATTCATTAAGTTTAGTTGTGGTATTAACATTCATTAAGTTTTGTAATGATCCATTCATAGATATTTTGATACATATTGAATTGTTGTAAATATGTAAATGTTTTCCCATATAGATTAAAAGGTTATGGCATGTTGTTTCATTATACAATGATTAACAATGGTCTCATAGAATTGAAAGATGATTGTTACTTACAACCAAGCAAACTTAACCTTTGCATTTTCAAACATGCTTTCATATTATCTAAGTGAAGAGAAAATATGATTATTATGTTTCAATGAATATGAGTAAGTAATGACATAGATTTGAAAACATAATATCCTAGTTAATTATCTTAAGAAATAATGATAACCCCTTAATTATATTATCTAAATGAAGAAAAAATATGATTATTATGTTTCAATGGATATGAGTAAGTACTGACATAGATTTGAAAACCTACAATCCTAGTTAATTATATTAAGAAATAATGATAACCCTTTATTGATGAATAAGTGAGTCCACTATAGGTTAGGTAAATGATTTAACCCTTCTCAGGTAAGGGCAAACTATACGAATGTGGAAAGTACATTAGCGACCAAAGGAAGTGGCCATATTCATGGTAATTATTTATTATATTAGGATATTAATAATAGTGTTGATATCAACTTGTTACATAGTGGCTTATATGTGATTTTATAGAGAAATTAATAGAAACGAATATGTTTGGAGTCTTACTCGATTATGATTAAGATGACGCATTAAGAATAATGTACGTTTCGTATTTTGTGATTTTAATGTGGTTGCCATTACAACTAGTCCCACATATATATATATTTTGTGATTTTAATGTGGTACAACTAGTCCCACATATGAATTCACCTTTCTTCCCATAAATAATATGAATATACCCCTCTACAAATATCAACCACTTATTAAAAAATAATTGAATATACCCCTCTACAAATATGAACTACTTAACTTAAAAATCAACTATGATACAATATTGACTTCCTCTGATTGTAAAATACAGAATTCTCAGCACAACTAGGGCTTATTTTAGTTAAATCTATTAACAGCTTGCAAACTTGCCGAATGAATTGACAAAATCTGCACGTCTATATAATAATTTATATAGAACGTGGCCTGCGAATGCCTTTACCTCCTCATCGGCTGAGCTGGGCGTCGAATCTGATCAGAAGAGTTTAGCAGTCCTTCAATGACCAAAATTTAAAATGCCATAACAAAAATTAAAATCCAAGATGATATTATTCAATCCAGCTATAGGCTCTGGCCGATTCGTTTATTTCTCCGTTGCAATATATATATGAGTATCATTGCTATCTAAGCAACGCCAAAACTGCTTCTGCATTTGTGATCGTTCTTGATCAGTTCAATCATTTGTGATTGTTCTTGATGAGTTCAATCATTGCCCAATTGCAATTCCAACGATGTTGAAGTAGTAGAGCTGCCACTTGTTGGAAATTTTAATTACTTGCAGATTCGTATGTGATCTGATCTCAGCTGACTCTGTTAGAGTCCTTATCAGTCCAGATTTTGTTGGTTAGTTTAACAAGAGTGAAGACTCCATGATTCTGTAATTTAAACTAGTCGAATTAATTTTTCAAGCTAAGTTTGTAGATAGATAGTTATTACAGCCAGATTTTGTCGTTCAGTCTAACAAGAGTGCAGATTCCATGATTCAGCAATCTAAACTAGTCAAATTAATTTCTCAAGCTAAGTTTGTAGATAGATAGTTATTACAGCCATTAATGGCAAGTCTGTAGAGGTTTCTCATAAATAGTAGAAGAAGATTGTAAATTAAGTTAGACAATGGATAGCAGAACTCACTAGAGAACTCAGAGGGTGAGAAAAAGAAAGAGAGTGAAGTTGAAGCTCAGGCTTCTGTGTGTGATTCAGTGGAAGAGCTGAAGCTTTGTAAAAGGATCAGTCGATGAACCAACAAGTTTGTATTACCTTTGTTATTTCTGGACAAGTTATTTATATGAAATAGTTTATGGTTGAATGCATGTTAATTTAGCTGCACATTTCCTCCAGATTTTCTTGTGTAAATGTTGTTTACAATGATGTTTACTTGTGTAAATATTGCTTATGCCAAAATCAACGTATAGGAAGACAATTAACATGTTACCGTGCTCATTTACTTTGGTGTACAACATTGGTTCACTTTCTCTTCTTTGAAATCCATTCTCAGTGAGATAGGAATCAATGCGACTATACCAAGCTCTTGGAGATTGCTTCAAACCATAGTGTTTTTTTCAGTGTGTACAATTTGTGCTCTTGTCCTAGACTTCTGAGCCCTGTGGTTGTTCCACATATACTTCTTCATCTAGATAGCCATTCAAAAATGTCAACTTAACATCCATTTGATAAATAGGCCATTTGTTTTGTGCAGCGATGGCCAAAACCGTTCTTATTGTATCCATGTGTGCAACTGGTGCGAAGGTTTCATTGAAATCTATGTCGGGCTGCTGTGTGAACCCTTCTGCTACCATTCTTTCCTTGTGCTTCTGCACATTCC
Source organism: Pseudotsuga menziesii (assembly GCA_001517045.1). Classification (NCBI taxonomy): domain Eukaryota; kingdom Viridiplantae; phylum Streptophyta; class Pinopsida; order Pinales; family Pinaceae; genus Pseudotsuga; species Pseudotsuga menziesii. The sequence continues at coordinate 162,565 of LPNX010155845.1, forward strand.
CATCAACATCTTGCTTGGTCTTGTATGATCCATTTGACATTGATTACATCCTTATCTTTTGGTACATCTACCAGTTCCCATCGTTGCCTTTTTCCAATGCATTCTATTTCTTAATCCATGGCTTGTGCCCATACTTGATCTTCCATAGCTTCCTCAAATGTTAGTGGATCATCTATTTGAGAAAATAATGCAAAGAGAGAGAAGGATTTTGGTGTACCATCTTCATTTATTTCACGTAGACTTCTTGTCTTTATTGGATCTGTTGATGTCGAACTGCTTGATGGAGTCTGTTGTCCTCTTGGTGTGTTTGATAGTGTAGCTTGAGCTGCGACTTGTGTTGATGTTCCTTGTCTTGAACCATGTCGTGGTGTCATGGGAGTTGACGGTGTTGTGACTGATTGGCTTACATGTGGTGTTTGAACCACTTCCTTCGGCATGTCATCATGCTTGACATTTGACACAATCTTGACATTATTCACGACGGTTCCATCCCATGATTCATTCTCGACAAATTAAATGTCGCGGATGATGATCACTTTCCTTGCGAAAGGATCATACAACTTGTATGATTTTGTGTCTTCAGAATAGCCAACAAAAATACATTTATGTCCCTTGTTGTTTAATTTCTTTCTCAACTCATCTAGCACATGAGCATATGCGACACAACCAAAAAAATTTAAGTGAGAAACATTATGATTCATACATGTCCATGCTTATTGAGGAACCTTGCTCTTCACACTCTTTGTTGGTCATCATTTCATAATGTATATAGCAGTTGTGACTGCTTCATCCCAATATTCATTTGGAAAATGCTTGGTTGCCATCATGTTGGGTGCCATCTCCATAATGGTTATGTTCTTTCTCTTTGCAACGTTGTTCTATTGAGGTGTATACCACGTAGTGAATTGCTTCTATATGCCATGGGTTTTGCAAAAAATTATAAATTCATTTGAAACATATTCACCGCCTCTATTCGTCCTTAGGATTTTGATGCGATGTCCACTCTGGTTCTCCACGAGTGCTTTGAACTGCGGAAAACAACTAAATGCATTAGATTTATGTTTCATAAAATTTACCCATGTTTTTCTTGAGTAGTCATCAATAAAAGTAAGAAAATAGTTGCATCCTCCAATGGATGATGTCTGCATTGGACCACAAATATAAGAGTGCGCAATCTCAAGTGGTGTGCGTTTTCTATATGACTTTTTGACTAGAAACATTTCTCTATGTTGCTTGCCAAAAATGCAGCCTTCACAAACTCTGTCTGGTTTTTCTATCAATGGAAATCCTTTTACCATGTTCTTTATGTGTACTAGCTTGAGCTCGTCAAAATTCAGATGTCCAAATCTGAAATGCCACAATCAAGAATCATCCTAAACTTCTATTTGAAATGCAGCTTGAATTTCAGCGCTATCATTTTCTTTCTTGTCGTAGTGTATGACTTCTTCTTTACTTTCTGCCTTAAATGCAACTCTAGTATTGTTTCGAACTATCCTAAATGGAAACAAGTGATTTTTTGTCATTGACACTTTTGTTATCAGCTGGTTTCTTGGGCATATGTCCTTAATCACACAGTGATTGTCTTCCATGTAGACTTTGTAACCCTTTTGTATTAGATGTCCAATGCTTAACAAATTGTGTTTTAGACCTTTGACGTGATAAACAACAAACATATACTTTTTCTCCGCCTATTTGGTTAGAATACAAACAATACATTTTCCCAAAACAGTGACTTGCACATTATTTCCAAGTGTAACATCAATTTGAACTAAATTATCTAGACTGGAAAACAAATTTAAAATACCAGTCATATTATTGTTGCATCCTGAATCTAAATACCATATGTCAAGTGGAATTTATTGGATGGTATTTCATTCAATTGGGGATGCACATGCCATCAACATTGCACTCGACGAAGTGTCGGTGTTTGTTGACTGGTTCTAGCTTATCTTTCTTGATCATATTGCTTCTTTCTGCATTCAAATACATAATGACCAAATTTATTACAATAATGACATTGAATTTTTTTATTTATCAGACCTGTGACCACTTTGGTGACTTGGATTTTGATTATGTCCTCTACTAGCGATATCCGCAGTTCTGCTATTGTGTCCTCCTCTTGAGAAGTTTCTTCCTCTGCCTTTAGAATTATTTCTCCCCCTGCCTATACCATGGCTTATGGATGACTGTACTATGATTGCACCTTCCAATGATGTGTTTGTTCTGTTGATTTTGTGTTTATGATTGATGAGTGAAGCTTACAACTCATCAATGCTGAACACCAACATATCTTTGTTTTCTTCTCGGGGTCACAACCAAGGATTCAAATCTTGGGGGAATACTTATGAGAAATTTTTCAACCACCCTTTGGTATTCTATGGTTTCTCCATGAGATTTCAGTTGATTTATAAAACCAAAAACTCTAGTGTATAACGAGTTCACTGACTCTGTGTCTTTCATTGAAAAAGATTCAAAATCTCTTCTCAGAATCTGCAACTTGGAAGTTTTTACCTTATCCAACCCCTCATAGGTTGTCCCCAATGTGTCCCATTCCTGCTTGGAGGTATTTGTTGTTGATACTCTTGGGAGTATGCTTTCATGCATGGCTTAGTGTATGTAGAACAAACATTTTCCATCTTTCTTCCTATGTTCCCTCTGGTCATCTTTCTCAGCTTGCGTGTAGGGATGATTTTACGACCGGATTTTAGCCCAGTGGGCTATTTTTCCATGTTTTTCTCCCAAAAACTTATTCTCCATTTTGCATTTTTTGAAGCCTCGTTTCGCCCAATTTTGATGGGGTAAAATTTTTTCACCCTAAAAATTGCCAAGTTATTATATAAACAATATAAAATCCTTGGAAATTAAAATATTTTTTGAAAAATATCGCCAATCACTTTATAGTTGTCGTTTTAAGAATTGGTAATATTCGCCAACATTTATACACTTTTAAATGAGTATGGTTCCTTAAAATCATCCTTGCTTGCATGAGATTATTATATGCTGCATGATCTGCTGGTTCTGTATAACCATTCTGAACAATATCCCAAACATCTTGACCTCTGAGCAAAGCATTCATTATTAGAGACCAATACTCATAATTCTTTCCTGTAAAAATTGGAGTTTGTAAACTCGACAGATGTAAACCGAAAGTGGAAGCCATTTTTAATTTACCGTAGGAAATTACTTTTTCCCTTTTTAAGATAGGATTTCTTTACTAAACATGCACTGATACCATATCTGGGGAAATATGGTTGCTTCAGTGGTAGACTTGAGTTATCGTGCAGTCATAATCTTTTTTTCCCTTTTTGCTTTAACGGAGAGTCTTGCAACCAATATATTTGCGAGGAAATTACTGTGACGGGCTTTTCACCTGACACACTTTTACTTTCATAGACTTGTATTCATCCGGTTTTAACTGCTATAGGATTTAGGTTGCGACCAGATCCTGTGCAACCAACTTTCACTTTGACATAACAACTTTATATTTCCTAGTCTAAAGACTTAGGATATGAAAAACACTTCTCACCGCGGTAAATTGGGATAAATTCTGACAAAACTATTGCAACTCACTCACAATATTATATAAACCAACATTAAATAAGATTTGTGTCGAACACTTCTACGGATAATAAACAAAACTTTTATGCGGTGAAATAATTATGAATTCTTTGTGTCTTTCACTGAATAGTAAATGTAAACAATATTCACTTAGGTAAATCTGGAGAAGATGTGCGGCTAAATAAAGCTTGCATTAAACCATAAACTATGGATTTATATTTCTTGGGACGACATAACAAAGAACTTACAACTGTAAATATAGACTTGAAATTTACAAGGATGTTTCACCGTTTACAGAGCTTCGACTCTCAACACTTTCACAAAACACAGAAGCTTGAGCTTCAAATTCTTCACATAGTTTTTCTTCTTCTTCTACGCACTTCTCTTCTTCACTCTGTCTATTTTTTTTCTCCGTATCTATTATGTCTATGCATATTATTTTTTGTTTGCATATATTTTGGTTTACAATATAATTCTTCTTATAAAAAACTTCTACCGACTACATTAAAGAGTGTAATAACTATTTACCTAGAAAATTAGCTTCAACAATTAAATTCAATTGGCTTATATGCGAGAGATGTGAACTCTTCATCCTGTCAGATTGTTTGACATAAACTGAACTGCTACAGACTCTGATAGAGTCAGTTGATGTGATATTTGGATCAGTGAGTAATTAATATTTCCAACAAGTCTCAGGCAGAGGCATCGATCAATATAGTGGAAGAGGCACCAATCATTATAGTGGAAGCCTTACAGATAATTCCATGCCAGCCTCAGGAGTTCAGATACAAATACCGGAAAAATGAAACCAATAACTTAAATCCCACAGCTCTTCTTGGAAGAGGCGGCTTCAGAAGCATCTACAAGGGAGTTTTCCCAAATGAAAAAACCATGGATGCAGTAAAATGCATGGCAAAAGATTGCAAACGAGGAAAAGTTTTGTAAAATGTGAAACATCCTTGTAAATTTCCAAGTTTGTATTTAGGGATGTAAGTTCTTTGTTATGTCGTCACAATAAATATAAATCCATATTTTATGGTTTAATTCAAGTTTTATTTAGCCGCACATCTTCTACATATTTACCTGAGTGAATGTTGTTTACATTTACTGTTTAGTGAAAGAAACAAAGAATCCATATTTATTTCACCGCGTAAAAGTTCTAGTTTTTATCCGCAGAAGTGTTCTACACAAATCTTATTTAATGTTGGTATATATAATATTGTGACTGAGTTACAATATAGTTGTGTCACAGTTTATCCTAGGTTACCGTCGTGAAAAGTGTTTTTCATAACCTAATTCTTTAGACTAGTAAATATAAAGTTGTATTTCAAAGTGAAGTTGGTCACACAGGAGTTGGTTGTAATCTTAATCCCGTCGCAATAAAAGCCGATAGGATTTAAGTAAGTCTGTTGAGGTAAAAGTGTGCCCGGTAAAAATGAAGCAAGCTTTAAAAGGTTGTTCATTTCTAGAAAACAAGTGGACAATGAGCTAGGTGTTTCTCTTTCTTGCTTCCACTTTCTTGTATAAATTCTCATCTAATGATTTTATTGTTGTAAAAAACATATCCAATAAATTTGTAACATAATCAATAGAATCATACTTATTCAAGACAATGGAAACAACCTTAAGACACAAGGATATGAAGTCTTTCTTTCCAACAAGAAATAATGGTATGATGTTATATGACTCATGGTGGCACATCTAATTTGAACCCCACTGGAAGAAAATATGGGTGATTCCTATACATTCTCAACAACATTGTACCAATCCCTTTTAAAAAATGAATGAACCACCAAATGTTTTAAATTTGTTAAATTTCATCATTTACTTAACTGCATACTCAAAAAGAAGTATATAAAGCATTATGTTTTAAAGAGTATCAACCAAATAATGCTCATGAACCATTTCATTATACGTCCAATTTCCAAGGAAACAACCACATGTGATCATGAACCATTTCATTTTATGCCCAACTACCAAGGAAACAACCCCATGTGATCAATTGAACATTCCTAAAAATGCTATCTAATTTTGTTGATTACAGTTTAGTTTTTTTTATAGTGAAGTGGATCATGGTTGTTTAGTATTTGCTTCAAATATGGAGTTTCTTTCATCTATTAAATATATAACATCATAATGATGACGCATCCATCTCATAAAATATCATTTTTGTGAGTGAAATGTAAGAAAAACGTAACAAATTATCATATTTGCTCAACTCATGTGGAAAATATGGGACACTATATCATTGAGATTGTTATCCATTGTTTAGATTTATGTAACTGTAAAGACAATCCTAGAAATATTGATAACCTTTAAAATGACTAATATGAGTAGTTGTCCCTACACATTTCTTATTTTGACAAGAATACTAAAGGTCTTAAGTCAATAATCAAATGTTCATCATGAGGCACAATTCTTTGGGTTAGAACACATTCTTGATTGATATATCATGCTTGTTCACTATAATAGTTCTTTGCAACATTAGAAAATGTTTTCATATTATTGGTTGAGCTATCGATAATTTGGTTGATATTTTAGAGCCTTCGGTTGATATCTTGATTTATTTAGTCCGCCTCTTACTATAAGTGCATGGTTCAATTTCTAGGCCAATAATGATGATTATGCTCAGTTGGTGTCAATATTGAGTTGGGTCATATTTCATGGTTGATTGATATTACCACTCCATTGTATATTTTTCCTTTTCTCTTACTGCTTTCTCAATCGTAACGATGTTGGATGACATTGGGTATTGATTGGCTATATTTTCTTCCTACAAAAGATAATTGTTCAGAAATTTTTCTATAAGACTTTGCAGTTTCTTTGTGAATCCAATGGTTTTGAAGACTTTGAGTGAGAGCATCCACCATGACTGGCTTTTTCTCTTTTGATTTTTCCTATTAACCAAAAAACATGAGCATAGGCTATTAAGTAGCGTTACAAAGAACAAAAAATCTTACATATCCATTACATAACATATAAGAATCATAAATCAAGAAACTTAGCATATAAGAAGCATATGGTAGGAATTTTCAGAGCATAAGGTAGCTAGTTCCTTTCCTTCTACCAGATAATGTTCTCCCCACAAGTGACATCCATCCTATAGCCTGGCATGGCGTTTATATGGATTCTTTCTTTTCTAGTTTTTTATCCATATTTCTTATGTATAGGGGAGGTAGGGGATGTGTTTGTCGCAATATCAATGATGTCAACAATGGAGCTTACATCAGATGATTTGATTTCTTTGATTGACTTGAAGTTTCATTGCATCTTAGGAAGCAAAATACTTTCCAATGTGTAGTGTTTAACCATGAATCTTAGTTGTAATAAGATCTCACAATATGGTAGTCTTAACCATTAGTCCTGCAAAAGCTTTCAAATTTATTTTGTACTGTTCATGACAAAGAGTGGCGTCAATCTTCTCTCTTGACCTAATTTCACACAGGTGGTTTTCTTGATCCCTCTGAAAAGGGAAAAAGTTGTGAATTGAAATGTTTGCTGTGCTTTACTAATTCCAAGATGGGTATCGGCCTTTGTAAAATGATTGTGCCAGATTAGATTGGATTGTCAAAGTCGTATAAAGCTATTTTGAACCCGCCACAGGTGTTGTATAAAGCTATTTTGAACCTGATTAGAGTGCATTGTCTAAGTTTTATAAAACTATTTTGAACCTGTACAGGTGCTGTACAGTGCCTTTGTAAAGTGAATAGAGTGGACTGTCAAAGTTCTATAAAGCTATTTTGAACCTGTGGTGTAATCTAATATTTTGTGTGCATGTTCATTATGTGAGTGGATTTAAATTTTGTTAAACCTGTAATCTAATATTTTGTGTGCATGCTCATCAATTTGATTTCCAAATATCTATTTGGATATTAATTTTAATCGAAAGGTTATGTTTTTATAGGGAGATATTTTTTAGTATTAATGTTTATTACATTTGACTTTTTTTAACATTCACTTTAATAAAAGGTTATGCTTTGTTTTTACAAAAAATTGTTTTTCTAATATTAATTTTAATTTAAATTTTTTTTAAATGAAAGTTGAATTACCTTCGTTAAATCTCATAATATAATGTCTAATGTAAAGGTTGTGATTATCCTTTAAAATTAAGACCGGTTACTGCTGTTCCTTTAACCTCTTCTACTACTAAGAATATTTTTTTGTTCATGAGAAAACAACGTTACTTGAATTTTTACTCTTTTAATATTTTTTATTCCTAAAATTTTCTTCGTTGTTACTGCAGTTCCTTTAACCTCTTCTACTACTAAGAATATTTTTTGTTCATGAGAAAACAACGTTACTTAAATTTTTACTCTTTTTATATTTTTTATTCCTAAAGTTTTCTTCGTTGTATACACAATATATGGTGTTGTTATTAAAGATTATTTATTTTATAATTTCTACATGTATTTCAGTGTTGCATTGGTAATACATTGCTATATGCGCATTCAAGTGATAAACATAACATATGGCTTTGAGGGTAGAGAATTGAAAAAAAAAATATTTTATATGATTTAAAAATGTTTCAAGATACATAATAAGCAAAATATTAAACTAGATAGACATCATTTTTAAAGATGAATATATAATAAATGAAAATTTAACTATAAAGAAACTTGTGAAGAAAATGGAAGAATGAGAGAATGTGTATGTCACTAAAAAGCTAAAACAACTCCTCGGATGCGGGTGATAATGAGGTCAATGGCCCACATGGCTGGAATGACGCGCCTTTGCATATCACGGGGCTTTTCAACCCACATGGCAGCAATGACATGGCTTCACACGCTGCTTGGTAGATCCCCACATTTTGCCACAAAGGGACACCTCAGCAAACACATGGCCATGATGATAGGGTTCTTCAGGATGCACAGCTAGCTCAGTCCCACCCTTCCTCATGCATCCTACTCCTCTCAAAATGGCGGGGAGCTCAATTCTCCCCATGGGACACGTCCTTTCGATAGTTAAGGACTGGCAGGTTGAGCTAAGCACATTAATGGTCAACCATTATGTGCATTTGGTTCTGTGTTGGGGGTTAATTCCCTTTTATTCCGCCAGCTTCTATTGTTCTTCCTTGCTCTATTTCGTCAACCTTCGACAAGCCTCCAGACACCTTCACCAATGCCCATCTTGGCTCCCCCTCTTGCCTCTCCTCCACCTTCTGCTCCCTGGTTTCCTATGTCTAGCATGCCGCCTTGACAACGTGACATTCCTAGGAGGGGACGAGGTCGAGGAAGGGCTAGCAATCCTAGAGCGACACCCTTCAATGCTCAAGCAAGCTCAAAAGTTTTTGATGTCAAAGTGTTGGATGCCCTAAGAGCTATGATGGACGACTGGGAAGATGAGCTCTCACGCTCTCTCTTAGCTACCAACCGCACTCCGAACCGTTGAAGAAATTATTGGGTGGTTAAAAAATTGTTAAGCCACCTCATCTTGTGCTTTGTAAATCTCCATGCTGCTCCAGAGTCTCATCCTGTTGGCTCTATTATTCTTGGGCCTTCTGCTCCCTCTATTTCACTCGCCCTTGCTCCTTTTCATCCCCCCTCAGTCCCTCCTGTCCCTGCTCCCTCCCCTGCCCTGGAATTCTAGTTTCCTCTGCATCGGCCCCCATGGATGTCACCCCCCTTCCTCCACCACCTCCTCAGCAGCAATTCATAACTCCTGCTGGGAAGACCACTAGTACCGTCCTACCCAGGAAGACCGCCCCCCTGTCGGTCAAGCGATCCAACTTTGTTTCCAAGGATTGCTCCAGCAGCTCCAGCAGCAATGGCACCTCCAGTAGCGATAACAACTCTGGTGAAGATGCAGACAGCTCCAAAGGCCAGGACAGGTAGTTGGGTACCGGCTTTGGCACGCCAATTATCGAGGAGCCCTTCGTCAAATTTGAAGTCTAGGTTTATGTTATAGTCCTTCATCTTTTGGGTTGCTTTTCAGGAATAGTGGCTCTTCAAGGTAGTTTTTCTCAAATTATGCCTGAAGTTTTTTGTAAACACTCTAAAAGATAGTTGGTTGTTAGAGCTATGGATTACTAGTTGATTCTAGGGATGCTTTATAAAATAGGTGTTTATGGTATTCTCCATAGGTGTATATGATCATAAACAACCAGATATTCTATGGGAATGGTAAATCATGTTAAGAGACACAACCAATAGCATAAGAAATAGAGATCTTGAGTATTTGTACATGGTAAATCAATGGTTTATATGTGACTAAGGTAGATGATTTATCATAATCTTTAGACAATATTAATATGTTTATTGTTATAAAAAACTTCTGTGTGAAAATAAGAAACTAAGAAACATGCCTGTGTGAAAATAATAAACTAAGAAATAAATAAGTTAACATTTTTGAGCAACGTTAACTTAGATATATCTGTTAGTTGAATGAATTTTACTCCACTATAAAGATATATGTTGATAAGGCCGCTTTCATGACTGTTCTGCTGAAAAAGAAATGAAGCACAATGCTTTCAACTGATGTACTGAGTACTTGCACAGTTTTCTAAATGATTAAATTATTTCCTCGACTGAATTAGGAACCAATTACTTTCCTAATTGTGGACATGCGATACCTGGGTGGCTAACTTGCACATTCAAGTCGTGCTACTTCATTATAGAGTGTGAAAATTCCCAGTTATGACTCGTTTGCTGCTGGAATCATTAATCCATCATTGAAACCTGTGACCCAACTAGTTAAAGGTTTAAAACAATGTGACATTTGCGCTCAAATTGCTCTTTCCATAATTAATCTTTGGATATGTGTCCTTCAGCTTCAGTAGTATTTGTTTCATGTTGCTGCTTGGGCTGCAGGACTCCATTTCATTGACTCCTCTACAGGGATGGGTTCAAATAAAACGTTCGTCCCTCTTGACTTCATAAAAAGTCTTGATAATATACATACCTTTCAACCGCTTACAAAATTTTGCTCCAATGCTGAGGTATTTCCAACCTTGCTGAGTACTTTTGTTTGGCTTATGTACTCCCTCTTTAGAGAGCTCTTCGTCAAAGTGGAGTTGGGAATTGCTACATTTTGCTTTCAATATAATTCAGGAGATGTAAGCTCCTCGTCAAGCGGAATTGGGAATGGTTGGAAATGCTCTCCGAGAGAGGGACACTGAGAAAGCATGGCAAACAATGATGCTGCGAAATTGTAATTCTTTTAATGATTTTAATATTACATAAACAGGTTTGGTGGACGTAACCCCTGGTTAGGGGCTAACCACGTATATTGTATATTGATGTCTCGTCTTATTTTGTATTATGTGTGCTTTGATTCATGAATTGCTCAAGTTATTGGTCCTCACATGTTTTAAGGAATATTCACTTTCTTGCTTGCACCTATTAAAGTGAAGCGTGAATCCTGTTTGTCAGGATACAAAGATAAGTCAGCACATTGAGATAATTAAACTAATCAAGCGGTGTTAGCATAAATGAATGATGAGTACTATGTATGAGTTTCTTAGCATTTATCCATCTACTTCTTCTGTAGGAATTATAAGACTTGATAATACCATGTAAATTTTGAGACTAACGTCTTGGTGGTTTGAACGGAAATGTTTGAAAGTAAAAAGAACCGCCTCATCTCCCAATGGTTGAGTTTGATATGTGTTAACTTATAACGATTCCGAGATAATAAGTTTCTTCTCAAAATTCAACCGACACACTTTCTGTGATTATTCCTACAATATGTTTAGTGTCATATTACCAGAGGCATAACCTATTTTTAAAAGGAAATTTAGTAATTTTTGCTCTGGGGTATGTTATAGTGATTGTTATCAAGTAAAAGACCCCTCTTAACTAAAAGATCACAAGTCATTTTATGTTGGGATATGATTATAGAGAAGTACAGAATGATAGTCGAAGCCGCATATAAGTACTACTCCATTGAAAAGGAAGTATATTTATGTAAGTTTTAGAATGCAATGTATGTATGAGCATGAAGTTTATGTCATGGTTATGATTAGCGTTTGCAGTACAAATGAAGGTATAATAGGTTATAGTCGCAAGGTAAATCCTTCGAGAAGCTATTTGTTCTAAAGAACTCTCTTAAAGAGATAAATAGACATCAAGGATTTTTTTTTTACCATAGATTATGTTTTTGTTTTAAGCGTATGAGTCATGGTTATTTAAAATCCTACATATTTATGCATATCTGGATACTAAAACTGAACTCTAGAGGAGCGTCTACAAGTCGGTACAAGATATCTTGATAGGACAATTTGCTTACTGTACAGTTTGGGGACGTTACATATATATGCAATTCATAACACAAACAATTTGTCATTCTATAGGTGCATTTTATATTAAGTCTATTGCGAAGGAAAAGTTATTCATAACACAAACAATTTGTCATTTATAGGTGCATTTTATATTAAGTCTATCGCCAAGGAAAAGTTATATAGTAATTTTAGATATTTTTTTATTATATTTAACTTATTTTCATATATGTATGTCATTGTACAAGAGTAGTGATGCGTTTTAAGTCTAAGTATGAGGGAGCTATTATCTTGGGTTATGTAACTTGAAACTACAAAAAATGGAAAAAAATGAACAAAATTTATTAAAAAAAAATCATGTAGGCTCACAAAATAAAAAAATAAAATCATTAAAATCATCATAGATCATAACAGATTTCTAATTTAAAAAATTAAAGATTTCTTTAAAATCCAAATTTAAAATAAATCTATATTAATTACTTACACTTAATACAATTTATATATAATAATTATAATTATTATATATTTGGAAGATCAATTCTAAGTTTTGGTGGTAAGATTCATAGACATTCATTCACTTTCACATCGACTATAATACATAGTTCAAACATAAGTTTATACCATAACAAGTGCATACCATATATACTATAATAATATTAATAATAATCTATTTTTAAGGTCACCTCTGTGCACTGATTTAACTGCTAAAATAATAATACCCAAGGTCTGCCACACTGATTTAACAGCTAAAATAATAATACCTAAGGTCTGCCACAATGATTTAACTGCTAAAATAATAATAATATACACTACCACCTTTTGGATTTTATTTTTATGGTCACCTCTAAAATAATAATAATAAGAATCTTTTTTAAGGATTGCTAAAATAATAATAATAAAAGGAAACACATGCTCTTAACCATTAGGCCTACTCATGGTGTACATACAAATTCTCACTGTGCACTCCATGCCCATTGCTAAGTCAATTAAAAGTGGCATATTAACTTTCATATGGTTTGATCACACT
>LPNX010155845.1:183620-234148 GCA_001517045.1 Pseudotsuga menziesii
TTATGGCAAATGGTTGGGGCTGTTAAACGCCTCCACTAATGGCAGAAACAGTACTAAGGTAGTGGCAGTCGAGTTTGATACGAGCAAGAGCCTAGGGACGAATGATCCCGATGGCAACCATGTAGTTATTAATGTTAATAGCATCAATTCCACAAATTTCACAAGTTTGCCTGCAGACCAGATCAATTTGACGGGCAATTACGACATTCAGGCGTGGATTCAGTACAATGGCAATACGAAGAAGCTGGACGTGTATGTGGCAAATATGTCTGATCCGATGCCATCGAAGGCCACCGTCTCCGCCGTCATCGATCTATCCAAAGTTCTAGACTCGAAGTCTTATTTCGGCTTTTCTGCTTCCACTGGTATTGGGACGGAGATCCACGTTGTGAAAGCATGGAATTTCATAATCGAACCCGTTTCTTTGCCAAACTGGGGATTAATTATTTTTCTTTCTGTCTTCCTTCCCTTGACACTGGGTGCCACGATATGTATTTTATTGCTTCTCAAGAGGCGTAAGTCTCAGGCAGAGGAAGAGAACAAGATATTTGAAGAAATAGAAAAAATTCCAGGCCAGCTGCGGGAATTCAGATACAAAGACCTGAAGAAAGCAACCAATAACTTCAGTCGCACAGCCCTTCTCGGAAGTGGTGGCTTTGGAACTGTTTACAAAGGAATTCTGCCAAAGGGGAAAAATGCGGTTGCAGTAAAACGCATGACCAGATGCTCCAAACAAGGTAAAGAAGAATTTATATCAGAGGTCGGTATTATCAACCGCCTTCGCCACCGAAACTTGGTGCCTCTGTTGGGATGGTGCCATAAGAAGGGGCAGTTGATTATGGTTTATGAATTCATGCCCAACTGTAGCCTGGACAAACATATTTTTAATGAGGAATATTTTGCAGACGGGTTTCTGGATGGGCAGCAGAGATACAACATTGTATCCGGCGTCGCTTCGGCTCTGTTGTATCTCCACGAGGAATGCGACCAGCAGGTAATTCACAGAGACGTGAAAGCCAGTAACATCATGCTAGATTCCGAATACAAGGCCCGTCTCGGCGACTTCGGCCTAGCCCGTCTGATTGAACACGACCGGAGATCCTTCACAGCCACCGGTATAGTGGGAACACCGGGCTACATCGCACCCGAGTGCTATCACACTGGGCGAGCCACAACAGAATCTGATGTGTTTAGTTTCGGCGCCGTGGCCCTGGAGGTCACCTGCGGAAGGCCTCCCAGATCTAGCAACCCGGATTCGCCAGATCTTGTTGGTTGGGTTTGGAAACTGTATCGCCAGAACGATCTGTTGGAAGCTGCAGACAGTCGCCTGGCTAGGTTTGGAAGCGTTAACATTAACGAGGGGGACGTCAAACGCTTGCTGATGTTGGGACTGGCGTGCTCAAACCCGATTCCGGCTGCCCGTCCAACAATGAGAGAGGTTACTCAGGTACTGGCTCGGACCATGCCACCACCATACGTACCTCCGTTCAGGCCAGCGTTCGTCTGGCCCCGTCTGCCCACGGATAACAGTTTCGCCAACACTTCCACCGTCAATTCAATAGCCAGTTTTGACGGTGTAGTGAACTCCTTGAATACCTTGCGTCCGTCGTCTGACTCAAATCAAAATGCGAGGGGATTCGCATCAGAAAGGATGGCATTCTCTGATATAGATTTTTGACGCCGATTTTGCATCGCAATAATCCAACCCAGGTTTTGTGTTGTCAAATGTTTCGAAGGGTTTCAAGGTTTTAGAGTGACGTTAGTGCTCAGTGTTCAGAACGTGTCAGAAATTTCAGTAAAGAGTCTCTTGTGATATTCCTTAAAAACAAAAGAAAGTTGAATCTGAACAATTATTTATCTGTCATCGAATTCCTTTCTTGTACACATTTGTTAGAAATAATGTTTATCGTATGAGTTGTGGAGATTCTCGGCAAGTCTGTCTGCCTAGTTCAATGTGTGGTTGACATATTTTATCAATCTATCTTAGCTATATTAAGTTAAATATCATAAACTCTATATTGGGGCTATCTTAGCTATATTAAGTTAAATATCATAAACTCTATATTGGGGGCATCATGTATTGGATTGTAAAAATATGCCATTCTAATAAAATTAGTGTGTATTGTGTGTTACAATGACTCTTCTTTTCAATTCTATTTTCAGAGTGTTGTTATTGATTAGTGTTGTGTTACAATGATTCTTTTTTCTATTTTTGAATAATTGTAATTTATAATATAGCTTTTGATTTAAAGTTAAAAGATTAACATAGATTTAGACTAATTTTAAAAAAATAAAAATTTCTCTTCAATTCTATTTTCCTGAGTAATTTAAGGTTTTTGGTTGACAATATGTATTTTTTTATTTCCTGAGTAATATATAATATGGGTTTGGAGTTAAAGTTAAAAAATTAATGTAGTTTTAGATTCATTTTCTTAGTGCTAGTAAAGTAATATTATATTCACGTTTTGAAGTAAAAACTATGGGTTATTGCCATATTACATCTCAACTTAACATTTGGTTAGTTTTTTACTAGCTGAGTATGTTGTTGCTTGCTCAGCGAGTTGCAAAGTAGTGTGGCTCCGAAAGTTATTGTCTAACTTGCTTGATCTTCAGTTGGATGTGACTTGTATCTTTTGCAACAATCTGAGTTGCATGAAGCTCTCATAAAACTCTATCTTCCATGACAAGTTGAAGCACATTAAGATCAAGTTCCACTATATCAGGGATATGGTGCAGAGAGGAGTAGCGGACCTCCAGTATGTGGCAATAGACAAGTAGATAGTCGATGTGTTGACCAAGCCTCTAGCTAGAGTCATGTTCAAGTACTTTAGAGAAAGACTTGGTGTGATCCAGAATGAGACCCTCAAAAGAGGGAGTGATATGTTCTAATATACTTGGAGAAACATGCTCGTTGAGCATAAAATCCTGGTGAATATCGTAGGTTGCTTAGATGTAATTAGTCCTACAGGTTGTCCTTGGATGTAATAAGTCCCGGTGAAGCTTGCAGATTATCCTTGGATGTAATCAGTCCTCATATTTTTCTATGCTAAATAATGAAAGACTAGAAGACATAGATGCATTATTTCTCACATTGGAGATGAGACGAGTTGTCTGAGTGAGAAAAATCTTGGTGAAGCAAGATGCTTGAACATAATCACTCATATAGGTTGTCCTCGGATGTAAGCAGTCCTGTAGGTTGTCCTCGGATGTAATCATTCCTAGCGAAGTTCATAGGTTATCCTTGGAAGTAATCAGTCCTGAGACAGGTTATTCGAGTGTAAATGTGATCCATGGCATGGCCCACAAGTGTTTGAGTGAAAAAGAATCCCTGGCGTAGAACGAAGGTTACTCGGATGTAATACACCCCAAAGGTTTTCTAAATGGAAAATATCCTGGATGCAGGATGTTCAGATGTAATAAGTCATTGAGGTTGACCTAGAACGTAAAAGTCTTGATGTGGCAGGTTCTTTGGTCGTAATCAGTCCTTACATATATATCTATATATGTGCGTGTTCTCATGTTGACATGGCAAGGTCACGAAGCACGTGAGGTGCACCTAGGCGGTTCTCCTTTACTGGTAGAACGCAAGTTGACCGTGCAGAGACATAATGCACTGAGTGTGCTCCTAGGTGATTCTTGCATAGTAGAAGTTGCAGGTTGTCTTAATGATGTGAAAAGATCCTTGCTTGCTCCTATGGTGATAGAACGTAGGTGGTCTGCATCTGAGTTGTGCTCTGTTTTATTTTGTTTTGTGCAGGACAAAAGAGATGATACGACGAGATTAAGGTAGAAGACATAAGTTATTCCCGTGTAAATATAAAGAAGGTCCTTGAAAGTCCTTACGTGATGGATTTCTCGAGATGTGATGAATACCTAGATTGGGACTGGGCCTACACCCAGCATGAAAAAGGGCTAGCTCTTTAGAAACTTCTGATGATAGATAGTATTGTCTGATGATCGATAAGAACATAATGATGGCAGCAACTATGTTGATGACTCTATGACTCCGTGATGATAATTATGTGATGATGATTGTACCAAATGTGTTTATGACTATGGAAGAGAGAGAATATCTTCCTATTTAAGAGGGGGTGTTGATGTATTTGTAACTTTGAAAGATATTCAAATGTATATTATCATTGTATGTTGTTGTACCCCCATTGGATATGTGTTTCCTCCTTGCGGGATGTCTTTATTGTGTCTAGACCTTGAGGTACAACCTCTGTTGTAAGTCAGGGAAATAGTCTCCAGTGTAGCATCATGTAATGTGTATTTGGAGTCTCTCTCTAGGATAAGTTATCCCTCTTAGGATAACATATAGGCCCCAGTCATGTAATAGGTCAGACACTTGAAGAGTTTAAATAGGGAGGCAGTCTCCCTCATTTATACTCACCTCACACTCACTCAAGTTCACATGAGAGAGGGAGAGAGAAGGGAGGATAAGTAGATAGTTGTTGAATACTTCTTGTTACTGGGTTTTATCATCTTGTGACACAGTCTTTATGACTAAACTATTTAGAGGAAGTTTGCGAGGTTTTCTCCTTTATGGTTTCCCTCGTGAAAATATTTGTGTCTTGTGTATCTGTTATATCTAATGCATCTTGTTGTACTTGTTATTCTTCTAGACAAAGATCCTAATTAAGCTAATAACATCCAGAAAAACTAGCAGTTGCCACCAAATCAGAATTTGAGAGGAGGATGAGTGGAAAAGCGGCTTTCAAGACTAAGGATAGGTTATTTGAGTGGATGGTGATACCATTTGGGCTATCCAATAACCCAACTAACTTCATCTGAAAAATGAATCAGGTATTTAGACCTCACATTGGGAAATATATCATAGTCTATTTTGATGATATTTTAATCTTTAGTAAAATTATGGAGGAGCATCTAAAACATATAAAATTGGTCCCTGGCATACTTCAAACAGAAACATTGTTTATCAACCCTACAAAAGTGAATTATGCTACGATAAAGTTGTATTTCTTGGAAGTGTCATTTCAATAGAAGGATTGAGCATGGATCCCAAGAAGGTAAATGCCATCCTTGAATGGCCTACCCCTCAAAGTATCATGGAGGTAAAGAGTTTTCATGGAACTGTTAACTTCTACAAAAGGTTCATTCAAAATTCCAGCGATATAAGTCCCCCCTTAACTGATTGCACAAGAGGGATAGTCTTTGAAAGGACAAAGTTCTTTGCAGTAAGTTTTGAAAAACTCAAAAAGAGAGTTACAGAAGCCCCTATTCTAACCCTACCATATTTTGAGAAACCTTTTACAGTGGAATGTGATGCCTCAGGAGTGGCCATTGGAGGGATGTTAAACCAAGAAAGGTGACATGTATAGTACTTTTGATAAAGAATCTAAATGAAGCTAAGAAAAAGCATAGTACTTTTGATAAAGAATTCTACACAACATTGCAAGGCTTGAAATACTGGATGCATTAACTTCTGATAGGGATTTCATTTTAATGAGCGATAATCGGGCCTTGAAATACATCAATTCATAGGGTAAATTTCCCAACAAACATACAAATGGGACTCATTTTTGCAGGCTTATACCTTTGGTATGCAACATAGAAGTGGCAAAACCATTGTTGTTGCAAATTCTTTAAGTATGAGGTGGAATTTGATGGTAGTGAGCAATGCATCAGTTGGTTTTGAAGAAATGCAGGTTGAATATTCCATCCACCCATACTTTGACAACATTATTGTAACTATGAGTGGGAAGGACCCTACTAATTTACATTCCTTTGAACACTTCCTATTAGTTTATGGATTTTCGTTTCCAAGGATATCAAGTGTGCATTCCCCTTGGTTCGAGATGAGAAAGAATAGTAAGAAAGATGTACTCAAGTGGGATGGCAGTACATTTTTTAAATGACAAGCCTCTTGAACTACTAAGTGGAAAATTATCTTGGCCTAGCATGAGGAGGGACGTAAAAAAAAATGTTTCTACTTGCAGGACTTGTCAAACAACAAAAGCAGGAAAACAAAATATATCCCATCTATACATGCATCTACATGTCCCAAAAGAACCATGGACATACATTTCTATAGATTTTGTCTTGGGATTGCATAGAAACTAGAGGGGAAATGACTTAGTGTGTGTAGTAGTGGACTAGTTTTCCAAAATGGCCCACTACATACCCTGTAAAAATACCAACGATGTGATTCAATATAATATTTGCTCTTTTAATAAATTGTGTGTTTACACAGTATTCCAAAGACCATAACCAATGGCAGGGAACAATTTTTTGGGCCACTTTTGGGGAGAATTGTGGAGAAAAATGGATAACAAGTTACAATTTAGTTTATCCTACCACCCCCAAAACGATGGTCAGACTAAGGTAGTGAATATAATATTGGGGAATTTATTACTATGATTAGTAGGGAACAACCCTCACCAATGGGATCTAACCGTACCTCAAGTAAAATTTGCATATAATTCCAGTGTCGATTGATCCATAGGTAAGTTTGCATTTCAAATTTTCTATGGTGCCAATCCTAACGGGAAATCCGATTTAACTGACCTGACTGCAAATTACCCCTATAACAACCAAGATGTTATAGATTTTATAGAAACTACTCAAGGAACCATCTATTAGTTTAACATAAGTTGTGATCAATGAATGAATGATATAAAGAACATGTTGATCTGCATAGGAGGAATAAGGTCTTCTAGGAATGAGAAATGGTCATGGTACATTTGTGAAAAGAGAAGTACCCCAAAGTTACTTGTACAACAAGCTAAAGCCTAGGAAATTTGGTTAATGTAGAATCATGAGAAAGATAAACAACAATGCTTATTTGACTGAACTTCCAGAAGAATTGGATAGTCCTTTTTTAATGTTGTTGACCTTCATGTCAATTCTTGCTATCTCATTCAGTTAAGGTGTGGGTCTCGTCAGCGTGGTGACCCGATTTCAATCCCCTTAGGGGTGAGTTAGTTAGGAGGAGACACCCAAAAATCCATCCATATTAAAGGTTGGTGTGTCCTAAGCCGGGTTTGATCATTGAGTGATTTTCGTGGCTTATATGCCCTTGGGTTGCAATTTATTAGCTCCAATGGTTGAAATGCACTAGCCTTGAGCGACAGGAATTTCTAACAAACAAAAAACAAAAGTTGTTGACCTTCATTCACTCTTGACTGACTCAAATGAAGATCATCCAGTCAATGATCTATAAGAGCTGAAGGATGACTAGACCAAACATTTGCCAGAGAAAAAAGGGAGAAGGTGGAACGAGTGCTAGACACCAAAATATCAGCTACATGCTTCAATGTTTCTAAATTATATCTGGTGAAGTGGGAAGGTATTCCAGATTCTTTCAATTCTTAGTTCATTGAAATAGAATTGGTTAAGTATAGTTGATAGGTCATGCCCAGTGCCCCTGAACCAGGAAGATCAGAAGTTCTAATAAAAGGGGGGGATGATGCAAATCATCCAATGTGGATCACCTAGGATTTGGGTGCTAACATTTAGTTCACCAACAAGTTTAATTGAAAGACAGTGGGACTCCCATTGCCGATTAGGAATATCCGATATTGCAGGGATATGTTCAATAGTTGGCCAGAGAACTTCAAGTGGGAATCAAAAGCTATAATTACAAGGTTGATTCAACAGATGGGAGTTAGTTTTCATTATGTATTTGTTTTAGTTGTTGTTGTTGGCGACTAGTAGAAAATCCTGGGTAAAGGGAAATCATTTGAGCTAGACAGAGAGTGTGAAACAGATGCCTATGATCCATTTGTGTTGTTATGCATGTGTTTAGTTGTTGAGTATTAGAATAATGTCCTGTGAGCCCACAGAATCTATGTTGTCTGGGGAATGTATGCCTTCAATTTTCCATGGTTACTATAGTTTTGTAATCCATTTTTATCTCTAATATATTACATGCATTGGAGTAGTGCTTTGTCTACGATTTAAGATCATTTTCATGTCTAGTCTATTATCCTATCGTTTCTTGCAAGTATTGGGGTGACTATGCAGTTGAGCGACTATATCATTATTGAAATGGATATCCCCATCTTTTAAGCCCCTTTTAGATAAGATTGTGCTGATAATTTGTATTCTCGGTGGAAACTAGATGCAATCACTTTATTACCAATCCCCACCCAATGGGATATGAGAATGAACATAATAAGTGCTTAATAACATTAATTTAGGGAATCCAAAGCATTTATATAAAATCTTAGATATTATAGTTTCAAATTGCAAACCTATTATATATGAATATTTTATATAAAACATATATTTCCAAACAAAATTAAGAGTCTTATTATCTAATATATTCCAAATTAAAAACATTTCATCCATTTTTTAAGTATCGTAATGAATCTTAATTCAAACTTGGCAGCTATTGTGTCAAATAAACTCTATAATACACATCAATTATTGAGCTTAGGCAAAAGATAGATTATGGTTGAGGTTGGTTGGAGTTTCAATTGTTATGTTTTGTCAGAATAAAGTAGTTGAATTCATAATTTTATTTATATGGGTAGAACTTGATTCATTCCCAAAGTGATGGGTGGTGGAAGTAGATTTCAGGATTTCAAACAAGGCATCAAGAACATTAGCATCGTTCCTGAGATCATCTTTTTGGAATACATTTAATGACATTCCCTTTGTCATGCCCCCTCCCGACCGACATGATGCTACCAAGGCGCTGCTACTATCATTTAAATGGGGATCTAAGCCTCATGACATACACATAATAAAAATGCATTGAAATAAAATATACACAGATGCATACAATTGCAGTTATACAACGGAATCAATTCATCCATTCAATACATTAGACATGTTAATCATATTTCATTAAGCAAATACAAATGCAGAGATTAAGATAAACAAGAATACTTATCGTGAAAGAAGCTTCTCCTGCAACCATCTATGTCGCTGCAACATTCCACCCAACCATGGGCCAATGTACTCATCAATTTCTCAGCAGCACTGCCACCCCTGAGTTGGACATGATTCCCACAAGGAACAAGGAATAGTAGCAAGTTCACACATAGCCAAGGATACAACAAAACTCATCCAAGCCAACATAATGGGGTTTATCAAGCTCCAAAGGAGCTGGAAAGGCTAATTGCTAAGCTATTGAGATCAACCACAAAGCTGTGGACACCTGCAGCAGATCTATCTTGGCTTCTAAAACATCTACACACCCAACATAAGGAAGCATCCCCTTCTCTGCTATAAAGTTCCTCAAGCTATGCCTTCCCTTCGAGTGCTATTTAGGGTGTGTAAAGAAGAAATCCAGACCCCTAGCTCTGTCTGTGAGGTTCCTTCTCGCACTAGGTTTATCAAGCTAGTTCAGACCCAAATCCACTCCAAACCAGTTCATACCAATGAAAAAGATGCACACACATCAAGATACAAAATTCTGGGTGGAGGAAAAACGTTTTGCAACCAAAATTGGTTTAGTAAAATAGGGAAAACAACCTAGAATGAGCAATTCAATTTCAACAACGATTCTAGGCTTTGCAAGAGCCAAATTGACTGCTACAACCCCAAAATCGTAATTTCTTGCTGGCCATTCACTCCACAGCACCAAAACGGATTTCATGGGCATGCACAATGAAGAAAATGACAGCAAATCGTGAATGAAAGAGCCCATCACTGAGTATTACCAAAACAACTTCCCAGCCATGGGTAAAAATGAAGAAATATGCCCCCAACATGAAGGAAAACACACTGTAACAGACAAAAACATGAAGGAAAATAGCTCTCCAAGCTTCCACTATGTGAGGAAATGGAGGACGTGGGTGAAAATCCAAATGGGCATGCATTTTTGGGTGTTAACTTGCCCCAAAATTCAAAATCACATTTCCCAAAAATCGATGGCTTCTCCAATTCGAATTTGGACTACCATACTCTTCCTATCCCCATGCAATAACTACCTCAACCAATTTTTGGCATAAATAAATGATTGGGTGAGTAAGACAATAAAGGTGGTTGACAGCTTGGTGGGTTTTCCGATTGACATTTGGATTTTCCCGATTGGCTCAATGTTTGAATATCCCCCCCCCCTATCCTTAGGAAATCATGCCCCCATCTCATTTAATTGTCACATTGACATAGATGGTTGTGGATATTTAATTAAATTGCATATTTACATGATGTCCAAAATTATAGTGTCCCTAGCTAGCACGAAATACCATCAGTAACGATTTTAATCGCCGAAACATAAAATGCTAAATCGATGGTGGGGCTTTTTCCTTGAGCTCCACACCATGATTAGATACAATATATACAATATATACATTTTTAATGCAAACGGGTCAAAACCGGGGTGTTACACCCTTCCTGGCATGGGTATCTCATAATAAATCAGCTATACCAACCACTATATCATTAGTTTAATCCCCAACCCTGAACATGGGGTATTTACTCAGTGAAACCGTGTCATAGAGCTTTCATTCACGAGATATTGAATAATACCCCTAACTTACCTAGATATTGATAATTACCTACAAAAATTCTTTTGTTGAGCCCCCCTACCAATACATATTTCCAATTTTAAAAACCTTATTTTTACGATATATTCCTTATTTTTAGTAGAAACTCCCTTTTATACCCCCAAATACCTAGAAACCCCCATACCCTACTCTCTGCACTCTAATACCTACAATATATTGACCTTATTCTTCATAATAATAATAATAGTAAACTTTATGAATGAACATATAAGATATTGCTCAACAAGTTGAATCCTGTGTGACCTTGAAGAACTAGTGTTATTATAAATGATTTGAATTGGTTACTCTGGGTGTAGTGGAAATTGAATAGGTGGTTTATTCAACCATGCTTTGTATGATTCCTCTTTGATATCTACTCATTTAGAATACTTGTATCAATTTCAAATCGTATTGAGGTGCAATGGTAGATGGTACACAAGTTCATTGTCATTGAAATCTTAGTTGCAAAAATTTCGACATTAAATCGATGGTATTAGTAAACACAATACATTTAGTATGTTGAAACATTATATCAAACATTAATTAGAAGCACGGATTTTTTTTCCCAATACTAGACATGCAATCAACAACTTTATAAAAAAATTGCGGACTTAAGTAATACATTAACATTAATTCCATTGAAAGTCCAAAAATACAATTACTCAATGATCTTTTTCTTACACCCCAAAGGGACGTCTAGAGGTAGTCCTAACGCAAATCATTTTTTACGAGTATTTAGTGGTCTACAAAAGTTATATTTTATTAACAACTTATCACAAGGAGAGAAACTATGTATTGCATGCATAAAAACAAATCAAGATTCCTTATTTTTCATTAAAAAAAAAGTATTTGTCATTTCAGTGTTCTTCAAATGAACAATTTGCATTGAATAATGAGTGCCTATAGTTATTTGTGAACCCTGCAATCTTCCCATGAATGCAAGGATTCCTATCGATATATAACATGTTCTTACTATTAAAGTTTCCTGAAGCATAACCATTCATGCACACAATATCCATGGAAATATTGTATTTGTATTTAACAATATTCAAGTAATCAAATTCACTATCAAGAAGATCACAAAATGAAAAACATGTTAAGGATTGTTTAGGTTGAACAAGCACATGTGAAAGGATAAACAACCCAAGATTTGCAGCATTTATTTCATACTTTATGATCATATAATTGTTACCACAATAGAAAAATTTGGCCCCAACATTAGGCATAGGAAAGGAAGACAAACCAACACCATTACCAATTTTCAGAAAGATATTATTCAAAGATTCATTCTACAACAATTACCAATTTGTCTTTCCTTGGGATCCTCTTCATTAAAGAATCTTCCATGCAACATTGGTAAATACTAAGCAATCTCCCTCTTTCCAATGAAGCGGTTAAGAATTTCAGAGAGTCAATTACCCCTATCAAGGGACGACACCCCCTTTTCCTCCCCCCACACATCTAACCAAATATGATGAAAATTATTAGGTAATATAGTTAACTTCCAAGGAAAACTCTAAGCGACTCGACATTTCTTTTTCCAATTAGAACTAATTCTCTGTCATGATACAATACGAGACGAAGCAATAACTTTTAAGATTTTATTTCAATAACGTGACTTTATAATGCAAGTGAAGTGTCTACATATTCCTTTTTACCTATAGGCAATACATAATGGTCAAACTATGTTACCTTTATATTGGTATCCAATGATCACTTGATACGGCTTATTACACTTTACTAATTAATGATCAAATAATAATGCTATGTAAATTTATTATAATCCTTGAATCACATAATAACTTGTTTCATTAGATCATAATACATTTTTTTTCCTAATATGTATTTCTTTAGATGATAATAATAGTGATAATAATAACTTATTTTGGCTTATAGGTAAACAGAGGACATTATCTTTCTCAACGTGTAAAGTGTTATTTCACATCACTTAAAAGATTAAATAGTAAATTTGTACTAACACTCAAACATGCATTTTAGTACCCAAAAGTGTCATAATGACCCATGGCTTTTATCTATTGGGTTTTAAGGCTTTACTAGACTACAACATTTCTAACAGGATTACTAACAGGATTCTACAAAAGTTGTAAAATAATAACCAAAATGTTTACTAACAGGATTTTTGACCTTAAACTTCATATCAAAAACTATTACGTCTTTGTATTTTGGTTACATCAAAATATAAAAATAGATTTGTAGAAATAATTAATTTATCAAAAATATATGAAAATATTTAGATTCAAATTTAACTAATTATATGTAATACTTTGAAATTTGAAATTATATAAATTGTAAATTCTATAGATATAATGGATATGTCAACAAGTGAATTTTATGCATATCCATTAAATACATAAAATCTCCACTCTCTTATATAAAAAGAAAATAAAAATAATACTTTTAAAATAATAGATTACAATCCAAATAATACAAAATTAAAAATTTATCATTTAATTTTTTTTAAATTGATTTTAAATTTAATTTTAGATTTTAATAAATAAATAAATAACTTAAGAAAATAAATAACTAAAATTACATAATAAAAATATAATTTTAAATTTGAGGAATTTAATAATTAAAATTTTTATTAATCATAAAAAAAGTTGTACCTATGAAGAGTTTCCTCTCTTATATATCCAATATATACATACTATAACCCATCTAACAAGAAACTAAGACATTTCAAATACTAATATAATTAGAAGTTACTTTCACATACTAATATAATTAGAAGTTACTTTCACATACTAATATAATTAGAAGTTATTTTCACATTTAAAAAAAATAAATTTTGATTTTTGGTAATTTTTATATTTTTATAAATTTTTTTTTATTAAAATAAATAATTATTTTTATATTTTTATTAAATTTAATATTTATTAAAATAATTAATTAATTAATCATTTTTCATTAATTTATTAGATTAAGGTTTGAATCTCGTTAAAAATTAAATTTCAAATCTATAAAATCTATAACTTATCTAACAAGAAATTAAGACATTTCAAATACTAATATAAAATTAGAAGTTACTTTCACATTTAAAAAAAAAAGTCTAAAAAGTTAATTTAGACTTATTTTTATACTTTTATATAAAAAATTTATTAAAATAAATATTTCTTTTTTATATTTTTATTAAAATAATTAATTAATTAGTCAATTTTCATTAGTTTATTTGATTAAAGTGTGGGTCTTCTTAACAATTAAATTTCCTACCCACCTTACCAACATATAATCTCCAATATCTTATATGAAAACTACAAAATCCCATATCTCATATGAGAAAATATTAAAACCTTTAAAATAATAATTTAAAACACATCTAATAAATAACTAAAACTTTAACCTAACTTGTGTTTTAATATTTTCTCATATTTTATCCCACATGACCAGATTGGTTGATTTACAGATATTTTCAAGACAAAAATAATCTTTCTGCCCTCCATTAATCCTTTTCTCAATGCTATAGTTCCAATTAAGCTTGTGATGAATATCAATTCTGAGATACTTGTAAGAAGTCACTTCCTCTAGATTTCTATTATCGTAAATAAAATTTACATGGGTGTCTTTCTTAGATTTTATAGTCATGATTTTTTTCTTGTAGGTGTTAACAATCATACTACATACTCTATAGAAATTAAAGACAAAGAAAAAAAATCAATAATTCATTTTACTACACATCCTCTCTCTTGAATGGATGCCATTACTGAAGGGATAGAATCTCCAATATCTCATTTAACAAGAAACTAAGAACTTTAAAATAATAATAGAAAACAGATGAAACTACAACCTCAATTTAAATAAATATTATAAAAGTAAAAGATTATTATTTATATTTTCTATAATTTTATACACATTAATGATGACGGTGATGATGATTAACGCCCACTGAGACCAACTTTGGTTTATCGGACCTTAAGAAGGATAATATTTGGTTTACTTTAAAATCTTATTCGTGTGCTCAAAAAGCTTGCCAAGAAGCTTTCCAAGCTCACTATAGTTTTGGCAAGTTAGGAGGTTATAAAATTTTCTTCAAATACTATGAAACTTGTATATAATGTGGGTGTAAGCAAGGTACTCTAATGGAAAGTTGTTTTCACCCTCAATGCCCATAGACTCACACACATGGAAAACCCTTTCCGACCATGGAGTTTTAGGAATAGACCAACCCTTTCCGATCATTCCAGAGCCCTTGTAGGAGTTTTCATCCCTCCGCATATTGGTCTTAGGCTCAATTTGACGGCCATGTCTTGCCAACGTGGTACTCCCAGGCGAGCCAATTCGGGGCGAGCGAAATACCAAAGGAGCAGCAACGTCCCCATCCCTGAGGATTATGAACCGCACATTTCTAGTCATTTCGGGTTCTGGTAGAGGCTTGGGAGAACAAGGTTTTGAACAGAAAGCTTTCGACAGGGGAGGATGGTAGTCGTATCAACCACTACTGGATGGTAAAAAACATGCTCTGTAACTTAGCTGAAGATATGCTCAGCAACTAGGCTGAGGCTAGAATGGCGGTCCATTCCATGAAAATAAAAATCGCTGAGATTGATGCTCAGCTGACTGAATTGGACAAAACCTTCTCCTCGAAAGGCACAACTAGTATTTCTAGCTTAAACGTCCAAAAGTCAAGGGGAGAAGCACAGGGTGGCGGTGCAAGTGGTGGAGCTAGTGGAAGTGAAACGAGTGGGCATGCCATTACCAGTCTAGGGGGAAGTGGTTGCTCCTCCAAGTCGCCTCAGGACAAATCATTCTAGGTGCCTTCTCCTATGGAACCCCTCTCCAAACGACAGAAGGATGCGCCTTTTCCACAAGCCATTCATCTTACATCAATGTCTCTCATTCCAATGGCGGCCACAAACTCGCCCACTACGTTGCAGGAGGAGCGATGGGCATGCCCCATCATTGAAGATCCCCCCTCATCTTAATGCGTGCTTTGAACAGGTCTCTTTCTAGCTTCACTTCGTGCAGGCCTTTAGATATCGTTTATGTTTCTATAATTAAGTTTTACTTTATATCTCTTTTTGGTTTTAGCGGGGCTCGGCTGGTTATGCAACCTAGTTTCCCTGCATAACTGTCTTGAATAGTTTTTACAGTTTTGTTCAGTGTCAGTATGCTTCCAAACAGACATGTGTCTTATTTTTTGGAAATGGCTCTGAAGGAGGAACAATCTCCTTCAACCTCTGTCATTCATGAGTTCTTGGATGTAATTTTTTCCTTTGCAATATAATTTTCTGTGCAGCTTACAAAAAAAAAATATGAGATACTTGTAAGAAGTCACTTCCTCTATATTTCTATTATCATAGATAAAATTTGCATAGGTGTATTTCTTAGATTTTATAATCATGATTTTTGTCTTATCGGTTTTAACAGTCATACACATGTTAGAGCAAAAATCTTTAAGAATTCTTAATTTCTTATCGAGATCAGGAGGATGCCTTGCCCTTACAACAATATCATCAGCATAAATTAGGAGGATGATAACTATCCCAGCTAAAATTGTACTGGCGCAACATGCTTCTTCTAAACAATTTTCTAGCTTATCAATGTAAATGCCAAAAATGGTATGGGAGAGGGGCAACCTTGTTTAACTCCAATATTACAATTTATATATGTTGTCCACTCCTCATTATTCTTAAATTTGGCAATGACCTTTTCCTATAACTTTATCACGACAATGAATTTTTTATTTATATTTATATTTTTATAAAAAAAAAAATTAGAAAAAAGAATAATTAACCAAAATTATATGAAAAAAATATAAATTTAAGTTAAAATATTTAATAATTTGAAATTATATAACGGTAGGATTAAAAAATCTAATGTAGAAAAAGTCACTAAAGTTACTAGTTAAATTTGCTTCATCCACATTGAATGGAAAATATCCAAAATTCCAAAATACGAAACTAGATCCTTCAAAAATATATTTAATTATCTCACCGCGTAAATGTTCTAGTTTTTATGCACATAAGGGTTCGAACAAATCTTATGTAATATTAGGTTATATAAGATTATGAGTGAGTTGCAATAGTTGTGTCGCAGTTTATCGCAAGTAACCCTCGGTGAAAAGCGTTTTTTTCATATCCCAAGTCTTTAGACTAGGAAATATAAAGTTGTTCTGTCGAAGTGAAATGTGGTTGCACGGGAGTTGGTCACAAACTAAATCCTATCGCAGTAAAATCCAGTCAAAGCCAAGTGAGTATGTCGAGGTAAAAGTGTTTACGGTGGAAAGTATGCTGTAGTAACTATGTCGCGGTAATTCTATCGCAAGTATTTTGAGTCCCAATACTTTCCACAAAAGTTAAAAAGGGAAAAACAAAAAGGTTGTTTTGAGTAGTAACTCAAGTTAATTGTCGTAGACGCTATTCCCTAGATTTGGTATCAAAGAATGTTTAGTAAATAAATCTCATCTTAAAAGGAAAAAGTAATTTCCTAAGGTAAATTAAAAAATGGCTTCCACTTCTAGTTCAAATATGTCGAATTTGCCAACTCCAATTTTTACAGGAAAGAATTATGAATATTGGTTTCTAACAATGAAGGATTTGTTCATAGGTCAAGATGTTTGGGAGATAGTCCAAAATAGTTATGTAGAACCCACAGGTCATGTGACATATAATAATCTCACATAAGCTAAGAAAGATGCTCTGAGGGAACAGAGGAAGAAAGATAGAAAAGCTTTGTTCTACATACACCAAGGTGACAACAAGCCATGCATGAAGGCATACTCCCAATAGTAGAAGCAACAATTATCACAAAGAACGCATGGGACACATTGGAGACCACATATCAAGTTTTGTACAAGGTAAAGAATTCCAAGTTGCAAATTCGGAGAAGATATTTTTAATCTCTGTCAATGAAAGAAACAGAGTCAATAGACTCATTGTACACTAGAGTTGTTGGTTTGATAAATCAACTGAAATCTCATGAAGAAAACATAGAAGACCAAAGGGTTGTTGAAAAAATTCTCAGAAGTATTCCCCCAATATTTGAATCCTTGGTTGTGACCTTGGAAGAAAACAAAGATATGTCGATGTTCACCAATGATGAGTTACAAGCTTCACTCATCAATCATGAACACAGAATCAGTAGAACAAACACATCATTAGAAGGTGAATTTGCAACACATACATATATAAGCTACGGTAGAGGCAGGGGGAGAAACAATTCAAGAGGTAGAGGAATAATATTCTCAAGAGGAGGACGTAGCATCTGTCCCACAGATGTCACTGGTAGAGGACAGAATTAGAACCCAAGTCATCCAAGTGGTCGCAGGTTTGATAAATAAAAAATTCAATGTCATTATTGTAAGAAATTTTGTCATTATGCATATGAATGCAGGAAGAAGCAATATGACCAAGGAAAGCAAAGCCAAAACCAATCGACGAACACCAGCACTTCGCCGAGCGCAATGTTGATGGCATGTGAATCCTCAATTGAATGAAATACCATCCAAGAAAGTCTATGCAACATATGGTATTTAGATTCAGGTTGCAACAATCATATGACTGGTAATTTAAATATATTTTCCCGTCTATATAATTCAGTTCAAATTGATGTTACACTTGGAAATAATGTCCAAGTCACTGTTTTGGGAAAATGTATTGTTGGTATTCCAACTAAGCAGGGGAAACAAAAGTTTATACCTGATGTTTATCATGTCGAAGGTCTGAAACAAAATTTGTTGAGTATTGGACAGCTGATACAAAAAGGTTACAGAGTCTACATGGAGGAAAATCACTATGTGATTAAAGACATACATCCAAGCAACTAGTTGATAGAAAAAGTGAAAATGACAAGCAATCGCTTGTTTCCATTGAGGATAGTTCCAGACACAAAAGGAAAGACTATTGCAAGAGCTACACTCAAAGCAGAAAGTAAACAAGAAGTCATACATTACGACAAGAAAGAAAATGACAGCGTTGATTTTCAAGCTGCATTTCAAACAGAAGTTCAGGATGAATCTTGGTTGTATCATTTTAGATTTGGACATCTAAATTTTGGTGGGTTGAAGCTATTGCACACAAATAATATGGTAAAAGTATTTCCATTGATTGACAAACTAGATAGACTTTGTGAAGGATGCATTTTTGGCAAGTAGCATAGAGAGACTTTTCCAGTCGGAAAATCATATAGAGCATGTCGACCACTTGAGATTATGCACTATGATATTTGTGGTCCAATGCAAACATGCTCCATAGGAGGATGCAATTATTTTCTTACTTTTATTGATGACTACTCAAGAAAAACATGGGTATATTTTCTAAGACATAAATCTGATGCATTTAGTTGTTTTCAGCAGTTCAAGGCACTTGTGGAGAACCAGAGTGGTCGCCGCATCATAATACTAAGAATGGACACAGGTGGTGAATATGTTTCAAATGAATTTCTAAATTTCTGCAAAACCCATGGCATTTAGAAGCAATTCGCTCCGCGGTATACACCTCATCAGAACGGTGTCGTGGAGAGAAAGAAAAGAACTATTATGGAGATGGCACACAACATGATGGAAACCAAGCATTTTTCAAATGACTATTGGGTTGAAGAAGTCACAACTGTTATATACATTACGAACCGATGTCCAACAAAGAGTGTGAAGAACAAATTTCCTCAAGAAGCATGGATAGGTATGAATCATAGTGTTTCTCATTTAAAAGTTTTTGGTTGTGTCACATATGCTCATGTTCCAGATGAGCTAAGAAAGAAATTAGACAAGAAGGGAAAAAATGTATTTTTGTTGGCTATTATGAAGACACAAAAGCATACAAGTTGTATGACCCTATCGCAAGGAAATTAATTATCATTCGTGATGTTCAATTGGTTAAGAATGAATCATGGGATGGAGCCGTTGAGAATAATGTCAAGATTGTGTCGAATGTCGAGCATGATGACATGGTGGAGGAAATGGTTCAAATACCACTTGTAAGTTAACCAGTCATAACACTGTCAACTCCCATGACACCTCAACATGTTTTAACACAAGGAACATTGACACTAGTCACAACTCAAGCTACACCGACAAGAACATCAAGAGTACAACAGAATCCATCAAGAAGTTCGACATCAATAGATCCAGTGAGGAAAAGAAGTCTCTGTGAAATATATGAAGCTGGTACATCAAATTCATTCTCTCTCTTTGCATTATTTTCTCAAATAGATGATCCACTAACATTTGAGGAAGATGTCGAAGAAGAAGTATGGGCACAAACCATGGATGAAGGAATAGAATGCATTACAAAAAAACAGACATGGGAACTGGTAGATGTACCAAAATATAAGCATGTAATAAGCGTCAAATGGATTTACAAGACCAAGAAATATGTTGATGGGAATGCACATAAGCACAAGGAAACAATGGTCGCAAGAGGGTTCACACAACAGCCCAGCATAGATTTCAATGAAACCTTCGCACCAGTTGGACACATGGATATAGTCAGAACTGTTTTGGACATTGTTGCACAAAACAAATGGCATGTTTACCAAATGGATGTTAAATCAACATTTTTGAATGGCTACCTAGATGAAGAATTATATGTGGAACAACCACAAGTCTATGAAGTTCCAGGACAAGAGCACAAAGTATACAGGATGAAAAAGGAACTCTATGGTTTAAAGCAAGCTCCGAGAGCTTGGTACAGTCACATTGATACATATCTCATTAAGAATGGATTTCACAGAAGTGAAAGTGAGCTAACTTTGTACATCAAATTGAATGAGAAAGGTAACATGTTAATTGTCTTCCTGTATGTAGATAATTTAATATTTACTAGTGATTTTGGTATAAAAGAATTTAGAACAGTCATGGAAAGTGAATTTGAAATGACTGATTTGGGACTCATGAAGTTTTTCTAAGCATTGAAGTCCAGCAATCTAAAAGTGGTATTTTCATATCACAGTCCAAGTATGCAAGTATAGTTTTAAAAAGATTCAATATGTCTAATTGCAAGTCAGCCCCAACACCAGTAATAAAAGGTTTAATATTGATCAAGGATGATGATGGATCAATTGTAGATCCTACGTTGTTTAAAAGGCGTGTTGGAAGCCTTATGTATTTAACAACAAGGAGACCAAACATCATGTATGGAGTAATTTTGATCTCAAGATTCATGGAGTAACCAAAATACTCTCATTGGAAAGAAGGTAAAATAATTTTGAGATATGTAAGTGGCACAAAGGATCTTGGCATTATGTATTCAACCTCAAAAAACTTTAAAATCATTGGAGACACTGACAGTGACAATGGAGGCAGCACAAATGACAGGAAGAGAACATCTGGGTACACATTTCATTTTGGTACAGATGTGGTGTCGTGGGATTCAAAGAAACAACTCATAGTAACTCTTTCTTCAGCAAAAGCAGAGTATTTCGTAGCTACAGGCGTTGCATGTCAAGTCGTTTGGATGCGGGGAATGTTAAAAGACCTATCGCAGAACCAACAAGAACCAA
The DNA here is from genome assembly GCA_001517045.1 of Pseudotsuga menziesii. Taxonomy (NCBI): domain Eukaryota; kingdom Viridiplantae; phylum Streptophyta; class Pinopsida; order Pinales; family Pinaceae; genus Pseudotsuga; species Pseudotsuga menziesii. The sequence continues at coordinate 204,536 of LPNX010155845.1, forward strand.
CAACCATTTTCTGTGACAACAATTCAACCATTGCTTTGTCAAAGAATCATGTGTTTCATAAGAAAAAAAAACACATTGACACAATGTATCATTTCATAAGAGAATTGGTGAACAATAAAAAAATTTGTTTAGAATTTTGCAGGTCAAAATATCATCTTGCAAACATATTTACAAAATATTTGGCAAGGGATACATTCCAATATCTCCGAAGTTATTTAGGAATGACAAGTTCTGCTCAATGAACTTTGTCATGAATAGAGCAAGTTTAATCTTTGAAACATTTTGTAATATTTTGTTTTAAAATTTTTGATCTGCTCATAATTAAGGGGGAGTGTTGGAAATATTAATTCCTCGATTATCCGAATTGCACATCATTTGTAGCAGGTAATTTTATGTGAGACAGTCTGACAAGATGAATAGTTCACGTCTCTCGTATATAAGCCAATCGACTTTAATTGTTGAAGCTAAGTTTCTAGGTAGATAGTTATTACAGTATTTAATGTAATTCTATAGAAGTTTTTATAAGAAGAAGTAGATTGTAATAGACACAAAAAAGAATGCACAAGCAGAACAGACATAGAGATTGACAGAAATACAGAGAAGAGAATTGTTAAGAAGAAGAAGAAAAATTATGTGAAGGATTTGAAGCTCAAGCTTCTGTGTTTTGTAAAAGTTTTGAGAGCGGAAGCTCTATAAAGGTGAAACATCCTTGTAAATTTCCAAGTTTGTATTTACGATTGTTGTTCTTTGTTATGTCATCACAAGAAATATAAATCCATAGTTTATGGTTTAATGAATGTTTTAGTCAGCCGCACATCTTCTCCAGATTTACCTAAGTGAATGTTGTTTACATTTACTGTTAGTGAAAGACACAAAGAATCCATAATTATTTCACCGCATAAAAGTTCTATTTTTTATGCACAAAGGGGTTCGACACAAATCTTATTTAGTATTTGGTTATATAATATTGTGACTGAGTTGCAATAGTTGTGTCATAGTTTATCCCAAGTAACCCTTGGTGAAAAGTGTTTTTTCATATCCTAAGTCTTTAGACTAGGAAATATAAAGTTGTGATATCGAAGTGAAAGTTGGTTGCATAGGATTTGGTCGCAACCTAAATCCTATTGCAGTAAAATCCGGTCCAAGCCAAGTGATTCTGTCGAGGTAAAAGTGAGTATGATGAAATGTCCGTTGCAGTAAATCTATCGCAGTAATTATGTCGCAAGTATTTTGAGTCACAATATTAAATTGAGCACATAGATCTGTGGACTAACACACAACTCACAAGATAGATCACACAATTTACTCAGCAATTGAAGAATGAAATAGTGCAAAAATTGCTTGCAACTGTGAATGCTTTCATTAATCAAAAGTAATTAGATAATTAATTACAATGGAGTACAATGGCTAAATAGCTTCATGCAATTCGAATCCATGTGAGGAAATTTGAATTGGTTGGACTCTACTTGACTGAATGGTTAACTGACCTTGTCTAAATTATTATCAGAGTTCATCGGAGTTCAAAATCCAAACTCAAGTGTCTAAGTTGGTGTTAACTAGTCTAACAGACTGAGGTAGGTGAGTAAATGTGCCTCACCTGCGTGTAGCCATGCAATCCTAGCACTAACTGAGTAGAACTGAATGTAGGGAACTGGAACTGAATGTAACTGACTCCTAATTGAGCTTGAGTAGTCACCATCTGAACTCAACTAATGGAGGTTGGTATCCACACTCCCAATGGCTCCTAATTTGTAGGGATTGATCTAGGATGCCCCTAAGCTGATGCATGCAAGTGCAGTTAGTGGCATTTGGCCTCAATTAGTGTTTCCTACACTTTAGTAACTGGTACATGTGCCCCAATTCAACCAAGTGGACCCAATGGTGCTAGTGACTAAAAATAGACTAAAAGACTCCTGATTTAGACATGATTCCTAATTTAGACATAATGACCAAATTGGAAAAGAGAGGATTATAATCCTAACAACCCCCCTAAATGCTAACTTGGACAATTTGTGGTCCTAGGTAACTAAGACCATAGGTCACCCATTACAGCAAGCAAAGTAACTGCTCAACACAAGGAGCCGGGGAAAAAACCACATGGGAAAAAATCCCCCCCTCTAACTAAGCATATAGAATCATGATTCAAGTTTGAAAAACTTGAAAATCTGTTGCTACAATATTTGTGATGTAGCAAAGCAACATGTATGATGTTCTATGCACAGGTATCCTGGGGCCTAGAATGTAGACTTCTCCATCTTCTCCCAAAATGATAATGGAAGGAAGGAGGAATGTAGCCTCTTTCTGGATGAAGAGGTGTATGATCCACTCTATTCTTCTGAATGCAGTGTGACTGAGCCCTTGCCATGTATCATCTTACAGGGAGTTTGTTGCATCTCTCTGAAGGAGGTAAAATTGCATGACATAGCGCAAGGTCTTTAGTCTTCTGAGTGTCAGATGGATTTCTAGTCATCTTCCTAGCTTCCAGTTTGGAAGTAGGGACTGGATCTGGATATGACTCACCTTGAATCTCAATCTCATAAACTGATACAGCTGGATCTGCAATACCAGTGGAAACTGCAAAAGAAGTAGATGGAATGTTTTTACCTTTCCTTGCAAGTGGTTGTTGAGAGTGCACTGGTTCTGAAAATGGCATGAAGTGTGAGAACTCATATGCTTTGGAGGCATGATTTGCAGCACCCTTCGCTATGATGTTCCCAGTAGATATATTTGTGATATCAACTAAGTCAGGACCAAATATGGCTCGCTTTGGAGAGCCAGTATGATTCATCTGGTATATAGATAACAAATTTGCAACTAAGGAGGGAACATAAAGCACATCTTGAACTTTCCATGTTCAAGCTTGATAGAGCCCTTCCCTTTGGCTTGAATTTCACTGTTATTTCTCATCTAAATACTAGGACCATCAAAATACTACAAGGAAGAGAAAGATTCTCTGGATGCAGCCATATGATTGGAAGCTCCAAAATCAGTGAGGAAGGCATGTGATGTGGAGCATCTAACCTTCAATGCATGGCATGTATCTTCATGTTCTTTAGTTTCTTCTGTATGGTCATCCTTCCTTGCGCTAGTAGGTACAGTAATGTTATGTTTCTTTAGAATAAGATCCATATCATCAATTCTTCTTCTCATACATGATATTTCTCGATGAAATCCCCTTCCACAGTAAGAACAAAGTGTCTTTCCTTTTCCATTCTTCTTGCTTCTCTTTGAACCTGAAGGCTCATTTGAATGCTCTTTCTCCATAGGAGACTCATCCTTTTGCTTCCCTTTCCACTCTCTACCTTAAGTCCTCCAACATCCAGTGCTTGATCTCTAGAAGATCGAATGATCCCCATTTGGATCAACTTGTCATGCTCCTAAGGGAGAGATTCAATGAAGGAGTTTAGAGTAGGCATCCTCCAATTTGGAGTAGCGAGTTTCATTGAATGAAATGTTGATACAAAGACTAAATAGTCTCCACAAATTTTTGAGATAATGGAAAGAATTAGTTGATCATCCTCCTTCTCAACCTTGCACAGCTTCAAATGGAACACTAGATTCTTGAATTTGGTGAAGAAGTCATTTAGTGTTTTGAAATTGGCTGGATGAATAGAAATCAGCTCATTCTCGAGCCGATAGATCCTCAGATCATCCTGCTTGTCAAATAAGGAATCAAGCTTATCCCAAACCTACTTGGGAGTCTTCAATCCATTGATATGGAAGAGAATATCTCCAGAGATTGAGAGGCACAAGCATCCATAGGCTTCATCAAGCCTATTCCAGTACTTTTCTTTGTCAATGAGTTGGCTCTATCTCTGTCTCCATTGTGAGTGTGAAGAGTCTTTTGGAGCATAGCTGCATCTCCATGTCCTCCTTCCATTGGTGGTAGTTTAAAGGAGTGAGAAGGTCCATTAGAGGAACCATTAAGAATGCAAATAAGAGGACTGAGCTGTTGTACCAAATGCAGTGAAGGAGACTGAGCTGCTTGTAGTGAATGTAGTGAAGGAGAATGATAAAATTGTAAATCACATGATGAAACAGACAAAATAAGGCTGACAGTTTGCACTTTTTGAATTTCCTTCACACCTAGCTTAGCTTGATCAACAATTCCTTTGCTTGGGGTATTAAATGGTAAATTCTCCGCTTCTAGTGCAGTACTGGAAGGAGCAATTTTGTTCAATTTTTTTTTTTGATCCAAGTATGAATCTGTAGTAGGAGAAGTGACTTGTCCTGTCGAGGCTCTGATACCATATTAAATTGAGCACATAGATCTGTGGACCAACACACAACTCACAAGATAGATCGCACATAGTCAGCCAGCAATTGAAGAATGAAACAATGCAAAAATGGCTTGCAACTATGAATGCTTTCATTAATAAAAAGTAATTAGATAATTAATTACAATGGAGTACAATGGCTAAATAGCCTCATGCAATTTGAATCCATGTGAGAAAATTCGAACTGGTTGGACTCTACTTGACTGAATGGTTAACTAACCTTGTCTAAATCATTATCGGAGTTCAAAATCCAAACTCAAGTGTCTAATTCAGTGTTAACGATTCTAAATGACAGAGGTAGGTGAGTAAATGCGCCTCACCTGTAGGAAACCATGCAATCCTAGAGCAAATTGAGTAGAACTAAATGTAGGGAACTATAACTGAATGTAACTGACTCCTAACTGAGCTTGACTAGTCACCAACTGAACTCAACTAATGGAGCTTGGTATCAACACTCCTAGTGGCTCCTAATCCGTAGGGATTGATCTAAGAGCCTCCTAAACTGATGCATGCAATCAGTGGTAGTTGGCCTCAATTAGTGTTCCCCACACTTTAGTAACTGGTACATGTGCCACAATTAGGCCAAGTGGACCCAATGGTGCTAGTGACTAAAAATAGACCGAAAGGACTCTTGATTTAGACATGACTCCTAATTTAGACATAATAACCAAATTGGACAAGGGAGGATTATAATCCTAACACACAATACTTTCCGCAAAATTTAAAAAGGGAGAAACAAAAAAGTTGTGCTGTGTGGTAACTCAAGTAAATTGCCACAGCCACCATTCCCTTTTAAGAGATATGATACTTATTTGTTGCGGAGAATCTGGGATTCAAGTTCTAACTTTGAGTTCTCCAACGAGTTTAACGAAACATTAGTGGGGCTCTAGAGTCCCACTGTCGATCAGGAAGATCTAAAATTGCAAGGATATGTTGAGTAGTTGGCCATGGAACTTCCAGCGGGAATCCAAAACTATAATTACAATGTTGAGTCCACGGATGGGAATTAGTTTTTTTTATGAATTTTGTTAAGTTGTTGTTACTGGGTGATTAGAGGAAAAGCATGGGTAAAGGGAGATCCTTTGAGCAAGACAAAGAGTGAGAAATAGAATCCTGCGAGCCATTTTTGTGAGAAATTAAAGATTTGTATTAGCTCTATACAATTTGCATCCAAAATTTACATATTATTTAGCTTTCAAATTTTAGTTTTTAGTGATTGGAATTGGGGTGCCTGAATAGTAATCGAGGGCTTTGAATCCATTTCTGCAATTAAAATTACAATTTCAATAAAGGAAATTGCATTTTCAGCAACAAATGGTGTTGCTGGATTCCAACCAAATTCACCGAAAAAGGTGCAAAGCGTCTAGAGTTTGGATAACTCCTTAGAATAATGGCTTGGTCCATCTAGAATATGTGTTGTATGGGGCATGTATGCCTTCAATTTCCCATGGTTACTATTGTTTTGTAATATGCTTTTATCTCTAATATATTACATCTTTTGGAGCAAAGTTTTATCTATGATTTTCTTGTCTAGTTTATTATCTTGTCATTTCTTGCAAGTATTCAAGGTGATTGTGCTACTAAGCAACTCCATAATTTTGGTATCATATCATCCATGATGGCCCAAAGGATATTCCATCTAATCTGGGAAGAAGGGGCTAGAAAAATTTCATACGAAGGGATCCCAGAAATGAGGGGATACTCTGAAGATTAGAGGCCATTGAGGCTAGGTTTCCTCAAGAAGAGTCTAAAGCAGAGCTAGAAGTTCCCTGAGGTTGCGGTAGAACAATTGACCCCATGGAGAGGCTTATCGAAGCCATATCTAAACAAGGGACTAAATTTAAAGGGGAAGTTATTGATTTATAGGGTAAATTGAACCCGTAAATGTTTATGGACTAGATTCAAGAGTTGGAAAAGTACTTTGATATGGAAGGACTTGATGAGACTAATCCACAAAGGGTCAAATATGAAATACCATGCTTCCATATGGTGGGAGAACCTATAGAGAGCTAGGAAGAGAGAACGGAAAGAAAAGATCTGAATGTGGCCGAAAATGATGAGATTGTTGAAGACTAAATTTATGCCCTCTTATTACTAGCAAAAACTTTTTCGAGAGTATACAAATTTAAGGCAAAAGTATTTTTCCAATCCTGGTTTTACTGTGAAGTTTTTGAGGTTGCAAATTAGTACTAGGTTTCACGAGGATGATGAGAATGCAACGACTAGATACATTGTCTCCCTTAGGTTTCAACTCCAGGACATGTTCGCTTTACTCAAAGTGAATATAGTGGATGAGACTTATTAGTTGGCCTTGAAATATGAGGAGAAACTGAACCGATGGAGGAAAACAACAAACAAGCAAGGGGACAAAAATCTAAGTAGGGATAGAATAAATTATTCTAACCCGTCAAGTGAAGATGAACCTAGGAGTGACACGGGGCTGTATCTTTAAGGAATAGGAACCTTTGGACAAAGGGGACATGGGAAAACATTTACAGGGGGTTGGAGGCCTCTAAATTGTTTTATATGCAACATACCCCATAAGGCGATTGACTTTCCACAAAATCCAAAAAGAGTGATGATGGTCCAAGAAGGAGAGGGGGAAGAACTCATGCCAAAAGAATTCAAGGAAGATAAAGGAGAGAACTTGAGAAGGACTTTGATCTATGGAGACAAATCAACCATTGAAGCTGATTGGAAAAGAAAGATGTGTTCTGTACAAGATGCTAGTATAAGAAAAAGGTTTGCAAAGTTATTATGGATAGGGGATCTATCAATAACATAGTAAGCATGGAAATGGGGCAGAAATTATAGCTTACTTGCACTCCTAAATCACCTCCCTATAGTATCTCATGGTTGAAAAAGGATCATAGTGTGATGGTGAATCAGACTTGTCTTGTTGGCTTCAAAATTGGCCCCATGAAGACAAAGTATGGTGTGACGTGGTCCCCATGGATGCATGCCATTTTCTCTTAGGAAGACCTTGGAAATATGATTAGGACATAGTTTTCCATGGGAGGGTGAAAAAAACTCTGAGCTTAGACACAAGGGAAAGTGCCATATTTTGAATCCCTCCAAGCATTAGAGGAAATTTGAGGTCTAAAATGGGCCTCCTAAGGAAAATCATAAAATAATATTTATTAATTTTGAAGGAAGAAAGAAAAAAACTACTCTATTTGTTCGTATTTTCAACATATCTCCATGTGTTTTTACTCAAATTTCAAGCGGGACCACTCGTTGGATGTGGATTTAAATTGTGCATCCAACGAGTACCCACACTACATACTTCTAACGGACCCCGCAAGTAGTTTTTTATGACAAATATGTCAATTCAACCATTATGGTTGACTCATTTTATTAAAATTCTATTGGTTCTTGAATTCCAACTCATCAAGAAATTATGGTTGGCTCATTTTCTTATATGATGACATGATTTCTTATAAGGCCCATTTTAGACCTCAAAATTCCTCTAATGGAACAAGAAATTGCATAAATAATTGTTGTATCCTTGAATACCATGGGGTGGAAGAAGTTCTCCAATGAGTCTAAGTGAGGAGTTTTCTATCAAATGTACCCTCTAGCAAAAGAGCAGTTGAAGTAGAAAATTGTCCTTTAAGAAGTGTAGAAACTACTTCAACAGTTCCCTACTTTAACACGCATAGACCTACCACCTATCCTACCACCTACAATTAGCATTACCCATCAAATTGACTTGATTACAGGTTCAAAGATTCCAAATCAGGTTGCTTAAAGGATGAATGCTCTAGAACATGAGGAAATGAGGAGGCAGATAACAGAATTAGTGGAAAAAGGTTTTGTAAGGGAAAACATGAATCATTTTGCCACGCCTACTTTGTTGTCTCTGAAGAAGGGGGGAAAGACATGGAGGTTGTGCATGGATTCTAGATCCATTAACAAAATCATGATGAAGTACTATTATCCATTGCCCATGATGGATGGATTTCTAGATTGCTTGTCTGGTTCTAGGATTTTCTCCAAGAATGGGCCTCAATTGCGGTTACCACCAAATCAGAATTTGAGAGGGGGATGAGTGGAAAATTGGATTTCAATACTAAGGACAAGTTATTTGAGTGGATGGTGCTTCCATTTGGGTTATCCAATGCCCCAGCTAACTTCATGCGGACAATGAATTAGGTATTTAGACCTCGCATTAAGAATTTTATCATAGTCTATTTTGATGATATTTTAATCTTCAGTAAAACTGAGGAGCATCTAGAACATATAAAATTGGTCCTTGACATACTTCAAACCGAAAGGTTGTTTATCAACCCTGGAAAAGTGAATTCTGCAAGGATAAACTTGTATTTCTTGGTAGTTTTATTTCAACAGAAGGATTGAGCATGGATCCTGAGAAGGTAAACCCCATCCTTGAATGGACTACCCCTCAAAGTATCATGGAGGTAAGGAGTTTCCATGGATTAGTTAACTTCTACAAAAATTTCATTCAAAATTTCAACACTATAAGTGCCCCTTTGATTGATTGCATAAGAGGGACAATATTTGCATGGACAAAGTTATATATAGTAAGTTTTGAACAACTCAAAAAGAGATTTACAGAAGCCCCTATTCTAACCCTACCATATTTCAAGAAACTTTTTTATAGTGGATTGTGATGCCTCAGGAGTGACCATTAGAGGGGTGTTAATCCAAGAAAGGTAACATGTAGCCTTTTTCAGTGAGAAGTTGAATGAAGCTAAGAAAAATTACAGTACTTATGATAAAGAATTCTACGCAGCAGTGCAAGCCTTGAAATAATGGAGGCATTAACCTTTGCATAGGGATTTCATTTTGATGACAGATAATCGGGCCTTGAAATAATTTCAGTCAGAGGATAAATTTTCCCATAGACATGCCAAATGGGACTCTCTTTTGCATGCTTATACCTTTTTCGTGCAACACAGAAGTGGAAAAACAAATGGTGTTGCAAATGCTTTAAGTAGGAGATGGAGTTTGTTGGTAGTAATGAGCAATGCACTGGTTCAACCAACTTGATTTTGAAGAAATGAAGGTTGAATATTCCAGCGACCCATACTTTGATAACATTGTTGTAAATATGAGTGGGAAGGACCCTGTTAATTTACATTCCTTTGAAGACTTCCTATTAGTTGATGGATTTTTATTCAAAGGACCTCAATTGTGAATTCCCCTTGGTTCGAGACAAGAAAAACTAGTAAGAGAGATGCACTAAAGTTGGTTGGCAAGACATTTTGGAAAGTACAAGACTCTTTGATTCGGATTTACATGAGAACGAAATGAAAGAATGGATATAGAATCATAAACATTGACATATTGCAAAGAAAATAGAGATATAGTAAACACATATTATATTAAATGACAGAAATAGAACAGATTGTAAATACAACATCCATAATGGTGGTAGCTATATCTGAGAAGAGATGTGGATGCTACGCTCATATGTGATAAGATAAATACAAAATGAGGCCAAAATGGTCTATTTATAATAAGCATGAGGGATAGAACCCTAAACATCCAAAACATAACCCTAGAAGATGAATCATCATAAAGTTTATGGCCCCAAGTTGTTTAGTTGAACAATCAACTTCTCGGGGTCATAACTTTTGCATATGATCTCCGATTTGGGTTCTCGATAATTTGTTGGAAATTTTTATCTGATATTTACATCTTCTGAGTGGGGCCAAATGCATTCAATTAAAAATAGTTTGGCCACTTGAATCACTAAAAAAAATGTCGTTTAGGGCCTCAAATGGCTCTAGAAGTTTAGGACCTAAAAAACCGTAGTAAAGTAACTAAGAAACTTCCAAATTGGACAATTTTTTTGAGCCAATGGAACATGTGGTTTTCCACCGATTGGAATCTGGATCAATCCTCCCCCGTTATGAATCAATGGTGACCTTTGTGTCAAATATCGTATCATATCTCGAACTGTGTGTTGAGTTGATCTCCTGGTCCGGCATTCGTTGAAATTAGAAGGTTGATTTTCTTTGACATTCCGAGAGGGATGTAATTATGGTTGATGGATTCATTGGAGTTGTTCAACTATTTTGGTTTTCATGTTATCCTTTTCCTGAACTAGTATCGATGATTTATTTTTGGACGAGCACCTTCAATTCCTGGCCTTACATTATAGAGGTACTCGAATGGATGAGGGAATGCTAACTTTGTGTTCTTGTTTCTACTGAGCAGAGGGACCCTGTGCAGAGGGTGTGGAGGTCTCTGTGATTTGATGTTCTCTTTCAGAGAAAATTGTGAAGAGGGAGAATTTTCCAGTGTCAGAGATTATCTTCTTGTCTTGCAAGACTGTGGAAAGTGCAACTGTCTCTGGTATCTGATAGGGTTGTCCTCCCAAAGTGATAATGACACTACGAGGTCATTATTCATATACCGCATGATGCTTCCACATATATGGTTGTTCTAAAATAACATCACAGAATTCAAATGGGCCCACATCACACAGTACCTCGTATTTGAAAGGTTTGATGCCATATGGAAGGCAACATTGTTGACTAACGTGGATACCTTATCCTTGGCTTATCCAACCGATGTTGTAGGGTTGCGTGTGTGGTGTTTTTGGAGGCTCTAATCTCTTGATAATTTCTGTTTATATTACATTCTTTTGCATGTCGTTGTCAACAACAAAATGTAAGGGGATTCCCTTCACCCACATCTATGAGTGGATGAAATATTCCTCTACCTCTAACTCCTCAAGATCATTTAGTTGAATTTGCATGGTAGAATCAGTGACACTAGGCTCTGCATCAATGATCTTCTTCCATGGTCCATGACTATGAAATTGGGTTCTGAATCAGAAAAGATATGATTCTGAATATTTGATCTCGGCCACCAATGACTGCTTTAAGCGATATTCATCAGTGTTATGCCAGGGGATTTTGTGGAACTCGTACCATTTCCCATTGTCTTTATTTATCTTTCCATTACCCTTCTTTTCTTGTGGCGAATACTGATTGTCCTTTCCCTATCCTGTGTTCTGCGAGCCATATATTCCCTTTCCTTGCTTCTATGCAGGTCCAAAGTCTCGCTTGTTCTTTTGTTGAAATTTTTTCTCAATTTTAACAGCATACAGATAAGCAGATCTGAGTGAAGGGAACTCTTGGAAGTCCATGAATGTTTGTATGTACCGATGTAGGCCATTGTGATATTTCAGTACTAAGTTTCGCTCAGAGTCCTTAATACCCATATTTATGCGTAAGGTATGAAATTTGTTGGTGTACTCTGACACCATCCGGTCCTTATCTTAACGCGGAATGGTCCATTTTGTGTATTGGTCATCATAGTTTCCCAAGGGGTAATATTGTTCCTTGAAAACATCTATGAAAGAGACCCAAGTGGGATTGGACTTAAACATTCCAGACTCATTTGATGATTTTTTCTCACAATAAGTATCCTACCAATTTTTGACATGGGGAACGATCTTGAGGAATGAAAAGGTGACATTTTCCCTGTCATAAAAATTGTGGATAGAGAAATACCCTTCTAGAACATTCAACCACTTATATATGGCACCAACATCGATATGGACTTCAAATAAAGGAATGTCAAAGTTAACTTGTACCTTGAATGAAGTTGCATCTCCAAAACGGTTGCTCGTTGAAGGTGTATATTCCGCTATTGACATTCGTCGAAGGATTTGGGAAAAATTATCCATCATCTCGTTCCTATTTCGCACAAGGGATTTCTCAAGCAATGACTAGATAGGTTCTCCTTCTCTGTCATCTCTATTTTCTTCCGTCATGGGAGGTTGTTTGGGGTGGTGAAAGTGATATTCCACAAGTGAAACTAGTTCGAGGCCCAACTCTCTATAACCTAACCTCGTCAGGGACATGCACCGAGAAACAATCAAAGAGAATATTGCTCTGATACCATTGATCTAGATTTATGTGACAACAAAATGAAATATTATATATAGAACCATAAACACTAATATATTGCAAAGAAAACAGAGATACAATAAACACATATTCTATGAAATGGAGGAAATAGAACATACTTCAAATACAACAACTAGGATGGTGGTAGTTATCTCCGAGAAGAGATGTGGCTGCTACGCTCATCCGTGCCAAGATGAATACAAAATGAGGCTAAAAGTGCCTATTTATAATAAGCATGAGGGCGATAACACTAAACTTCCAAAAACGTAACCCTAGAAGATGAACTGTCATAATGTTTACGACCCCAAGGGGGTTAGTTGAACAGTAACCTTCCCAAGGTCATCATTTTTAATACAATCTCTGATTTGGGCGATCAATAGCCCGTTGGAAAGGTCTATATGAGACTTACATCTTCTAATTGGGGCCAAATGCATGCTGTTGGAAACCATACGGTTCCCTGAATCACCAAAAAACGTCATTTAGAGCCTCAAAACGGACCCAAAAAAATCATAGAAAAATAACTAGGAAAATACCAAAATGGAAAATTGTTTTCAGAAAGTGGAATAGGTGGGTGGAAGCTAATATCCATATGGATCACTCTTGAACTACTAAGTGAAAATTTATTTTTTCCTATCATGAGGAGGGACGTAAAAAAATTTGTTTATACTTGTAGGACTTATCAAACAACAAGAGGAGAACAACAAAATATATCCTTGTACATGCCTCTACATGTCCCAAAGGAAGCATGGACAAATATTTCTATATATTTTGTCTTGGGATTTCATAGAAACTACAGGGGAAATAACTCAGTGCGTGTAGTAGTGGAACAATTTTCCAAAATGGCCCACTTCATACGCTGTAAAAATACCAACGATGTGAGTCAAATATCATATTTGTTCTTTAAGGAAATTGTACAGTTACATGGTATTCCAAAGACCATAAATAGTGACAGGGAATAATATTTTAGGGCACTTTTGGAGAGTATTGTGGAGAAAATTGGATAGTGGGTTACAATTCAGTTCATCCTACCACCCCCAAACCGACGGTCAGACTGAGGTAGTGAATAGAATCTTAGGAAATTTACTATGGTGCTTAGTAGGAAACAACCCTTTCCAATGGGATATAGCCACACCTCAAGACAAATTTGAATATAATTCCAGTATTAATCGATCCACAAGTAAATTTGTATTTAAAATTTTTTATGGTGCCAAATCCTAAAGGGATAGTTGATTTAATTGTCCCTCGTGCAAATTACCCCTATGATAGCCCATATGTTATAGATTTTACAGAAACTATTCAAGGAACCATAAACAAGTTTAACGCAAGTTGCAGTCAATGAGTGAATGATACCAAGAGAATGTTTATATGGATAGGAGGAATAATGTCTTATAAGAGGGAGATGTGGTCATGGTACATTTTCACAAAGAGACGTACCCCATGTTAGGATTATATAATCATGTCTTGTCCATATATAGTCTATTTTATCACCTTGCCTAAATTAGGGATACATGATTATTGTACTTGAGTGTGGGGAACACATATAGAGGTTAACTGCCTCTTATTGCATGTTCATGCATGAGTTTATGTGCCTCTGAGACCAATCCCTACATTATAGGAGCCACTATGAGTGACACTAGCAGCCTCCATTAGTTGGTTTTGGTAGGTATGAAGTTATGTTGAGACAACCTTCAGTTACATTCAGTTAGATCAGTCTCAATTAGTATAGCACCAGTTTTGCATGGATGCATGGGAAAGTGGCACCTTTTTCGCCTACCTCATCAATTCAACTAGTTTAACTGATTGTCAGACTAATTTAGAAATCAAGACTTATACTAGTGGATCCCATGCAGTGATTTAGACACTCTCAGTTAGCAGGTCAATCATGTTTAGTTGGTAGATTCAAATCTTATCCACATGATCTGAATTCTCCTTATTGTAACACTATTATATACTGTTGGGAATAATTAGGTTTAATGTTGTAATTAACTAATCAACTCTTATCATATTTGTCTCAAAATTTTCTTTTTTAGTGTACATTGTTCTTGATGTTCCACTACACAATTCTACTTCACTATTTCTCTCATTTTCCAGTAGATCAATGGTTCAATATTTTAACATGGTATCAGAGCCTTGTTCAGGCTAGAATAAAGACTTGTCTGATATCCATTGTACACCAAAAGAAGCTAAGTTTCCACATAAATCCTGGAACGATAACCCTGCTCCCTCTGGATTCTGTCCAGAGAAGTATATCCAGGTGTGAAAGACTCTGAGAAAGTGTACATGTCGAGGTGGAAAGTATTGAAATGATATGATTGCGAATTGGTTTCGTTTGTAATGATATTTTGTAGGTACAACTTTAACACGGATTTGAGATTATCAGTTCCTCTTCATACTCCAGTCACAAGATATTCAGAATGGAAATTGAAGTTGATTTCATCTCTAAAGAGACAAGGTATCTATGAGGTATCTATTGGACTTGGTAAAGAGTCTTATGAAGATGGGAATGACTGGATAAATGACAGTGATAGATATTTTGGAACAATATGTCTAGCCTTTTCTCCAATCTTACGCTACCTTATTGATTTTATTGAATACCCAAAGGACCTCTGAACAGAATTGGATAGAACCTTTGGCAAGCACAATGAGGATCATTATATAAATTTGGAGAGCACACCCAACAGCACAAGATTTATTTCTTCAAAAGTGTTGGCCTCTATTCTCTCTGATGAAGTTGTTCAAGATGAAGAAGAAGCAAAATATTCAACACAATCAATTCGAATCGAAGAAAGTCTCCTTGGAGTAACTCCTTCTCCTACTGCTCCAGAAGTTTATGAGATATTTGATATCTCATATTCTCATATAGATGATCCAAAAGAAGACATTTGAATATTTTTTATTGAAGAAAAAATCTCGTTCCATTCTACTCAAGCATTCTCCAATGATTCTTCTAATTTAAATTCTGTGCAAAGTTTGCTAGTGATTGCTTCAGAAAATGAAGAGGAATTTTATTTCTCTCTCTCTAATGTTGTTGTTGGTGTGAAGAAAAGTAATACTTTGTATTCTTTTGGAAAAAATATCATATTTTAGGAGTGATCCATTCACTCTCATTGATCTATATCTTCCAACAAACTCCTACATGATTGCTTGCACCAATACTTAGAGTTTTGTTGAAGAAGGAGAAAATTGTGTATATACAATCTTAGTGGAGCACTTTGGAACCTTTGTTACACACTCTTGGATATGATATGACCTTATATGGTTCAAATTTTAAGTTTCAAGAGCCTCTAGTCATGCTTGTAGTTGTTTTTCATCAATTTTGGTGTGAAAGATCAAGTACCTCAAGTCTCTTTCAAAATTGTTGTTGGGGATTCGATGTTAGTTTTCTCTCATGAGTTTGCTGATATTAGATTTTGTGAATCATTGGATATTTTAGATTCTATATCAAATTATGGAGCTCAAGCATTCACTCTCTATGGTCCCAAGACTTCTCTACCTTTCTACTTGATCACATGCTCATCTCCTCATCGTACTAGTAAAGATGGAGACATCATGCATTCACCTGGACACTTGCTCCTAACACTTGGAGTTGATTTTACCTCATATGGTTCGATGTTTAAGTCTACAACATATAATTTGCTTAGGTTTACCTCACGTGGTTGTAATTATCAAGCATTTTTTCTCTCTCATCAGTTGATTTCAGTTTCTCTACATGGGTCCAATTTTCATTTTGCAGCTGTCTATGTTCATGATTTAGTTGAGCATGTTCCTCTTCTTCCAAAGAGGAAAATTCCTCCATACATAATAATTTATATTGGAGAGGTTCACATGCATAGTAACAGGGTGTTGTTGCAGAAGAGAACCATGATTATGCATGGTTTCTCAACAGAGTTGCAGATTGTAGCAAAGTATCCTGATTTCTACTTATTTTGAGGGGGGGTTTCCTATGAGGTTTTCCGCATTTCCCTTACTTTATTAAGTAGTTATATTTTTCATTAGATTGTATGGGTGACTTTTGGGCTAGTTTTCAGGGCACAAATTTTTCCAAGTTAGAGTAATGGGGGGTGTTAGGATTATATAATCCTCCCTTGTCCATATATAGTCTATTTGATCATCTTCTCTAACTTAGGGAGACATTATTATTGTACTTGAGTGTGGGGAACACATTTTTTTTTCCAAATAAAAAAAGATTGTATTTTATTGATCAATAAAGATTTGTTTACAAATAGAGTATGTCCTGCTTACCATTTCCATGCTTGCAGCCAGCACTTACAAAATTCCAAAAAACCATAGAGAGCTTTAATATCTCCTATGTTTTGGAATTTACACATAAACTGTAATTTCAAAAAAGTCTTTTTGTGGAAGAGCTTGAAGTTTCTTTTGTTTCCAAAGACAAATAATTGTAGAATCATTAAACCGCAGCTTTAAAAACTGAAGCATCGAAAACTGTAGCATAAAAAACTGTAGAATTAGGGTCCTGGCAGAAAAAGACTAAGAGTAGAGATCATCAAAATTGTGACTATCTATTTATAAATTGTCTTCCCGAATTTGCAAGTCAATGAAAGGCATGTGGTGGTACTCATATACCTCTATATCTATTGTTTCCAAAAACTTCCAGGATCCATGTTCCATTGTTAGCCCATTCTTGGATAGGTGATCAACATCGATGTTCCTTTCCCTGTATACATGACTGCATGTAATATAGTCAAAGTTTGTCATGAGTCTATTAACTTATTCGAAGAGTGCAATGAGAGAAATGTTTCTTCATCTTTGGAATTTTTTCACCTAGTTAAGAATCACTAGAGAGTCCCCGAAAACCTAGATCCTTCTACTTACTTTTTCTAGGGAAAAGCAAAGGAGTATTTTTAGGGCCATAAGCTCAACCTAGGCCCATTTGGATATGAAAATGATGGTTTTGGTTGAGAAAGAAAATAACGCCACCCCCACATTTGTTATCTTAAGATGCATCGTCAAAAAATTCCCACATCATAGATTTGTCAATCATCTCTTTTGTGATGGTACTTAGTGTTGGTGCATCTTTTGTTTGAGGAAAAAAGGAGAGTATGTTGAGGCTCTGTTTAGCAATGGATTTAGTGGAATAAGCTTTTTCTTGAAATATGGAAGCATTTCGAGCAAGCCATATTCCCCATATATGGAGAAGAGGAAGAGCTTTTATGTGTTTTAGAAGTGGATGGGAGGACCAAGTTTTCCACGCATCTTCAATTGAGAGACCAACCCATTCAATTATGAGATTTAACAAAGATTGAGAGTGTGACCAAACCTAAGATGTAAAAGAACAGTTAAGAAAAATGTGATTTACACTTTCTTCGTTGTCTTTGCACAGAGTGCACTAGCCTGGACATGCCAAAGATATTTTTTGCAACCTATTCCAAGTTGGGATTCTATTAGCTAAGGAACACCACATGAAAACTTTTTCCTTCAGAGGGAATTTAAATTTTCAAATCCCAAGTTTTGCACATAATTGCTAATAGCTAGTTTTCGGGGTGTAACTTCCATGTGCAGCATGTTCCTAGACAAGTTCATCAAGTGAATCTGTGATCTTGATATGTGAAACACGGAGAGCAGTGATATATATGTTCCAGTATAAAATCCAACGGCCTCGGATCTCAGTCTCCCTACTTCCCAACCAGCCTTGATGCCATAAATTATGGAATCATGGTCAACAAATCGATTTAAATGAAAAAATCCTTTTTCCTGGAGCAATTGTACAAGTCGTTGAGGAAGAAGATGGTTTAACTGGCTTCGTGGCCATGGGTATACTCCAATTCAAACTCTCAACCCATTTCCAATTTTCCAAGAGATACCACTATGAATGAGAGGAAAAGCGTTACAGATTTCCTTCCAAATAATTGAGCCAGTTTGTCGAGAAATGAAAACTGAGTTTCTGATCCAATCCCACAAAGATACCAGAGCAATGTACTTGTGAAGGATCACCTTTGTCCATAAGTTGTTTGTTGATATAAACCTCCATCCTATTTTTGCAGCTAAATATTTTGCAAATAGAGTGTATTTTTTGAGGCCCCACCCTCCCATGTATTTAGGCCTAGAAACTTGATCCCATCTTACCCATGGAAGAACTTTTTGATCCTTTTTCCCTACCTAAAGAAATTTTGAGTAGATTTTTTGAGATTTCTCCAAAATTGATTTTGGAATCCAAGCTAAAGCCATCCAATAGACATGGATGGGTTCAAGGACAGATTTGACTAAAATTAACCTGCATGCTCTCGACAGCCATCTATTGCACCAAATATTTACTATGCGATCCACTTTTTCCAATAGCCAATTCTAGTCTTCCTTTTTATAGCAATTTGGGTTTAGCCTGAAACCTAGATACTTGAGGCCTTCATCCAATGTAGTGGAATTGTAGGGAAAGAGTTCCAAGAGGGTCCTGATGATCATATTCCATATTAAAAGTAGTAATAGTATATTTCTAAACATTTAACTTCATCCTTGTGGCTTTGCAGAAAAGGAGCATAATTTTTGAGAGATTTTCAACCTCTCTGATTGATCCATTGCAGAAAATGAGTATGTTGTCCACAAACAGGAGGTGATTGATATTTAGGTTTGTGGCTATCTTGATTCCTTCAAATTGGCCTCTTCTTTTTGCATCCAATATAGCCCTGCTTAGCCCTTCTGCAACCAAAAGGAAAAGAAGAGGGGAGAGTGGAAATCCTTGTCTTAGGCCCCATTCAGAGTGAAAAAAAGGGGAGGTTGAACCATTGATGAGAAAAACAAAGGATGCAGTGGCGATGCAAGAAAAAATCCATTTTATGAAGGAGTAATTAAAGCCCATATGAGTAAGGAGTAATCTAAGGTATAACCATCTAACCCTGTCAAAATCCTTTAAGAGACCAATCTTTAGAATTTCTCCTTTGGACTTTTTTATTTTTTCACTATGCATACCTTCTTGGGATACTTACATTTTGTCATGAATCTATCTTTTCTCTAGCAAAATAAATTGTTCAGTTGATATGAATTTTGAGAGAACCTTCTTCATTCTTTGCGCAATCACCTTTGCAACCACTTTGTAAGGGATGTTGCGAAGAGAGATAGGCCTAAAATATTCTAGACTATCCGGGTTATCATTTTTTGGATTAAGGTATAAGAAGTTTGTGTTGAGTGGAGGATGTAAGTGGCCATTTACCCTGGATTCTTCAACCATATGAAGAAGGTTAGGACCAATGGTGTCATAGGCAGCTAGGAAAAAATTGATAGTCCATCCTTCCAGTCCTGGGATTTTTTTCTTCTGAAAGCTATGCAAAGTTCCTTTCAATTCCTCTTTCGATACCTCCTCCATCATATCCAAATTATCCTCCTCATATATACTTTCAGGGGATTATTGCGAGACCTGAAGGACCTCTGTAATTGTTGCATGTTGATCTGCCCTGAATATATTTTCAAAAAATGATTTACCAATGTTATCCATCTCCTCAAAAGTTGAGACTTTGTCATTATTTGTGTTCCTAAGTTCCTAAATAGTGTTTTGTTGTTTTTTTCATTTTGCACATGCTTGAAATTTTTTTGTGTTGTAACCCCCACACTCCATCCAAATGTCTCTACTTTTCATCCTCCACACCTCCTCCCTCTCATTCAAGATTGTATTCTTGTTGGATTCAAGGGAAATCAATCTTTCCTTTTCTCTTTGAGTGAGAACACCCCCCCCCCCCCTTCTTTAAGAATTTTGAATCTCTTCCTGCTCTACCTCAATTTGAATGATTGCTTAATCATCCATAATCCTTTTGTTCCTAACCCATTCCTTCAAGAGGATTTTGATGTGGGACAAATTTTGAGCAAAGAGAGTGGCAACGTGCGTTCCCTCTTCAGCCACAAACGGGATGCAATGTGAATGAATAATCCTGAGAACCTCCTCATTTTTAACCAAGTAGAACAAAATTTGAAAGGGATGGATGGATTCTTAGGATTATTTAAAGATTCCAGGAAAATAGGCATGTTATCTGAATCATCTCCTGAGTCCATCCATTGTTTAAACATCAGATCTCTTCCTAACAGACTTTCGACCAAGAGAAATCTGTCAGGTCTTTTTGCAATCCTGTCCTCACCAGTTCTTCTATTTGTCCAGGTTGGTTTGAGCTTTTGGGGGTCCAAGTCCACCATCTTGATATTCTGGAGGAGGTTGCTAAAGAAAGAAGCTAGAGGATCTACTCTTGCTCTTGGACCCCATATTTCATGCGCACCTAAAGTGAAGTTCAGATCGCCACCTATAACCAGGTTTTCACATCTTAAAAGGTGGGAGGTTTGCAAAGCTTCCAAAAAGGCCACCCTGCTGTTGTAAGGCCCATAGATATTTAGGATGTTTAGAGTTAGATTTTCCTTATCCCAGAAGATATGAATTCCCATGCCAAAAGGAGCACCCCACAAGTTTTTGCAGTGCAGCGTGGACTGGTTCCAACAAATTGCCATCCCACTTGAAAGACCTCTAGCACTCTAAGCTAGTAAAGTAAAATTATTTGTAATTGAAGACAACAACTTTTTAACTTCCAATTTCAACCCTAAATTTTCCTGGAATACGACTACATCCGGTTTTTGAACCCAGAGCATTCTCTTTAGGGAAAGTTTTTTTCGAGTACATTCCAAACCCCTACAGTTGAGGGAGAGAACTTTCATTTGGGAACCCCTTCAGGGGCTTGCACTGCTCTAAGTGCCCCAAAAATATTTTTATGTCTACCATTCACTTGATCCTTAAGAGATTTCAGTTGGGAAGAGGAAAGATGAGTAGGTATTCCCCTCCCTTTTCCTTTTGAAAGGAGTGTAGGGTTAGTTCCAAGTTCGAGAAGGGGGGACCTTGAGGCAGCCAGAACAAGAATATCCCTTGCTTTGAGGTGGAATCGAATCATGGAGGAGGTGGAGGGTGAATCCGAAGGGATTTCCTGTGAGGGGGATAAGGAGATCGGAGGGGAAGGTGTAGGAGGAGAAGGAGATGGGGGAGGGGAGGTAATCATAAGTGAGGGGGGAGGGAAGAAAGTCTCATAGGGATCCATCAACGGGGAGGATAAATCATTCAAATATTCATTTAAAGAAGAAAAAGGTAACATACTGGATGAAAGCTGCGACGCTTGTTGAAGAGAAGGATCTATTCCCGATGGAGTGATGTTGGATGTTTGTTCCTCTGCAGGGATTGAAGGCTAGCTTGTCACATCATCTTCATGTAGCTTGCATGCTTAATATTGCCCTACTAAAATCCTTCCTGTTTCTGAAACAATGACTTCCTTGGAAAGTCGTCTCTTTAGGGTGGAGGTTGGAGGAGGTCCCAATTTGTGGTTCTTCTCTAGATTCCTCATCTCTTGACATCGATGGCATCTAAACGGGAGCCCCACATAGTCTAGAATTGGTTTCCTAATTATGGAACCCCGAATCAAATTGATATGATCCCTTAGATCAGTATGAATGTTCAGAGATACTAGCATTCTTGCAACTGTTCTATGACGAGTCTTCAAAAAAGGAAGGTCTGCTTCTAAGAAAACCCCCAATGCATTGCCCAGGTCCCGCAACGATGTTGGGTTCCATATATAGTCTATTTTATCATATTTTCTAACTTAGGGAGACATTATTAATGTACTTGAGTGTGGGGAACACATATAGACGTTAGGATGCCACTTACTTGATGTTCATGCATGATTTTATGTGCCTCTGAGACCAATCCCTACATTATAGGAGCCACTCTGAGTGCCATCAGCAGCCTCCATTATTTGGTTGTGGTAGGTAGGAATTTATGTTGAGTCAACCTTCATTTACATTTAGTTAGATCATTCTCAGTTATTTTAGTGCCAGTTTTGGTATGGCTACATGGGGAAGTGGTTCCTTTTTCACCTACCTTATAAGTTTAACTAGTTTAACTAGTTAACTAATTGTCAGACTGATTTAGACATTAGGAGTTAGACTAGTGGATCCCATCCAGTGATTTACACACTCTCAGTTAACCAGTCTGTCTCACTGTTGTATATAAGTCTCAAATTTGTCTTGTTTAATGTACATTGTTCTTGATATTCCAATGCAAAATTCTACTTCACTATCGCTCGCATTTTCCTGTAGATCAATGGTTCAATAATTTAACACCCCAAAGTTACTTACAACAAGCTAAAGAGTAGGAAATTTGGTCAATGTAGAATCATGACAAATATAAATGATAATGCTTATTTGATTGAACTACTAGAAGAATTGGATATCAGTCCTATTTTTAATGTTACTAGCCTTCATGGCGGTTCCCTCTATCTCATTCAGTTAAGCTGTGGATCTCGTCAGCATGATGATCTGAGTTCAATCCCCTTATGGGTGAGTTATTTGGGAGGAGACACCCAAAAATCTAGCCATGTTAAGGGTTAGTGTGTCCTAGGTGTGACCCCTGAGTGATTTTAATGGATTATATTCCCCTGGGTTGTGATTTCTTAGCCAATGGTTGAAATGCACTAACTCTGAGTGACAGGAATTTCTAACCAAAAAAAAATATTATTTACCTTCATTCACTCAAATGAAGATCATCGAGTTAATGAATTGCAAGAGATGAAGGATGACTAGACCAAACATTTTCCAAAGAAAAAAGGGGAGAAAGTGGAACAAGTGCTAGACATGAAACTATCATCTACATACTCCAATGTTTATAAATTATATATGGTGAAGTGGGAAGGTATGCCAGATTCTTTCAAATCTCAGATCACTGAAACAAACTTGGTTAAGTATAGTCGACATGACATTCCCGATGCCCCTGAACTAGGAGGATCAGAAGTTCTAATAAAATGGGAGGATGACGTGGAGCATCCAATGTGGAGCACCTATTCTTCGGGTGTTGATGTTTAGTTCCCCAATGATTTTAATTGAACGTCACTGGGACTCCCCATGTTAATCAAGCATATCAGAGATTGCAAGGATATGTTGAATAGTTGGCCAGAGAACCGACGGGAATTGAAAACTATAATTACAAATTTGATTCAATGGATGGAAGTTTGTTTTGTTTATGGATTATTTTTAGTTGTTGTCACTGACGATTAGTAGAAAATCCTGAGTAAAGTACGATCCTCTAAGCTAGACATAGAATGTGAAACAATTTCCTATAAGCCATTTTTTTGTTATGTGTGTTTAGTCGTTGAGTATTAGAATAATGGCATGTGAGTGCGCTAGAATCTAAGTTGTTTGGGGAATGTATCCCTTTAGTTTCCCATGGTTACTATAGTTATGTAATCCATTTTTATCTCTAATATATTACATGCGTTGGAGCAGGGTTTTGTCTACGATTTAAGATCATTTTCATGTCTAGTCTATTATCCTATCATGTCTTGCAGGTATTGGGGTGGTTATGCAGTTAAGCGACTATGTCATTATTGAAATGGATCTCCTCGTCTTTGAAGCCCCTTTAAGATAAAATTGTGGTGATAAATTTTATTATGGGTGGAAACTAGATGCAATCACTGTATTACCAATCCCCACCCAGTGGGATATGAGAATGAGTGGAATATGTGGTTAGTAAAATTAATTTAGGGAAATCAAATCATTTATATAAAATCTTAGATATTAGAGTTTCAAATCACAAACCTATTATGTATGAATATTTTAAATGAAACATATATTTCTAATAAATCTTAAGAGTCTTACTATCTAATTGTTTCCAAATTCAAAATTTTGCATCAATGTTTTTAGTATCCTAGTGAATCCAAATTCAAACTTGGTAACTATGCTGTCAAAGAAACTCTATAATCCACATCGCTATTATTGAGCTTAGGAATATAGATTCTGGATGAGGTTGGTTGGGGTTTCAACTATTATGTTTTGTTAAAATAAAATATTTGAATTCATAATTGTATTTATTTGAGTAGAACTTGATTCATTCCCAAAGTGAGGGGTGGTGGAAGTAGACTTATGTATTTCAAAGAAGGCATCAACAACATTAGCATCGTCCCTGATATAATCTTGCTAGAAGGCATTTAACAACATTCCTTTTGTGGCATGGGTATCTCATAATAAATATGCCATGAGCCAGACAATTTTATTCATTCCCTGTTATATATATATATATATATATATATATATATATATATATATTATAACCGCAGACTATACACTTATTACCAAACCTGCCTTATGGTTCTTTGTCTTTATAGATGATTTTTTAAATGTCACAAAACAATTGAAAGAATAGCCCTAAAGTTTTACCTTTTATCCCTTTAACTAGTTTGATTACAAATTTAAACTTAAAAAGTCTTCCATCGTAGGCCCTTTTGCAATGAATTTTCCTTTCGCAACTCCGCTTCCAGAATGCGGATTGCGGGAAACGCTGAAGTTCTATTATAAAATTACCTTCCTCTTTCTGCTTCCGTAATGCAGATTGTGGATTGCGAAAGTATTGAAATTATTTATAACTTTCCTTCAGTTTTCTGCTTCCGCAATGTGGGTTGCAGAAACACTTAAATTCTTTATAAATTTTCTTCTGTTTTATGCTTCTACAATGCGGATTGTGGGTTACGAAAACACTCCACTTCTTCACAGATTATCCTCTATTTTCCACTTCTGTAATGCGGATTACGGAAACACTCAACTTTATTACAACTTAACTTCCACTTATCGCTTCCATAATGCGGATTGTGGGTTGCGAAAACACTTCAACCCTTTATAATTTTTCCTCTGTTTTTTACTTCTACAATGCGGATTGGGGGTTGTGGAAACACTCAATTTCTATGTTAATTAATAAGCTTCTGCAATCCTTCTGGCCCAAGGTTTTCACCTATATTCTTTGTGTTTTCTTGGTAAAAGTGAAGGGTTGTCAACCTTTGATGGCCTCACTACCTTAGGCCGAGTTCATTACTTAAGACATGTTCAGGCTTAGGGATTTTGTGGTGGATTTTCAGTGGTCGGTCCCTTAAGAGCCCTTAACAGAAATGCTTTCTTTCACAGTTTCACCATTCATTTACGGATTAAAAGTATTATGTAGGGACTTCACTAAGATAGAAAGGGTTTAAACCTAGACAACACTTAGATTTCCAATAGGGGTCCCTTACAACTGGACATTAACAATAGAGCAATAAAGCATCTAAGTAACTCATTGTAGAAACAATATTACACCATTAGAAATACCATATGACCAAAGGCAAGTCACAACTTTTCATAATGGAGCATGGTTATTATACCCTTAGGAATCCATATAACCAATGCCAGTCACAGTCATTCAACAGAGCATGAGTATTATACCATTACGAAGCCATATAACCATTACAAGTCACAGTCATTCAAACAGAGTATGATTATTTCACCATTTGGAGAACCACGTAATCAAATGCAAGTCTCAGTCATTCAAACACAACATGAGTATTTCACCATTTGGAGAACCACATAACCAAATGAAAGTCTCATTCAATCAAACAGAGCATGAGTATTTCATTATTTGGAGAACCATATAACTAAATGAAAGTCACAGTCATTCAAACAGAGCATGAGTATTTCACCATTTCATAAGCAACATTTTTTCTAGAAGCCTAAGAACTGATGCTTATCGTTTCATTAACCTTGAAACACACATTTACACATAAACATATATACTCTGAGCTTAATAGTTTGGAAGAATTTAAAAACATAAGGAAACCTGTTTATAACATGAGCCAAATGAAGAAGGAACAACCACATTCCACCCAACCGTAGATTTGGAACATATGTCTTATGTCCTCAATCACCCCTGAGCTATACTATGCGTTCCAAGAGCGCAGACAACCAACCTCAGGTTCATTTTTCCAGTGAGAAATCACTTAGCTAACACAGAGCGCTCACACAACAAGTATTTCTTTTAGCTCTTTCCTAACACAGAGTGCTCACACAGCCAGAGTTCATTCTTTTCCCACATACTAAGTAGCCTCCTGCCTCCTTGCATATGCTCCTCTTTATAGTTTTGTTTTTTCCTAGGTATTTTGCAGTTGTGGCCCATTCCCCAAGGAATATTCGTCGCCCACTGCGTTCCCTAATTTTTCCATGGTGCGTCCAGCGCCATCATGGCGTTCCGATGCCTGGTGTACTTCCTTGAGGTTAACTCGTCTACACCCCCCTCTCGCACGCATAGTCAAGAAGGTACAACATGGAAGCATCAGATTGGAAGAAATAGGTTCACATGCACTATATCAGGGAACAAGTGCACAACAGGACCATCACATTGCATTACTACCCTACATATATATTTATAACATTAACGTTAACTAATATATAAGTTTCAATTATGAGATAAATATGTCCATAACAATCACTTTTTATGAAATGGTGTGCGCCTCTTTTCCAAGATTCAATGTTATTGATTTACAACATCAATGTGATCATTATGTATGATCCCTTACCAATTACCAAATAATAATTACACGCTTACCAAATACCAAGTAATCATTGAGTTAAAGTTTTATAATCAAACTAAGAGATCACAAATGAGTTAATATAATACTTTAGATAAACTTTAATTCAACCACCCTTACATTACAGAGTGGAAAACCACACAAGTATGCTCTCTTATATTCCATTTATGATTTACAAAACATAACAACCCAATTATCAAGGAGGTACAACATGGAAGCATCATATTAGAAGAAATATGTTCACATGGTTCACAATGCGCATGCACTATATCAGGGAGCGAGTGCACAACGAGACCATCACACTGCATTACTACCCTACATAGGAGTAGATTGTAGACAATTTCACAAAGTGTTTCACTCAGAAGATATTTGTTTATCTCTGCTTGGTATGAAGGATTGATTCAGTTCCCTGCCTGCTCATTTTTTAGGGGGGGTTTCTTCCCATTGGTTTTCTTTTTTTCCTCAATTTATTGAGCAATTACTTTTTCATTATTGTTGTATAGGTGACCTTTGGTCTCAGTTTGGATTAATTGGGGGTGTTAGGATTATTTAGTAATCCTCCCTTGTCCACCATAGTCTATTTTTCAATTTCTTAGTTTAGAATGATATTATCACTATCATTAGTGCATGCAGGTGTTATATGGCCCCCCCTAACCACTTGATACCCCCTCATGCATTAGTTTAGCAGCTCTAGAGACCAATCCCTAGATTTTAGGATCCCACTCTGAGTTATAGGAGTTACACCTTTGGTTCACCCTCACCTGAGTGGAGTCATGCTCCGATGGGCTACTTTCAATTCACTCTCAATTAGCGAATGTGCCTCCTTTACATGATTTGAGGATAAATGCACCTTTTCTCACCTACCATTGTTAGTTAACTGACTATTCATTGTTCAAGTTATCCGAAGTTTCACTAGTGAGCCTACAGTGGTGATTTTTCCAAAGTTAGTCATGTCTGGACTGAGGGATTTCAATCACTCCTAGAGGATTCAAATTTCCTTCATTGTATAATGGATTTATTGTACTCATATTAATGATTATTGTGTCCAACTATTGTTGTCATTCGAGTGTTCCTTCTATGCTTAATTTCGCTATGCATGTTTATCAATTCTAACACTATAATTCATCCTCCTCCATACTTCTTTCACAGTAAGGTTCGATTCAGCATGAAGATCTTGTGGAATTGATAATTTTACACTCCATTTATGTCTTTACCTTCCTAACACAACTTATATCATAATCAAACTTTAGTATCACTGAAATTTTATGTATATCATTTCAATCAAAAAACCAATACAAATATTTATTGGGTTCAAATTTGATTCATCAATATGTCAATTCCAATGTCAACTTGAAATACATACATATACATGGACTTTTATATCCTTTAAATTAATTGGTTTGTAATGTTTTATTGTGATGTACCTTGTCATTGATATTTTAAAGTAATTTGAGATTGACTTATATTAATATAACAAGCTAGTTTGCTACTGTTAATATTATTTTTAATATTCATACATTTCTAAAAAAATTTCCAAACTTATTTTAATTTATCTTTTTTTTTATATATTTTTCCTATGACTAAATAAAAATAAACAATTTTATGATAAAGAAATAGCCAATCTTTATTACATATATTTTATTGCTTTTCTTCACTTCATCACATTTTTTTTTCCTTTAATGCCGGGTGTCATTGCACCTTATAGGGCAATTGCTAGTTTAAATGTATATGTATAATATTCCTTGACAATTAGCTATTTTAGGGCAACTGCTGGTTTAAATTTATATCCATAATATTACTCAACAATTAGCTATTTTTCCTCTTCGTCTGTTCAAAATTAGAGATGGCAATGGCATTGTTGGATCTCCATCTAACATGCGCGTAGATTAAGGAAACTATACAGAATCAACTCAAACATGATGTATTCAATATTAACTTCTTCAGAACAGGGTTTTGACGTAGATGATATATAAATACATTGACTTACAATTTGGAAATGTAACGATAAAACCTACACGTCTGTATTAATGACGGTTTCAACGTGGGAACTGCAAATGCCTTTCCTTGTAAGTTCTAAAATCGTATTCGCAATCTCAGCTGTGTTGGCTGCACATTTCTGTCCCTGAATCCGACGGGAAAAGCTTTCAGCTTACGATCTCTTTGTTGACAAAAATTGTAAATTCAATAAAAAAATCTAGAATCGAGGACGCTGTCATTCGATTCCACTATAGGATCAGGCTGATTCGTTTGTATGTGATATACCCATAGGAAGTTTGCAGGAAAGAGAGTGTATTGAACGGTGAGGCTAAGGGACTGGATATTTAGTTCCATGAGACCGCCATGGGAGAAGACAACCCAAAGCCCAGTATTTCGCTCTGCAACGGATCACATGAGTATCAATATTCATGCAATCTGCTCAGCGCCAAATCTGCTTCAGCTTTTGTGATCGCTCGTGCGTTCAATCATTGCAGCTCTGTAATTCAACAATGTTGACGTAGTTCTTGCCACTTGCAAATTTCTTCTATCTGCTTTCAGGTTGTGATTTTAATCAGCTCTGCAAGCAATTTGTGATTTTATTTAGCTGTGCAAGATATCGAATTTGCATCGTACTGGTATTGAATTTAATGGGTTTCCAAGTTATAATCTTTGCAGCCATTGTGTCCGTCTTGGTCGGAGAAAAGGCTTGCAATTCCCATGTGGTCAAATATAATTTTCCTTATAATTCTTTCGATATCAATAAACATGTTCGTTATTTCGAAATGACCGGTGCCTCTATCGCCTCAGGAGCCTTGCAGGTCACGTATGATATTCTGAAGCAGCCCCTAGCAAATATATCTGGAAGTGTTATACTGAAAAAGAATTTCAAGGTATACCATGGAAAAAAGACTGCATCCTTCACTACCTCATTCGTTTTGAATATTCAAGGTCAGAATGGAAGCGTCGGCGAGGGTATGGCTTTTATCATAACTTCGCATAATGATTTGCCTGCAAATAGCTCTGGCAAATGGTTGGGACTGTTCAACGCCTCCACTGATGGCAGAAACAGTACTAAGGTAGTGGCAGTCGAGTTTGATACGATCAAGAGCCAAGGGACGA
>LPNX010155845.1:249697-273305 GCA_001517045.1 Pseudotsuga menziesii
CACACCTTAAATCCTCTGCTGGTTTGCGTAACTGTATATCTTTCTCTGTGTATCTTACTCTCTATGATTTACAATGTGTATCTTCTATTTATAGGCAATTCTGAAAATTGCTTCAGCATAGGCCGACTTACTTGCCGACTTACTTTCCATTAAACTCTGCAATAACTATCTACCTAACTACTTAGCTTCTGAAATAACTTCGATTGACTTACGTAGCCTACTTATGGACTTTTCCTTCTTGTCAGACTGACAGACAAGATCGAAGCTTATACAGACTCTGATAGAGTCGGTTGGAAGCCAAGTAGAGATCTGCGCATAATTACATTTTCCAACAGATTTCAGATACAAAGATCTGAAGAAGGCCACCAATAACTTCAGTCCCGCAGCCCTTCTTGGAAGCGGCGGCTTCGGATCCGTTTACAAAGGGATTCTCCCAAAGGAAAAAACCATGGTTGCAGTTAAACGGATGGCCAATGACTCCTCGATACAAGGAAAAGAGGAATTTATATCAGAGATCAGCGTTATCAACCGCTTTCGCCATCGAAACTTGGTAACCCTACTAGGGTGGTGCCACGAGAAGGGGAAGCTGATTATGGTTTATGAATGCATGCCCAACCGCAGCCTGGACAAGCATCTTTTCAATAACGACATTACCGGCGGATTTCTTGATTGGGAGCAGAGATACAACATCCTCTCGGGTGTCGCCTCGGCTCTGCTTTACCTCCACGAGGAATGCGAGCAGCAGGTGATTCACCGGGACGTTAAAGCCAGCAACATCATGCTCGACTGCGAGTTCAACGCTCGACTCGGCGACTTTGGTTTGGCCCGTTTAATTAAACACGACTGTATATCTTTCTCTGCCAAACCTGTTGCAGGAACCCTAGGCTACATCGCTCCCGAGTGCTTTCTCACCGGGCAAGCCACGGCCGAATCGGATGTGTTTAGCTTCGGCGCCGTTGTCCTTGAAATCACCTGCGGGAAGCGCCCCACGTTTAGCAGCTCAGATGCAGCAGATCTAGTCGACTGGGTTTGGAAACTGTATGGCGACAACATGATCTTGGAAGCTGCTGACAGTCGCCTGGCTACGCTGGGAAGTGTCAATATTAACGAGGAGGACATAAGACGTGTGCTGATGTTGGGACTGGCGTGCTCCAGGCCGAATCCTAAAGCCCGCCCTACAATGAGGGAGGTTACGCAGATACTGAGTCGGTCTATGCCTCCACCATCCGTGCCTCTACTCAGGCCGGATTTCACCATTGTTGAAACTGCATAATTTGGGTCTCTCAGGGTTAGGGTTATGGACTGCGCTGAATCATCTTTTCCAATCAAAATCACAATTTCAACAATCAAAATCTCAATTTCAGCATAACTTCCCTCCCAGATTTAGACAAATTTTGGATGACAAAAAATACAAATTCAAATGGAGATTTAGACAAATTTTGGATGACAAAAATACAAATACAAATGGTTTAAAGTTTAGCTCACTCCCAGTCATTTTGTCCTGCAAAAGCTTTCAAATTTATTTTGTACTGTTCATGATAAAGAGTGGCGTCAATCTTCTCTCTTGACCTTATTTCACACAGGTGGTTTTCTTGATCCCTCTGAAAAGGGAAAAAGTTGTGAATTGAAATGTTTGCTGTGCTTTACTAATTCCAAGATTTCCAAGATGGGTATCGGCCTTTGTAAAATGATTGTGCCAGATTAGATTGGATTGTCAAAGTCGTATAAAGCTATTTTGAACCTGATTAGAGTGCATAGTCTAAGTTGTATAAAACTATTTTGAACCTGTACAGGTGCTGTACAGTGCCTTTGTAAAGTGAATAGAGTGGATTTTCAAAGTTCTATAAAGCTATTTTGAACCTGTCTCGGTGGTGTAATCTAATATTTTGTGTGCATGTTCATTATGTGAGTGGATTTAAATTTTGTTAAACCTGTAATCTAATATTTTGTGTGCATGCTCATCAATTTGATTTCCAAATATCTATTTGGATATTATGGTGTTGTTATTAAAGATTATTTATTTTATAATTTCTACATGTATTTGAGTGTTGCATTGGTAATACATTGCTATATGTACATTCAAGTGATAAACATAACATATGGCTTTGAGGGTAGAGAATTGAAAAAAAAGTATTTTATATGATTTAAAAATGTTTCAAGATACTTGATAAGCAAAATATTAAACTAGATAGACATCATTTTTAAAGACGAATATTTGAATAAATGAAAATTTAACTATGAAGAAACTTATGAAGAAAATGGAAGAATGAGAGAATGTGTATGTAACTAAAAAGCTAAAACAACTTCCCGGATGCGGGTGATAAGGAGGTCAATGGCCCACATGACCGGAATGACGCCCCTTTGCATATCACAGGGCTTTTCAACCCACATGGCAGCAATGACAGGGCTTCACACGGTGCTCAGCAGATCCCCACATTCTGCCACAAAGGGACACCTCAGCAAACACATGGCCATGATGACAGGGTTCTTCAGGATGCACAGCTGGCTCAATCCCAACATCGCGATGACGCCGGCCTTCCTCATGCATCCTCCTCCTCTCAAAATGGTGAGGAGCTCAACTCCCCCCATGGGACATGTCCTTTCGACAATTAAGGACTGGCAAGTTGAACTAAGAACATTAATGGTCAACCATTATGTGCATTTGGTTCTGTGTTGGGGGGTTAATTCCCTTTTATTCCACCAGGTTCTAATGTTCTTCCTTGCTCTATTTCACCAACC
Source organism: Pseudotsuga menziesii (assembly GCA_001517045.1). Classification (NCBI taxonomy): domain Eukaryota; kingdom Viridiplantae; phylum Streptophyta; class Pinopsida; order Pinales; family Pinaceae; genus Pseudotsuga; species Pseudotsuga menziesii. The sequence continues at coordinate 252,437 of LPNX010155845.1, forward strand.
TTCAACAAGCCTCCAAACACCTTCACCAATGCCCATCTTGGCTCCCCCTCCTGCCTCTCCTCCACCTTCTACTCCCTGGTTTCCTGTGTCTAGCATGCCACCTCGACAACGTGACATTCCTAGGAGGGGACGAGGCCGAGGAAGGGCTATCAATCCTAGAGCGACACCCTTCAACGCTCAGGCAAGCTCAAAAGTTTTTGATGTCAAAGTGTTGGATGCCCTAAGAGCTATGATGGACGATTGGGAAGATGAGCTCTCACGCTCTCTCTCGGCTACCAACCGCACTCCGAACCGTTGAAGAAATTATTGGGTGATTAGAAATTATTAAGCCACCTCATCTTGCGCTCTGTCAATCTCCATGCTGCTCCAGAGTCTCATCTATTGGCTCTATTGTTCCTGGGGATTTTGCTCCCTCTGTTTCGCCTGCCTCTGCTCCTTTTCATCTCCCCTTGGTCCCTCCTGTCCCTGCTCCCTCCCTTGCCCCTGGAATTCTAGTTTCCTCTGCATCGCCCCCCATGGATGTCACCCCACTTCCTCCACCACCTCCTTAGCAGCAATTCATAACTCCTGTTGGGAAGACCTCTAGTACCGTCCTACCGAGGAAGACCGCCCCATATCGATCAAGCGATCCAACTTTGTTTCCAAGGATTGCTCGAGCAACTCCAGCAGCAGTGGCACCTCCAGTAGCGATAACATCTATGGTGAAGATGCAGATGGCTCCAAAGGCCAGGATGAGCAGTTGGGTACCGGCTTTGGTACGCCAATTATCGAGGAGCCCTTCGTCAAATTTTAAGTCTAGGTTTATGTTATAGTCCTTCATCTTTTGGGTTGCTTTTCAGGAACAGTGGCTCTTCAGGGTAGTTTTTCTCAAATTTTGCTTGAAGTTTTTTGTAAACACTCTAAAAGATAGTTGGTTGTTAGGGCTATGGATTACTAGTTGATTGTAGGGAAGCTTTATAAAATAGGTGTTTATGGTATTCTCCATAGGTGTATATGATCATAAACAACTAGATATTCTGTGGGAATGGTAAATCATGTTAAGAGACACAACCAATAGCATACGAAATAGAGATCTTGAGAATTTGTACATGGTAAATCAATGGTTTATATGTGACTAAGGTAGATGATTTATCATAATTTTTAGACAATATTAATATGTTTATTGTTATAAAAAACTTCTGTGTGAAAATAAGAAACTAAGAAACATGCCTGTGGAATCTCAAGAATAGTACTAGAGGAAGGTCATTTAAGACATAACTTGTTAAATAAGAAAATATTTCCATAATTTATCTTTATCTTCATTCTCCAATACAAAAAAATGTGAAACATGTGTAAGATGACCATTTTATCAACCTCATATAGGATATTTCAATATTTTTACATGTGCAAACAAATGTGTTTATAAAGGGGAAATATCTCATGTAGACATAAAAGAGAAGGGCAAGTCTAGGATTTGAGTAGATAAATAGACATCCAAAATATGGTGAAGTATTTATTATATTTATGAACTTGTATTGAGATTTTTATTTGTGTAAATAACATTTTATTTGAATGGGACAATATATTTATCAAATCAAATAAGAAACATGAGAAGCAAATATTATGGACTATTTAATAGCATAAGAGAGAACAATTTATCATATTAAAAACCTCAAGATCAATATTTGCAACCCCTTTAAAAAATATACTAAACAAAATTCCTATGTAGAGACTAAACTAACAAAAACTTGTTAAATAGTTGACATTATCTAATGGGTAAAAAGAACAATCAAGAATATCAAAAGGCTTTCAAGATGGACAAGGAAAACCTACTTAAAAACCACATAATGGTTCATACCAAGAATGGTGGAAATCAATTTGGAAGACATTCATAATGGTTGGCATCAAGAATGATACAAATCAATTTGGCTCAAATTTAAGGCTTAAATTGGCTTTCTAAAGAAAATATAAAATAATAAGTGCATAACATGTTAGAGGTATTATCTAACGAAAGTCAAACTACATTTTAAAATTAATGATACATATTATGTAAGTTGAGTTAATGTAGAAATAAGGAGGGTAAAAAATAATAATTTGATAGTTTTAGATTTTTATGGACAAAAAATAATTACAATTACAATAGTTGTAGAATTTTTTGAGTCTTATACATAGATAAATTAGAGATCTTTCTTCCATATTTACCTCCTATCCATTCTTATCACCGCCTAGATAATGAAGACACTCCAACAAAGATGTCCACCACTCAACCAAAGAGGTAAATGTTTTCAAGCAATTGGAATTTGCCCAACAATGTTTATAAATGCCCCAACACTGTCAAAACATTTAGTTTTTGATAAATAACCCACCAGCAACTTCTAAATTCGCCCAACAATGATTAAATAAGCCCTAGGCACTTCTAGATTCACTAGGAAACAATAAAAATTCTCTAGCAATGATAAAAATACCCCGGGCACTTCTTAATTCACCCAACAGTGATAAAAACATCCCAATAATGGTAAAAACTCCACCAAGCACTTCTTAATTCACCTCAATAATGATAAAAATGACCCAACCACCTATGAAAATGCCCTAGCATTTATAAAATCGCCCACCAATGATAATTTGCCCCAACATTTATAAAAATGCCTGAAACAAATAAAATAGCCAGCTATGTTAAAAACACCCAAATATTGATAACAAAAAACATCCCATGCACTTTTGAGTTTGCCTAGCAATGGTAAAAAGAATGCCCCAAACACTTGTAAATTTGTCAGACAATGATTAAACGCCCCACAACACTGATAAAAACACCTTTGGTACTTCTAAATTCATTCAACAGTAATTAAAAACACATCGAGCATATTTCAATTCCTTCAAGAATTGTAAAAAATGCCCCATGAAGATTCAATTTCATCCAGCTATTGAGAAAAATGCCCATGGATCATGTTTAAAACATTCAATTTAGAAACTACCTAAATAATTGCAATAACTCTTTAATATGATCCCTTGATCTCTATGATATGTTGGGAATCCAATGGATGAGATTAACTAGTTGTTGGATCCTTTATCAAACCAAAACAAAACTCAACAATGCGTTAAAGCATTGTAACTTCAACAAAATTCTTTTCTCTCACCATTCTCAGTCATTAGAATTCATTAATTAAACAGAGAAGCTCTCAACCACTCATTAAATAAATAAATGTAAAGAAGCAGTCAAACCCTCATTAACATTGTGTACCTCTAGATCCTTCCGATCAAACCGCTCAATGAGCCTCTGTGTATGAGGTGATGGTGTTGTGACCCAATGTCATTAACCCGTGGTACCACCACTCATGTGCTTCTCCATTCAAATGCAAAGTAGCCAATTTAATGGCATCTGTCTCAATCATGGGGTTGAGCTGGAAGTATGTATCCAACTTATGCACCCAATTCCTAGCTGGGCCACCCTGGGTGCCCTCAAAGCTAGGGATAGTCAATTTCCCTATGGTGTGTTGTAACTCATAGTTCTAGGTGAATGGCCTAGTGTAAGCTTTGGGTTTGTTCTTACTTTTAAAGTGGCAGAAGTCAGTGAAGGTCATGGCTGAATGGAAGTCCTCTCCTAAAGCCCTATATTATCTCAGATAGGCACTCATGGGTTCTTTTGGTTCTGCTTGTGCTAAAGGCACTGTAGCTGGACTATCTAAGAATTGAGGCATGGTAGGTCGGAAAGGCTTGTATACATTTGACAGACATTTTTTTTCCACATTGTTGACAAAGTACTAAATTACCTTCTTTTCTTGGCGGTCTTTGCATGATTGAAATGACACGGTCTTGGAGCTATGATGTTAGATGAAAGAAAGATCCATGGAAACCTCAAAAAGCGCATACAATTATTCGTGTTTGGCCATGTTTTAATTCAGTACCAAAAGAGGATTCATAACACTTTGAGTCTTTTTGTTGGAGTGAGTTGCTCTTATACAAGCCTTTTCGAAACATTGAAGAGGACATTGGTTTGGATTCAAACACAATTATTGTAAATTGGAGGAACCTTCGCTATCGGGCATGGCATGTAGATCGTGCACCTTTGTTCTCGGCCTTAAAATTATTAAATTGTATCTTTAATAATAATAATAATAATAATAATACTAATAATAGAAATAATATTATTCTTATTATTATTAGTAGTAGTATTATTAAAATAAAAGGGAAACAATATTATTTTTTAAATTTGTATAGTTGTGTATAATAGTGTGATAAAATAATATGGGAAAAAAAGTAAAAATAAATTTATTTTCTATAGTAAACAAATGAATAATTATTTTTGTATTTTTCTTTTGTAAATATTATTTTTAAAAAAATATTTAAATTATTGTATTTAAAAGTAAACATTAAAAAAATATAGCTTTAGAAAATAAGTTTTTGTATAATATTTTATTTTTTGAATATTTATTTCATTTATTGACAATAGTTTTTTCCGGAAATGAATTTCCTGGGTATGGTTGACATGGTCGACCATACCCATGCTTAAAGATGGAGACTATGGTCAACAATGGTTGACCATGGTCATCTCCACCATGGTTGGCCATGTGCAACAATGAACAGGACCATGGTTGACGATGACATGGTTAATTATTTTGATCCTCTTTGAACACATGGTCAACCTAGAAATGGGAAGTATATCTTTGACATGATGTAGTCAAGACCACCATCATGACATCCATGATTGACCAAGTTGACCACCATCAACCATGGTTGACATCCATAAGCATGGATGACAATACTTGAAGATAGTCATGCAAAGCACAGATTACATGGTCACCCATGGTCATGTCATACCTTGCTTCATCTAGTTTGTATACCATGGACATGGTTGACTTGGTTGTCAGACCATGGGCATGGTTGACATGATAATTATCATACCATGGTCATGGTTGACATGATTGTGATATTATGGACATGGTTATCATGGTTCAGCATGTTGGACCAAGGTGTCAATATTGTTTGGCGTACTTGGCATGACCATACTTGGGCATGGTTGACATTGTTGCATTTATTGACCATAGTTTCCTTGTCTATAATGTTTGGCATGATAGTCACGGTTGACCTGCTTCAATGGTTTCTATGTTTGAAGGTATAGAAAAAATTTGTCGTGATCTACTAAATGTTTGTCGGTATATGAAAACTTCGTCAGTAGATCTAAAGTTAGTCGGTAGATCTAAAGTTTGTCACTATATTAAAATTGGGTCGCTATGGTTTTATGGTAAGCTGAAAAGTGTTGCCACTTTATGAAAAGGTTGTGGCCATATAAAAAGTTTGTTGTTGTATGAAATGTTTGTGGCAATGGTTTTATGAATATATGAATAGTTTATCACTATATCAAAAGGTTGTTGCTATATTAAAATATCGTCACCGTGATTTATGAATAAGTCAAAAGTCTGTCGCTATATAAAGAGTTGTTTGCAAAGAAAAAAGTTTGTCGATATATGTAAACTTTGTCGGTATAAGAAAAGTTTGACACGCCAAAAGCTTGTCATGATGGTTTTATGATTATATTAGAAGTTTGTTTGTATATAAAAAGTTTGTCGCTAGAGGAAAATTTTGGCACCATGGTTTTATGATTATATGAAAAGGTTGTCGCTATACCACAAGTTTGTCGATATAGTACAAGTGTCACTATGGATTTATGATAAAATAAAAAAATTTGTCGCTATTTCAAAAGTCTGTCCCAAACTGAAAAGTTACTCGGTATAGTTTAATGATTAATTGCTAATGTTGGCGATTGTATGAAACGTTTAGCAATGCATTAAAAGTTAGAGGCTATACTAAAAGCTTGTCGTTATCATTTGTCGAAATGGTTTCATGAATGGAAGTATAGTAGCAACATTATTCGTATAAAACGTTTCTCGCTATGGTTTTATGATGACACCAAAAGTTTCTTGGTATACCAAAAGTGTGTCTCTATAGCGAAAGTTTGGCACTATATAAAAAAATATAGTTATGGTAGAAGTTAGTCGTTGTATCAAATGCTTGTCGCGATATAGAAACTTTGTCGATAAAGTAAATGTTAGTTGCTATGGTTTTCTGAGTATATCACAAGTTTATGTGGTTTTATGATGACACCAAAAGGTTGTCACTATAAGAAACGTTTGTCGCTATATCAAAAGTTGGCGTTATATGAAAAGTATGTTGCTATTTCTCGCTATACCAAAAGTTGGTCTGTATATACAACGAGTGGCACTACATTAAAATATGCTAGATAATTTTTGTTGCTTTGTAAATTTGTCGTTTTACCAAAAGTTTAGCGCTATAGAAAAACTTTGTCGCTATATTAAAAAGCTTGAATCTATGGTTTTACGAATGTATCAAAAGTTTGAAGGTATAGTGAAAAGGTGTCGTGATCTGTGAAACATTTGTCGGTATATGACAACTTACTCGGTACATATAAAGTTAGTCTCTATATGTAAAGTTTGTCGGTATATTAAAAGTGGGGCGCTATGATTTATTTCTCATGTCAAAAGTTTCGCCACTTTATGAAAAGGTTCTCTCCATAAAAAAAGTTTGTCGCTACAATGGTTTTATGCTTAAATCATTTAGTTTGTTCCTATATCTAATTTGTGGCTTCCCTAAAAGGGTTCACGCTATAGTAAAATATTGTCTCCGTGCTTTATGATTAAGTGAAAAGTATGTCGCTACATAAAGAGTTGTTTGCAAAATCAAAACTTTGTCCATATATGTCAAGTTTGTCGGTATATTAAAAGTCTATGGGTTTATGATGAATTTAAAAAAGTTGTTGTTATTTCACAAGTTTGTCCCAATATGAAAAGTTCCTCGGTATGGTTTTATGGTTAATTCCAAAGTTTGGCAATTGTATCAACATTTTGTCGCTGTATTTAAAGTTAGATGGTATATTAAAAGTTTGTAGTCATCATTTGTCACAATATTAAAAGTTTGTTGAAACTTTTTCATGAATGGCATTAGAGTAGTTACATTATTTGTATCAAACGTTTCTTGCTATATGAAATGTTTGTGGATCTATGACAAGCTTGCCACACTGTTTCTTTATTATATGCAAATTCTGTCTGTATATGAAAAGTTGGTCTCCATTGTTTTATGATTATAAAATCATAGGGTAAAAATAAATATTTATTATATCAAAAGTTCATCGCTATATTTGCTGAGAGTATGTCATAAATGAATATGGACTTTGATGATTTGGGCAACAAATATTATAAGTTTTGAGTGATAACAATATCAATAGTGTAGTGCAATATCCTGAAATGAACACGACCACATTTACTTTCCATTTAACATGTTGAAAGAAACAAAAAAGAAACCATAGTATAGTACTTCCAATTGCAAACAAAATAAAGGCATCATTTTTTTCCTTCAAAAGTAGAAACGCACAGTTGAAAATGTAATTTTTTTTTATTCAACTACATTTGACAAACATTTTTTTTCCACATTGTTGACAAAGTACTAGAAGGGAACTAGATGTATCCCAAGGGACTATTAACTTAAAGAATGGATCTTGTTCCTGGAGTTGTGGAGGTTGAGGTGGAATGAGGGTTCATGATTGGGACAGTTATGGAGGGGGTGTAGGTAGTAGTGGGTTGCATGAGATGTTCAACTGAGTAATTGGGATTGAGGGAGAGCTTTTTCCTTATGATTGATAGCCTTATCTAAGGGGTGGTCTGTTAAACTAAGATTTGGCTTGACAGTGCCTATGGTTAGGAGGAATGTCCTTCACATGCAACCAATTGGAACATTAAGATTTAAGTACCTTATTTTGTATAGACTTATTATGGTTCAATATTTTTTATTTACTGGTTGTAAATATGCAAATGCAGGGAATTTCTTGGCGTGGAATGTGTAAGTTATGCTTGAATTGTCTATAAATTATAATGAATGCAAAAAATATTTTCGGTGACCATGTTCATTTATTTTTCGTTGTAAGTGAATTAAATGGAATAAATACATAATTGGGTATGAATGTTAAATTCAGATATGGTAATTGAGTGCCCCATGGTCTCTATGGTCGATTAAGGTTGTAGGGTATGTTACACTTTATGAGAGGTTGGGTTCTGGATAGTTAAGGGAATCTTGGCTAGAGTTTTGTTTGAGCTGGAAGGAGAAGAGTAAGGGTGATGTGCTTATAATTCATTTATGGAAGGAAAACCATGCAAACACCTCCCTTAATCATAACAAAATAGATGTGATTTCCAAGTGTTTGGCGATTTTGTTCTTGCCCAAGCATGTTGATGCAGAAAATTTGGATGTTGCGTTATCTTGTGCTAGTCTCGATAGGTCACCTTCGGCTCGCCGGGTTCCCTAATGCTTAGTGCTTCATTGATTGACACGTTGCTCTATTATAATTCCATATATATTTTGAGACGAATGACTTTTATTGTTTTAAGTTGTCATTTTTAGTAGTTTGTACGAACCATGTGTCTTGTATTTGGTTGGTAGTTATAGTACAGGGTCCGAGTATGTTGTTAATTAAGTGGATTGAGACAACAATTTCTGTATTTTCCCCTAGGGACAGGGTATATTTGGAACTTCTGAAGTTGTATAACAGTAATGCTTTGCAACCCTACCCAGGGCTAAAAGCGAACGGTTAAAGAACCATAATCAATACCATAGTCTTATGTAGCATTTGGTTTATGACTGTAAGGTCAGGCCTTATAAAGGATTCCTGGTATGACACTACAGTTCAATACTTAATCCTATTATGGAGAAAGTTGCAATCCTTTTAAGCGGCATAAAACAGTTAAGAGTAAAGTTAAAAGATTTAAAGAAGGGGTAAAAGAAAACCGAACGAGTTAATTATCAAAGGGCTATTAGGTCGTAGCCTCCTTAAAGATAATTTATCATCATGAGCATACCCCATCTAATAAATACATAGGAATAATCCTTATGGATAGCGTACAAATACCTATGATAAGGAGATTTGTCCTTTTGATTACAAATAAAAGTTATGGTTTTAATTACTCTCTTGGACAATATTTTCTTAAGCGTGCATCACACCTAATTATTAGTTAAAATAAAATATTTTATTAATAAGGAAAAAAAATAGTCGGGGATTGGATGCATGCCCCTAAGAATAATTACTTGAAAGCGAAATCTAAGGGGGGACCTACCTCGGCAAAGATGGAGGCAGAATTTCTGCCTTGAATTGGGGGAACCTGATGCATAGTGGGGAAAGACCGTTTCCGCTTTTCTGTTATTTATAGGTTTGAAATTATTTTAGAGGGGGCACACCCAGCTAGGGTGAAAACCACCAGTTCGTTATCTCAGTGAGGGGAGATATCATATGCAGGGTGACATTTCAGAAGGCAAGATCTTTACTGCCTGTGTTTTAAGCTACCAGAAGTGGCCACGTCTCAGCTTCTTCCTCTTTAAGAGAGCTATCAAAATGTCTCGTCGAAGGTGAGAGTTAATGGCATCTTATTTTTCAATGATTGAATGATCAGGTATGTTCTATTCCTCATTCCTTCATTTCAAATCGTAGTTGAGGGCTCGTGAACCCCCTTAAGCGTGCGTTCGATCTGGATGCTTTTGAATGTGTCTTTTATATGTTAACGACCAACGACTGGTCCACAAAAGATTGTGTTGGATTGCGTATTTTATTTCTGAATATCGTTGGAATCTTTTCCCGCATTCTCCCACTCTAAAGGTTGAAACATTGCCATGGTCTTGATTTTAACTTGATATGCGTCAGCCTTCTATGAAGATTACCATTTCCCTCGCAATAAGAACAGAGTTTTTAGAAGGAACAAACTGTTATGTTGCTCGGTGCCTACGTTATTATTTTATGATGTTTACAACGTTTAGGGCTTATTTGGGGTTTACGAGGATCTATGAATACTCGATCTTGGAGCCTTGGCTGTAGCTTTGTGTGGTGCATTCATACTCTTGCTTAAGTCTTGTCTTTGGTTTTACTCCGTTGTTGAATGTAGTTTCCCTATGGTTTGTCAACCTTCGTTGCTATGGGGTAGCTTGTACTTATAGACATAATTCAAATTATATCTATTAGTTGAATGAATTTTACTCCACTATAGAGATATCTATTGATAAGGCCACTTTCATGACTGTTCTGTTGAAAAAAAAATGAAACACAATGCTTTCAACTGATGTACTGAGTAATTGCGTAGTTTTCTAAATGATTAGATTATTTCCTCGACTGAATTAGGAACCAATTACTTTCCTAATTGTGGACATACGATGCATGGGTGGCTAACTTGCACATTCAAGTCGTGCTAATTCATTATAGAGTGTGAAAATTCCCAGTTATGACTCGTTTGCTGCTGGAATCATTAATCCATCATTGAAACCTATGACCCAACTAGTTAAAGGTTTAAAACAATATGACATTTGCGCTCAAATTGCTCTTTCCATAAGTAATCTTTGGATATGTGTCCTTCAGCTTCCGTAGTGTTTGTTTCATGTTGCTGCTTGGGCTGCAGGCCTCCATTTCATTGACTCCTCTATAGGGATGGATTCAAATAAAATGTTCGTCCCTCTTAACTTCATAAAAAGTCTTGATAATATACATACCTTTCAACCGCTTACAAAATTTTGCTCCAATGCTGAGGTATTTCCAACCTTGCTGAGTACTTTTGTTTGGCTTCTGTACTTCCCTCTTTAGATAGCTCCTCGTCAAAGTGGAGTTGGGAATTGCTACTTTTTGCTTTCAATATAATTCAGGAGATGTAAGCTCCTCATCAAGCAGAATTGGGAATAGTTGGAAATGCTCTCCGAGAGAGGGACACTAAGAAAGCATGGCAAACAATGATGCTGCGAAATTGAAATTCTTTTACTGATTTGAATATTACATAAAAAGGTTTGGTGGATGTAACCCCTGGTTAGGGGCGAACCACATATATTGATGTCTCATCTTATTTTGTATTATGTGTGCTTTGATTCATGAATTGCTCAAGTTATTGGTCCTCACATGTTTTAAGGAATATTCACTTTCTTGCTTGCACCTATTAAAGTGAAGTGTGAATCCTCTTTCTCATGATACAAAGATAAGTCAGCACATTGAGATAATTAAACTAATCAAGTGGTGTTAGCATAAATGAATGATGAGTACTATGTATGATTTTCTCAGCATTTATCCATATACTTCTTCTGTAGGAATTATAAGACTTGATAATACCATGTAAAGTTTGAGACTAATGTCTTGGTGGTTGGAACGGAAATGTTTGAAAGTAAAAAGAACCGCCTCATCTCCCAATGGTTGAGTTTGATATGTGTTAACTTATAACGATTCCGAGATAATAAGTTTCTTCTCAAAATTCAACCGACACACTTTCTGTGATTATTCCTACAATATGTTTAGTGTCATATTACCAGAGGAATAACCTATTTTTGAAAGGAAATTTAGTAATTTTTTCTCTGGGGTATGTTATAGTGATTGTTATCAAGTAAAAGACCCCTCTTAACTAAAAGATCACAAGTCATTTTATGTTGGGATATGATTATAGAGAAGTACAGAATGATAGTCGAAGCCGCATATAAGTACTACTCAATTGAAAAGGAAGTATATTTATGTAAGTTTTAGAATGCAATGTATGTATGAGCATGAAGTTTATGCCATGGTTATGATTAGCGTTTGCAGTACAAATGAAGGTATAATAGGTTATAGTCGCAAGGTAAATCCTTCGAGAAGCTATTTGTTCTAAAGAACTCTCTTAAATAGATGAATAGACATCAAGGATTTTTTTTTTACCATAGATTATGTTTTTGTTTTAAGCATATGAGTCATGGTTATTTAAAATCCTAGATATTTATACATATCTAGATACTAAAACTGAACTCTAGAGGAGCGTCTACGAGTCGGTACAAGATATCTTAATAGGACAATTTGCTTACTGTACAGTTTGGGGACGTTACATATGGTATCAGAGCCAGAGTGACAGCACTCGGGCCTATTTGGGTTCAACATGTAGTTAGGACGCATGAAGATGGATACGTCTAACCAATCGCTTGTCTTTTTTGTGGATGCATGACACTTATTAGCGAGGAGGATAAGTTGTACACAAATTGAAGGAGGTAACAAAAAGGATCTAAGAAAATGTGAGGTCTACGCTTTAACTTTATCTGCATTATATCTTAAACTTGAAGATCTGGATTTTGATAAGAATTCCATCCTTAACTGTGTTTTGATATCTATTGATTTGGGTTTATCCACTGTATTTGTTTTGAAGATAAATACTTAAAATCTGCATTTTTTTTTAGAGATAGCTTTATCCAATGTCTGCATTTGTAGATCAGTACCTAGAGTCACATTGGTTTTAAACCTGTGTTTTCTGCTTACAAATATAGAATTATCAAATGTCTACATTTGAATTTTTATTACAGATCTGGAACATGAATTTCCTTGTATGCATTTTGAATGTCAACTACAGCCCAACACTAAATACACGATTTTAGTGGCTGTCATAGAAAACTATCGCCGACCCTTTGTTTTAATGAGTGTCTGCGTTTTGATTTCATTGCCATCGATTAGCATCTGCATGTGGAAATAAATACATGGTTTAATATTTTTAATAATCGTCTGCTTAAATACTTGTGACCAGGTCTATGCAATAGTTCTCCAATATCTGCAGTTTTGATTTGTTATTTTTCAGATATAAAATTATCTACATTACTATTGTTTTCAAACTCGGCATTGATGCTGAATTCCGTATTTTATTCTTTTCCAAATCTTGGGTTAGTTCAGTAGAATGAGTTATATGAATTGTTGCATATCTAAAGGATCTGGAAAATTGTTTCCCTAATTATGCATTGATTTCCATAGGAGGCTGTTTTGTGCACTAATAGATTCCTCCTTACCCTCAAAATCCTTGACTTTGGTCAACCCAGTATGCTTTGGGTTGGGTTCGGCATTAGAGATATATTATTTTATTAGGTTCTATCTAGTTTTATGTATGTGCTTTTCATTTAACGTAAATCATATTTTGATAGTTATGTTTAAATTTTGACCAAAATAGGAAGTCATAAATATGGCCTAGGCTTTTACTGTTGTAAATGAATAAGCCGAGGCCAAATGCAAGTAGAGCCTATTTTTGTTTAGAATTATTCTCTATATGAAATGCCAAACTATTTGTACTAGCAGATAAAACTGCCATTCAGGTATCCTGCTTTGGGAAAATGGTAATTTCCAATATATAGTCAAACCGGATGTGATATTGTAAAATTCTTATTTGTTGAATATGAATAGATTTCCTTCCATATCATTTCATATGAGCTTGATGCTATCTCATCTTAAGATCTGTACTGCCCTTATCCTCTTTATGTCTGAAATACTGTTAAGATTTACCTGGTGCTCACTTGAACCTATTATAACTCTGTTGAAAACAGCTTTCCAGTTGCACTCAAATACCACCACGAGTCTTCTTGTTTTAATTGTATTTGTGTCAAGCATAAATATGAAGTAGGGATCTGTCATTTATTAGATCGATGGATAATGACCTTACATTTAAGTGAAATCTCCATCCTCTTACTTGTCATAGCGCTGATTTGCTCGTCTAGGTTTCACAACTTGGATAAAATATATCAAATATATAAAGACTTTTGACATTTTCACATGCTTTGGATTGCTGCAAGGTTAATCTCTCACAGGAATTTGAGAGTGGTGTAAGGTTAAGTTTGTATGTATGTACCTAGTGGATGTTAATATAAATTTTATGAGTAGCGTTTGTGTTATCACCAACCTCGTGTTGCTTACTTTAACCATTGTTTCATTGGATTATAGATCTCTCTGAGAAGGTGTGATAAACACTTGCCGTTGATTGCGCATAAAGTATTTAATTGCCTTTAGATCTGGTAACATATCATGCCCAATTTCTATAATGCATTGTGCTGACTTGGAATACATCAGATAAAAGTTTGTTGTTGATAGAGCATGGAACCTGCCTTTAGATCTGATAATATTCTGATTTAGATAATGCCTTGATTTTGGGGATATTGGTAGAGATGACAAATGTTGATGGAATTTTTATAAGGCCTCTGCTAAACGGGGTTTTCAGTTTGAATAGATCTTAAGGGAAAGGTATTGCCTCTTATTAGTTTTGCTAGCTGAATCGTTTTGATCGAATTCCAAAGGATACGAAAATTTACTTTTCTTTAAAATTGCTAACAGGTTTTGGATATTGGTCTTTGCAGGACTCTTCCTTGATTTGGATTTCTAAACTTTGGTCATTGTAGCCAATTTACTTCTTACAAAATTTACATTCATTATTAGTTTTTGGAATATTGTTAACACTATACGACTGACCTTCTTGGCATAAAACAAATGGTGGAGCTATGACAGCGCCTTGGTTTTTGTGAGCTGGCTCTTCCCTTAGGTTTGTTTATCAATGTTTTTACCATTAGTTAAAGTAGAGTTAAAGGTAAGAAGTTTGCACAAAGGTAGCTCTAATCGGGATGGCATTTATTTAGTCTTTTACAGAATTATCGAGGCCCACAAGAATTCTATAATTCGTTTGAAGACTTATAGAATCTAGTAGATAAAAAGATTAGATTTAGTATATATAAAATTACAACAGTAAGAGAATTTTCTTATTCTGTTGTAATAAGTTGAAGTCAATGAGTGGTTGCATTGTCAAAAATTCTCAAGGTTTTATGTGGTTTTTGCGAATAGTGTTGGTATAAGAAATTGAAAAGGTTTTTTGGCTTCTTGTAAATACCTTCTTGTCAATTCTGTTGTTAAAAGGCTCTTATCCGATGAATGAGAAAAGAGGTAAGGAATGACTTATGCTAAAGGTTTGATATTCTTTGAATTAACAAAATGATAAACTGACCACCTATGGAGTGATTGCAGGCATGGAAAATTATGGCCATGAGAAAAGGCTAAAGCTCCAGGACAGTAATGAGTTAATAAGATATGAGAGAGATCTCATGTGTATAAAGTTGTCACCACGAGGGGGTGGTGATGGAGGTAGTGTATGAAAGCTACCTTGTTTTCCCCCAAGCCAGCGAGGGACCACTATGCATTATGGGGACACCTATATGTAAGACATTTTGGTTAAGACTCATTCCAAACACACTAGAGGACTGTCACATGAGTGGGGGACTCTGTGAAGAGAATAACCTCTAGGCGCTATGGGGGTGTGCGAGAACAGGGGTGCCTCAGCTTGGTGAAGCACCCTGAATAGCACAAAAAGGAGATACGCCTAGGGGTGGGTATTTTCCTTGCGTTGGGTGGCTTGAATTGGTACTTGAAGTACTATTAGCACTTGGAGTGCTGGGATGGAGGAACATCTAGAGAAAAGAATAATGGTGAATCACCCTAAATAGCACAAAAGGGAGATACACCTAAGGAAGGGTATCATCCTTGTGTTGGGTGGCTTGAATTGGTACTTAGAGTACTATTAGCACTTGGAGTGCTGGGATGGAGGACATCCAAGGAAAAGAACAATGCTGGAAAAAGTATGTGCATTACAGCTAAACTTATACCTATGAGGTAATATGTTCATTTATTGACATATGGAACTGACATGTATATTGGAACCACTATGGATTATGACAATTGTATAATTTGATTTCTACATTGTCTCAATGTCGATGCTAGTAATCATGTTTTATTGATGTATCAATTTCATTATGGAAATAATTGGGTATTATGGCACCAATGAACGCTAGAAAAATTGCAGATTGTTATAATGCAAAAGAACCTATGACTTTTTGTTTAAGTTGAATTGTGATTTTGGACTTGAATTACTGAAAAAGAGTAAATTGTAGTTATGATGTTGTAAAAGACCTGCTATTTATGTTTCATGATGAATTGACTTTTACCTAGGTAAAATTTGGGTAGACCCGATTTTATGTTACAGGAAAACTCCAGGTCCTACGAACCTGCAAGGATTAGAAAAATTGAAAGAGATCCGAGCAAGGCGAAGCAAGAAGAGATGACTCGAGAGAAGAATAAAAGTTTTGTTGAAGAAACAAGAAACACCGAGGACAATGTTATTTTTTTTAGGGGGGAATGATGTAATATCCCTCTCATATGACTTGGAATAATTTGTAAATTCGCATGTTATTGTACTCGTCTGGGTGAGGAGCTCAAGGCCAAGGCCCCACCAAGACAACACCTTGCAGCTTATAAAAGTTAACCACCTAAGTGAAAATACCTAGGAGACGTAATGTAATGAAACAACTTAACAAAAGGCTAACTAAACCCTACCCAGGGCTAAAAGCGAACGGTTAAAGAACCATAATCAATACCGTAGTCTTATGCAGCATTTGGTTTATGACGGTAAGGTCAGGCCTTATAAGGGACTCCTCATATGACACTACAGTTCAGTACTTAATCCTATTATGGAGAAAGTTGCAATCCTTTTAAGCGGCATAAAATAGTTAAGAGTAAAGTTAAAAGATTTAAAGAAGGGGTAAAAGAAAACCTAACGTGAGTTAATTATCAAAGGCCTATTAGGTCGTAGCCTCCTTAAAGATAATTTATCATCATGAGCATACCCCATCTAATAAATACATGGGAATAATCCTTATGGATAGCGTACAAATACCTATGATAAGGAGATTTTTCCTTTTGATGACAAATAAAAGTTATGGTTTTAATTACTCTCTCGGACAATATTTTCTTAAGCGTGCATCACACCTAATTATTAGTTAAAAGAAAATATTTTATTAATAAGGCAAAAAAATAGTTGGGGATTGGATGCATGCCCCTAAGAAAAATTATTTGACAGCGAAATCTAAGGGGGGACCTACCTCGGCAAATATGGAGGCAGAATTTCTGCCTTGAATTGGGGGAACCTGGCGCATAGTGGGGAAAGACGGTTTCCCTTTTCTGTTATTTATAGGTTTGAAATTTTTTAGAGGGGGCGCGCTCAGCTAGGGTGAAAACCACCAGTTAGTTATCTCAGTGAAGGGAGATATCATATGCAGGGTGACATTTTAGAAGGCAGGATCTTTACTGCCTGTGTTTTAAGGTACCAGAAGGGGCCACATCTCAGGTTCTGCCTCTTTAAGAGAGCTATCAAAATGACTCATCGAAGGTGAGAGTTACTGGCATCTTATTTTTCAATGATTGAATGATCAAGTACATTCTGCTCCTCATGCCTTCATTTCAAATCGTAGTTGAGGGCCCGTGAACCCCCTTAAGGGTGCGTTCGATCTGGATGCTTTTGAATGTGTCTTTTATATGTTAATGACCAATGACCGGTCCACGAAAGATTGTGTTGGACTGTGTATTTTATTTCTGAATATCGTTGGGATCTTTTCCTGCATTCGCCCACTCTAAAGGTTGAAACATTTCCATGGTCTTGATTTTAACTTGATATGTGCCAGCCTTCTATGAAGATTACCATTTCCCCCAGCAATAAGAACTGAGTTTTCAGAAGGAACAAATTGTTATGTTGCTCGGTGCCTACGTTATTATTTTATGATGTTTACAATGTTTAGGGCTTATTTGGGGTTTACGAGGATCTGTGAATACTTGATCTTGGAGCCTTGGGTGTAGCTTTGGCTGGTGCATTCATACTCTTGCTTAAGTCATGTCTTTGGTTTTACTCCGGTGTTGACTGTAGTTTCCCTATGGTTTGTCAACCTTCGTTGCTATGGGGTAGCTTGTACTTATAGACATACTTCAAATTATATCTATTAGTTGAATCAATTTTACTCCACTATAGAGATATCTGTTGATAAGGCCATTTTCATGACTATTCGGCTGAAAAAAAAATGAAGCACAATGCTTTCAACTGATGTACTGAGTACTTGCGTAGTTTTCTAAATGATTAGATTATTTCCTTGACTGAATTAGGAACCAATTACTTTCGTAATTGTGGACATACGATGCCTGGGTGGCTAACTTGCACATTCAAGTCGTGCTACTTCACAATAGAGTGTGAAAATTCCCAGTTATGACTCGTTTGCTGCTGGAATCATTAATCCATCATTGAAACCCGTGACCCAACTAGTTAAAGGTTTAAAACAATGTGACATTTGCGCTCAAATTGCTCATTCCATAAGTAATCTTTGGATATGTGTCCTTCAGCTTCCGTAGTATTTGTTTCATGTTGCTGCTTGGGCTGTAGGACTCCATTTCATTGACTCCTCTACAGGGATGGGTTCAAATAAAACATTCATCCCTCTTGACTTCATAAAAAGTCTTGATAATATACATACCTTTCAACCGCTTACAAAATTTTGCTCCAATACTGAGGTATTTCCAACCTTGCTGAGTACTTTTGTTTGGCTTCTGTACTTCCCTCTTTAGAGAGCTCTTCGTCAAAGCAGAGTTGGGAATTGCTACTTTTTGCTTTCAATATAATTCAGGAGATGTAATCTCCTCATCAAGCGAAATTGGGAATAGTTGGAAATGCTCTCGGAGAAAGGGACACTGAAAAAGCATGGCAAACAATGATGCTGCGAAATTGTAATTCTTTTAATGATTTGAATATTACATAAATAGGTTTGGTGGATGTAGCCCCTGGTTAGTGGCGAACCACGTATATTGTATATTGATGTCTCTTCTTATTTTGTATTATGTGTGCTTTGATTCATGAATTGCTCAAGTTATTGGTCCTCACATGTTTTAAGGAATATTCACTTTCTTGCTTGCACCTATTAAAGTGAAATGTGAATCCTGTTTGTCAGGATACAAAGATAAGTCAGCACATTGAGATAATTAAACTAATCAAGCGGTGTTAGCATAAATGAATGATGAGTACTATGCATGATTTTCTCAGCATTTATCCATCTACTTCTTGTGTAGGAATTATAAGACTTGATAATACCATGTAAATTTTGAGACTAACGTCTTGGTGGTTTGAACGGAAATGTTTGAAAGTAAAAAGAACCGCCTCATCTCCCAATGGTTGAGTTTGATATGTGTTAACTTATAACGATTCCGAGATAATGAGTTTCTTCTCAAATTCAACCGACACACTTTCTGTGATTATTCCTACAATATGTTTAGTGTCATATTACCAGAGGCATAACCTATTTTAAAAGGAAATTTAGTAATTTTTGCTCTGGGGTATGTTATAGTGATTGTTATCAAGTAAAAGACCCCTCTTAACTAAAAGATCACAAGTCATTTTATGTTGGGATATGATTATAGAGAAGTACAGAATGATAGTCGAAGCCGCATATAAGTACTACTCCATTGAAAAGGAAGTATATTTATGTAAGTTTTAGAATGCAATGTATGTATGAGCATGAAGTTTATGTCATGGTTATGATTAGCGTTTGCAGTACAAATGAAGGTATAATAGGTTATAGTCGCAAGGTAAATCCTTCGAGAAGCTATTTGTTCTAAAGAACTCTCTTAAAGAGATGAATAGACATCAAGGATTTTTTTTTAACCATAGATTATGTTTTTGTTTTAAGCATATGAGTCATGGTTATTTAAAATCCTAGATATTTATACTATCTGGATACTAAAACTGAACTCTAGAGGAGCGTCTACAAGTCGGGTCAAGATATCTTGATAGGACAATTTGCTTACTGTACAGTTTGGGGACATTACATATATATGCAACTCATAACACAAACAATTTGTCATTCTATAGGTGCATTTTATATTAAGTCTATTGCCAAGGAAAAGTTATTCATAACACAAACAATTTGTCATTTTATAGGTGCATTTTATATTAAGTCTATCGCCAAGGAAAAGTTATATAGTAATTTTAGATATTTTTTTATTATATTTAACTTATTTTCATATATGTATGTCATTGTACAAGAGTAGTGATGCGTTTTAAGTCTAAGCATGAGGGAGCTGTTATCTAGGGTTATGTAACTTGAAACTACAAATAAATGGAAAAAAATGAACAAAATTTATTAAAAAAAAAATCATGTAGGCTCACAAAATAAAAAAATAAAATCATTAAAATCATCATAGATCATAACAGATTTCTAATTTAAGAAATTAAAGATTTCTTTAAAATCCAAATTTAAAATAAATCTATATTAATTACTTACACTTAATACAATTTATATATAATAATTATAATTATTATATATTTGGAAGATCAATTCTAAGTTTTGGTGGTAAGATTCATAGACATTCATTCACTTTCACATCGACTATAATACATAGTCCAAACATAAGTTTATACCATAACAAGTGGATACCATATATACTATAATAATATTAATAATAATCTATTTGTAAGGTCACCTCTGTGCACTGATTTAACTGCTAAAATAATAATACCTAAGGTCTGCCACACTGATTTAACAACTAAAATAATAATACCTAAGGTCTGCCACAGTGATTTAACTGCTAAAATAATAATAATATAGACTACCACCTTTTGGATTTTATTTTTATGGTCACCTCTAAAATAATAATAATAAGAACCTTTTTTAAGGATTGCTAAAATAATAATAATAAAAGGAAACACATGCTCTTAACCATTAGGACTACTCATGGTGTACATACAAATTCTCACTGTGCACTCCATGCCCATTGCTAAGTCAATTAAAAGTGGCATATTAACTTTCATATGGTTTGATCACACTTACCCCAATTTTAAATATATGTATAATTACTTAAACTTTAGCCAATTTACATGTAATAACAATTAATGGATTAAACGTTTTTTTAAATGGTTATTATATACAATTTGATGGGTCAAATGTATTCTTTCTTCATTGTCTTAATAGAGGTTTACGATTTATTTGAGATTTGGGGTGGATTACCGCTTATGCTTTTTCATCTACATAAGAGGATGGATTTATTTGAGATTTGGGGTGGATTACTACTTATGCTTTTTCATTTGCATAAGAGGATGGAGGATTCGCAATTATACGATTGAAATTGGCTTGTTCAAAAGCCCAAATAAACATTAAAAAAAGGAATATAAAAAATAAGAGTATGATGAATGGATAACCGACATTTCATGCCGGGAGATAACTAGAAGAATGTGAGATAATATAT
>LPNX010155845.1:281847-298194 GCA_001517045.1 Pseudotsuga menziesii
ACCACCTTCGCCATCGAAACTTGGTGCCTCTGTTGGGGTGGTGCCATAAGAAGGGGCAGTTGATTATGGTTTATGAATTCATGCCCAACTGTAGCCTGGACAAACATATTTTTAATGAGGAATATATTGCAGACGGGTTTCTGGATTGGCAGCAGAGATACAACATTGTATCCGGCGTCGCTTCGGCTCTGTTGTATCTCCACGAGGAATGCGACCAGCAGGTAATTCACAGAGACGTGAAAGCCAGCAACATCATGCTAGATTCCGAATACAAGACCCGTCTCGGCGACTTCGGCCTAGCCCGTCTGATTGAACACGACCGGAGATCCTTCACAGCCACCGGTATAGTGGGAACACCAGGCTACATCGCACCCGAGTACTATCACACTGGGCGAGCCACAACAGAATCTGATGTGTTTAGTTTCGGCGCCGTGGCCCTTGAGGTCACCTGCGGAAGGCGTCCCAGATCTAGCAGCCCAGATTCGCCAGATCTAGTTGGCTGGGTTTGGAAACTTTATCGCCAGAACGATCTGTTAGAAGCTGCAGACAGTCGCCTGGCTAGGTTTGGAAGCGTTAACATTAACGAGGGGGACGTCAAACGCTTGCTGATGTTGGGACTGGCGTGCTCAAACCCGATTCCGGCGGCCCGTCCAACAATGAGAGAGGTTACTCAGGTACTGGCTCGGACCATGCCACCACCATACGTACCTCCGTTCAGGCCAGCGTTCATCTGGCCCCATCTGCCCACGGATATCAGTTTCGCCAACACTTCCACCATCAATTCAATAGCCAGTTTTGACGGTGTAGTGAAATCCTTGAATACCTTGCTTCCGTCGTCTGACTCAAATCGAAATGCGAGGAGGTTCGCATCAGAAAGGATGACATTCTCTGATATAGATTTTTGACGCCGATTTTGCATCGCAATAATCCAACCCAGGTTTTGTGTTGTCGAATGTTTCGAAGGGTTTCAAGGTTTTAGAGTGACGTTAGTGCTCAGTGTTCAGAACGTATCAGAAATTTCAGGAAAGAGTCTCTTGTGATATTCCTTCAAACAAAAAAAGTTGAATCTGAACAATTATTTATCTGTCATCGAATTCCTTTCTTGTACACATTTGTTAGAAATAATGTTTATCGTATGAGTTGTGGAGATTCTCGGCAAGTCTGTCTGCCTAGTTCAATATGTGGTTGACATATTTTATCAATCTATCTTAGCTATATTAAGTTAAATATCATAAACTCTATATTGGGGCATCATGTATTGTATTGTAAAAATATTCTATTCTAATAAAATTAGTGTGTATTGTGTGTTACAATGACTCTTCTTTTCAATTCTATTTTCAGAGTGTTGTGTTACAATGATTTTTTTTTCTATTTTTGAATAATTGTAATTTATAATATAGCTTTTGATTTAAAGTTAACAGATTAACATAGATTTAGACTAATATTTTTTTTTTAAATATATTTCTCTTCAATTCTATTTTCCTGAGTAATTTAAGGTTTTTGGTTGACAATATGTAATAATATGGGTTTGGAGTTAAAGTTAAAAAATTAATGTAGTTTTAGATTCATTTTCTTTAGAAAATATATTTTCTTAGTGCTAGTAAAATAATATTATATTCACGTTTTGAAGTAAAAACTATGGGTTATTGCCATATTACATGTCAACTTAACATTTGGTTAGTTTTTTACTAGTTGAGTATGTTGTTGCTTGCTCAACTAGTTGCAAAGCAATGTGGTTGCAAAAGTTATTGTCTGACTTGCTTGATCTCCAGTTGGATGTGACTTGTATCTTTTGTGACAATCAGAGTTGCATGAAGCTGTTGGGAAACTCTATCTTCCATGACAAGTTGAAGCACATTGAGATCAAGTTCCACTATATCAGGGATATGGTGCAGAGAGGAGTAGCGGAGCTCTAGTATGTGGCAACAGACAAGCAGATAGTCGATGTGTTGACCAAGCCTCTAGCTAGAGTGATGTTCGAGTACATCAAAGAAAGACTTGGTGTGATCCAGAACGAGACCCTCAAAAGAGGGAGTGATATGTTCTAGTATACCTGGAGAAACATGTTCTCTGAGCATAAAATCCTGGTGAATATCATAGGTTGCTGAGATGTAATTAGTCCTACAGGTTGTCCTTGGATGTAGTAAGTCCCGGTGAAGCTCACAGATTATCCTTGGATGTAATCAGTCCTCATATTTTTCTATGCTAAATAATGAAAGACCAGAAGACATAGATGCATTATATCTCACATTGGAAATGAGACAAGTTGTCCGAGTGAGAAAAATATTGGTGAAGCAAGATGCTTGAACGTAATCACTCATATAGGTTGTCCTCGGATGTAAGCAGTCCTGTAGGTTGTCCTCGGATGTAATCATTCCTAGCGAAGCTCACAGGTTATCCTTGGACGTAATCAGTCCTAAGACAGGTTATTCGAGTGTAAATGTGATCCGTGGTGTGGCCCACAGGTGTTTGAGTGGAAAAGAATCCCTGGCGTAGAACGAAGGTTACTCGGATGTAATACACCCCAAAGGTTGTCTAAATGGAAAATATCATGGACGTAGGATCTTCAGATGTAATAAGTCGTTGAGGTTGACCTAGAACGTAAAAGTCTTGATGTAGCAGGTTGTTTGGTCGTAATTAGTCCTTATATATATATCTATATATGTGTGAGTTCTCATGTTGACATGGCAAGGTCACGAAGCACGTGAGGTGCACATAGGCGGTTCTCCTTTACTGGTAGAACGCAAGTTGACCGTGCAGAGACATAATGCACTGAGTGTGCTCCTAGGTGATTCTTGCATAGTAGAAGTTGCAAGTTCTCTTGATGATGTGAAAAGATCCTTGCTTGCTTTTATGGTGATAGAACACAGGTGGTTTGCATCAAAGTTGTGCTCAGTTTTATTTTGTTTTGTGCAAGACAAAAGAGATGATACGATGAGATAAAGGTAGAAGACGTAAGTTATTCCCATGTAAATATAAAGAAGGTCCTGGAAAGTCCCTACGTGATGGATTTCTCGAGATGTGATGAATACCTAGATGGGGACTAGGCCTACACCCAGCATGAAAAAGGGATAGCTCTTTAGAAACTTCTGATGATAGATAGTATTGTCTGATGATCGATAAGAAGATAATGATGGTAGCAGCTATGTTGATGACTCTATGACTCCATGATGATAATTATGTGATGATGATTTTACCAAATGTGTTTATGACTATGGAAGAGAGAGAATACTTTCCTATTTAAGAGGGAGTGTTGATGTATTTGTAACTTCAAAAGATATTCTAATGTATATTATCATTGTATGTTGTTGTACCCCCATTGGATATGTGTTGCCTCCTTGTGGGATGTCTTTATTGTGTCTAGACCTTGAGGTACAACCTTTGTTGTAAGTTAGGGAAATAGTCCCCAATGTAGCATCATGTAATGTGTATTTGGAGTTTCTCTAGGATAAGTTAGCCCTCTTAGGGTAACATATCAGCCCCAGTCATGTAATAGGTCAGACACTTGAAGAGTTTAAATAGGTAGGGAGTCTCCCTCATTTATACTCACCTCACACTCACTCAAGTTCGCATGAGAGAGGGAGAGAGAAAGGAGGATAAATAGATAGTTGTTGAATACTTCTTATTACTGGTTTTTATCATCTTGTGACAGAGTCTTTGTGACTAAACTATTTAGAGGAAGTTTGCGGGGTTTTCTCCTTTATGGTTTCCCTCGTGAAAATATTTGTGTCTCGTGTATCTGTTATATCTAATGCGTCTTGTTGTACTTGTTATTCTTCTAGACAAAGATCCTAATTAAGCTAATAACATCCAGAAAAACTAGCAATTACCACCAAATCAGAATTTGTGAGGGGAATGAGTGGAAAAGCGGCTTTCAAGACTAAGGAT
Source organism: Pseudotsuga menziesii (assembly GCA_001517045.1). Classification (NCBI taxonomy): domain Eukaryota; kingdom Viridiplantae; phylum Streptophyta; class Pinopsida; order Pinales; family Pinaceae; genus Pseudotsuga; species Pseudotsuga menziesii. The sequence continues at coordinate 285,736 of LPNX010155845.1, forward strand.
AGGTTATTTGAATGCATGGTGATGCCATTCGGGCTATCCAATAACCCAACTAAATTCATCTGAACAATGAATCAGGTATTTAGACCTCACATTGGGAAATATATCATAGTCTATTTTGATGATATTTTAATCTTTAGTAAAATTATGGAGGAGCATCTAAAACATATAAAATTGGTCCCTGACATACTTCAAATAGAAACATTGTTTATCAACCCTGCAAAAGTGAATTATGCAAGGATAAAGTTGTATTTCTTGGTAGTGTCATTTCAATAGAAGGATTAAGCATGGATCCCAAGAAGGTAAAGGCCATCCCTCAATGGCCTACCCCTCAAAGTATCACGGAGGTAAAGAGTTTCCATGGAATTGTTAACTTCTACAAAAGGTTCATTCAAAATTCCAGCGATATAAGTCCCCCCTTAACTGATTGCACAAGAGGGACAGTCTTTGCAAGGACAAAGTTCTCTGTAGTAAGTTTTGAACAACTCAAAAAGAGAGTTACAGAAGCCCCTATTCTAACCCTACCATATTTTGAGAAACCTTTTACAGTGGAATGTGATGCCTCAGGAGTGGCCATTGGAGGGATGTTAAACCAAGAAAGGTGACATGTATAGTACTTGTGATAAAGAAGCTAAATGAAGCTAAGAAAAAGTATAGTACTTGTGATAATGAATTCTACACAACATTGCAAGCCTTGAAATACTGGATGCAATAACTTCTGCATAGGGATTTCATTTTGATGAGAGATGATCGAGCCTTGAAATACATCAATTCATAGGGTAAATTTCCCAACAAACATACAAATGGGACTCATTTTTACACGCTTATACCTTTGGCATGCAACATAGAAGTGGCAAAACAATTGTTGTTGCAAATGCTTTAAGTATGAGGTGGCATTTGATGGTAGTGATGAGCAATGCACCGGTTGGTTTTGAAGAAATGTAGGTTGAATATTCCATCCACCCATACTTTGACAACATTATTGTAACTATGAGTGGGAAGGACCCTACTAATTTACATTACTTTGAAGACATCCTATTAGTTTATGGATTTTCGTTCCAAGGATATCAATTGTGTATTCCCCTTGGTTCGAGACGAGAAAGAATAGTAAGAGAGATGCACTCAAGTGGGGTGGTTGTACATTTTTTAAATGAGAAGACTCTTGAACTATTAAGTGGAAAATTATCTTGGCCTGGCATGAGGAGGGATGTAAAAAAAATTGTTTCTACTCGCAGGACTTGTCAAACAACAAAAGGAGGAAAACAAAATATATCCTAGCTATACATGCATCTATATGTCCCAAAAGAACCATGGACATATATTCCTATAGATTTTGTCTTGGGATTGCATAGAACCTAGAGCAGAAATGGCTTAGTGTGTGTAGTAGTGGACTAGTTTTCCAAAATGGCCCACTACATACCCTGTAAAAATACCAATGATATGATTCAATAGAATATTTTCTCTTTTAATAAATTGTACGTTTACACGGTATTCCAAAGACCACAACCAATGGCAAGGAACAAGTTTTTAGGCCACTTTTGGAGAGAATTGTGGAGAAAAATGGATAGCAGGTTACAATTCAGTTTATCCTACCACCCCCAAAATGACAGTCAGACTAAGGTAGTGAATATAAGCTTGGGGAATCTATTATGATGCTTAGTAGGGAACAACCCTCACCAATGGGATCTAACCGTACCTCAAGCAAAATTTGCATATAATTCCAGTGTCAATTGATCCATAGGTAAGTTTCCATTTCAAATTTTCTATGGTGCCAATCCTAACAGGATAGCCGACTTAACTGACCCGACTACAAATTACCCCTATAACAACCAAGATGTTATAGATTTTATAGAAAATACTCAAGGAACCATCTATTAGTTTAACGTAAGTTGCGATCAATGAATGAATGATATAAAGAGCATGTTGATCTGCATAGGAGGAAGAAGGTCTTCTAAGACTGAGAAATGGTCATGGTACATTTGTGCAAAGAGAAGTACCCCAAAGTTACTTACAACAAGCTAAAGCCTGGGAAATTTGGTCAATGTAGAATAATGAGAAAGATAAACAACAATGCTTATTTTATTGAACTTCCAGAAGAATTGGATATCAGTCCTATTTTTAATGTTGTTGACCTTCATGTCAATTCTCGCTATCTCATTCGGTTAAGGTGTGGGTCTCGTTAGCATGGTGACCCAATTTCAATCCCTTTAGGGGTGAGTTAGTTAGGAGGAGACACCCAAAAATCCATCCATATTAAAGGTTGGTGTGTCCCAAGCCGGGTTTGATCCTCAAGTGATTTTCGTGGCTTATATGCCCTTGGGTTGCAATTTATTAGCTCCAATGGTTGAAATGCACTAGCCTTGAGCGACAGGAATTTATAACAATCAAAAAACAAAAGTTGTTGACCTTCATTCACTCTTGAATGACTAAAATGAAGATCATCCAGTCAATGATCTGCAAGAGAAGAAGGATGACTAGACCAAACATTTGCCAGAGAAAAAAGGGAGATGGTGGAACGGGTGCTAGACACCAAAATATCAGCTACATGCTCCAATGTTTCTAAATTATATCTGGGGAAGTGGGAAGGTATTCCAGATTCTTTCAATTCTTAGATCATTGAAATAGACTTGGTTAAGTACAGTTGATAGGTCATACCCAGTGCCCCTAAACCAGGAGGATCAGAAGTTCTAATAAAAGGGGAGGATGATGCAAATCATCCAATGTGGAGCACCTAGGCTTTAGGTGCTAAAATTTAGTTCACCAAAAGGTTTAATTGAAAGTCAGTGGGATTCCCAGTGTCGATTAGGAATATTCAAGATTGCAGGGATATGTTCAATAGTTGGCCAGAGAACTTCAAGTGGGAATCAAAAGCTATAATTACAAGGTTGATTCAACGGATGGGAGTTAGTTTTCATTATGTATTTGTTTTAGTTGTTGTTGGTGGTGATTAGTAGAAAATCCTGGGTGAAGGGAAATAATCTGAGCTAGACAGAGAGTGTGAAATAGATGCCTATGATCCATTTGTGTTGTTATGCATGTGTTTAGTTGTTGGGTATTAGAATAATTTCCTGTGAGCCCACAGAATCTATGTTGTCTGGGGAATGTATGCCTTCAATTTTCCATGGTTACTATAGTTTTGTAATCAATTTTTATCTCTAATATATTACATGCGTTGGAGTAGTGCTTTGTCTACGATTTAAGATCATTTTCATGTCTAGTCTATTATCCTATCGTTTCTTGCAAGTATTGGGGTGACTATGTAGTTGAGCGACTATATCATTATTGAAATGGATCTCCCCATCTTTGAAGCCCCTTTGAGATAAAATTGTGGTGATAATTTTCATTCTCGGTGGAAACTAGGTGCAATCACTTTATTACCAATCCCCACCCCATGGGATATGAGAATGAACATAATAAGTGCTTAGTAAAATTAATTTAGGGAATCCAAAGCATTTATATAAAATCTTAGATATTATAGTTTCAAATCGCAAACCTATTATATATGAATATTTTATATAAAACATGCATTTCCAAAAAAAATTAAGAGTCTTATTATCCAATATATTATAAATTGAAAACATTTCATCCATTTTTTTAGTATCGTAATGAATCTTAATTCAAACTTGGGAGCTATTGTGTGAAATAAACTCTATAATCCACATCAATTATTGAGCTTAGGCAAAAGATAGATTATGGTTGAGGTTGGTTGGAGTTTCAATTGTTATATGTTTTGTCAAAATAAAGTAGTTGAATTCATAATTTTATAAATATATGGGTGGAACTTGATTCATTCCCAAAGTGATGGGTGGTGGAAGTAGATTTCAGGATTTCAAAGAAGGCATCAACAACATTAGCATCGTTCCTGAGATCATCTTGTTGGATACATTTAACGACATTCCCTTTGTCATGCCCCCTCCCGACCAAGATGATGCTACCAAGGCGCTGCTTCTATCATTTAAACGGGGATCTAAGCCCTATGACATACACATAATAAAAATGCATTGAAATAAAACATACACAGATGCATAGAATTGCAATTATACAGTGGAATCAATTCATCCATTCAATACATTAGACATGTTCATCATATTTCATTAAGAAAATACAAATGCAGAGATTAAGATAGACAAGAATACTTATCTTGAAAGAATCTTGTCCTGAAACCATCTATGTCGCTGCAACATTCCACCCAACCATGGGCCAATGTGCTCATCAATCTCTGAGTAGCACTGCCACCCCCGAGCTGGACATGATTCCCATAAGGAATAAGGAACAGTAGCAGGTTCACACATAGCCAAGGATACAACAAAACTCATCCAAGCCAACACAGTGGGGTTTATCAAGCTCCAAAGGAGCTCGAAAGGCTAACTGCTAAGCTAGTGAGATCAACGACAGAGCTATGGACACCTACACCAGATCTATCCCGGCTTCTAAAACATCTACAAACCCAACACAAGGAAGCATCCCCTTCTCTGCTATAAAGTCCCTCAGGCTATACCATCCCTTCGAGTGCTATTCAGGGTGTACAAAGAAGAAATCCAGCCCCCTAGCTCTGTCTATGAGGCTCCTTCTCACACTAGGTTTATCAAGCTAGTTCAGACCCAAATCCACTCCAAACCAGTTCATACCATAGAAAAAGATGCACACACAGCAAGATACAAAATTCTGGGTGGAGGAAAAACGTTTTGCAACCAAAATTGGTTTAGTAAAATGGGGAAAAACAACCTAGAATGAGCAATTCAAATTCAACGATGATTCTAGGTATTGCATGAGCCAAATCGACTGCTACAAACCCCAAAATCACAATTTCTTGCTAGCCATTCACTCCACAGCACCAAAATCGATTTCATGGGCATGCACAATGAGGAAAACGACAGCAAATTGTGAATGAAACAGCCCAGCACTGAGTATTACCAAAACAACTTCTCAGCCATGGGTAAAAATGAAGAAATCTGCCCCCAATGTGAAGGAAAACGCACAGCAGACAAAAACGTGAAGGAAAATAGCTCTCCAAGCTTCCATTGCATGAGGAAATGGAGGACGTGGGTGAAAATCCAAATGGGCAAGCATTTTTGGGTGTTAACTTGCCCCAAATGTCAAAATCGCATTTCCCAAAAATCGATGGCTTCTCCAATTTGAATTTGGACTGCCATACTCTTCCCATCCCCATGCAATAACTACCTCAATCAATTTCTGGCAGAAATAAATGATTGTCTGAGTAAGATAAGAAAGGTGGTTGACAGCTTGGTGGGTTTTTCGATTGACATTTGGATTTTCCCGATTGGCTCAATGTTTGAATAACCCCCCCCCAACCCCCTTATCCTTAGGAAATCATGCCCCCATCTCATTTAATTGTTTCATTGACATAGATGGTTGTGGGTATTTAATTAAATTGCATATTTACATGATGTCCAAATTATAGTGTCCCTAGCTAGCACGAAATACCATCGGCAACGATTTTAATCGTCGAAACATAAAATGCTAAATCGATGGTGGGGATTTTTCCTTGAGCTCCACACCATGATTAAATACAATATATACACCATATACATTTTGAATGTAAATGGGTCAAAACCGGGGTGTTACACCCTTCCTCGCATGGGTATCTCATAATAAAACAGCTATACCAACCACTATATCATTAGTTTAATCCCGAACCCTGAACACAGGGTATTTACTCAGTGAAACCGTGTCATAGCGCCTTCATTCAAGGGATATTAAATAATACCCCTAATTTACCTAGACATTGATAATTACCTACATAAATTCTTTTGTTGAGCCCCCCTACCAATACATATTTCCAATTTTAAAAACCTTATTTTTACAATATATTCCTTATTTTTAGTAGAAACTCCCTTTTATACCCCCATACCCTACTCTCTGCCCTCTAATACCTACAATATATTGACCTTATTCTTCATAATAATAATAATAGTAAACTTTATGAATGGACATGATAAGATATTGCTCAACAAGTTGAATCCCATGTGACCCTGAAGAACTAGTGTTATTATAAATGATTTGAATTGGTTACTCTGGGTGTAGTGGAAATTGAATAGGTGGTTTATTCAACCATCCTTTGTATGATTCCTCTAGAATACTTGTATCAATTTCAAATCGTATTGAGGTGCAATGGTAGATGGTACATAGGTTCATCGTCATTAAAATCTTAGTTGCAAAAATCTTGACATTAAATCGATAGTATTAGTAAACACAATACATTTAGTATGTTGAAACATTATATCAAACATTAATTAGAAGCACGGTTTTTTTTTTCCAATACTAGATATGCAATCAACCACTCCATAAAAAAATTGTGGACTTAAGTAATACATTAACATTAATTCCATTGAAAGTCCAAACATACAATTACTCAATGATCTTTTTCTTACACCCCAAAGGGACGTCTAGAGGTAGTCCTAATGCAAATCATTTTTTATGAGTATTTAGTGGTCTACAATAGTTATATTTTATTAACAACTTGTCACAAGGAAAGAAACTACGTATTGCATGCATAAAAACAAATCAAGATTCCTTATTTTTCATTAAAAAAAAAAGTATTTGTCATTTCAGCGTTCTTCAAATGAACAATTTGCATTGAATAATGAGTGCCCATAGTTATTTGTGAACCTTGCAATCTTCCCATGAATGCAAGGATTCCTATCAATATATAACATGTTCTTACTATTAAAGTTTCCTGAAGCATAACCATTCATGCACACAGTATCCATGGAAATACTGTGTTTGTATTTAACAATATTCAAGTAATCAAATTGACTATCAAGAAGATCACAAAATGGAAAACATGTTAATGATTGTTTAGGTTGAACAAGCACATGTGAAAGGATAAACAACCAGAGATTTGCAGCATTTATTTCATACTTTATGATCATATAATTGTTACCACAATAGAAAAATTTGGCCCCAACATTGGGCATAGGAAAAGAAGACAAACCAGCACCATTACAAATTTTCAGAGAGATATTATTCAAAGATTCATTCTGCAACAATTACCAATTTGTCTTTCCTTGGGATCCTCTCCATTAAAGAATCTTCCATGCAACATTGGTAAATACTAAGCGATCTCCCTCTTTCCAATGAAGCGGTTAAGAATTTCAAAGAGTCAATTACCCCTATCAAGGGACGACACCCCCTTTTCATCCCCCACACACCTAACCAAATATGATGAAAATTATTAGGTAATATAGTTAACTTCCATGGCGCCGGTTCCTTTTTCCAAGGAAAATTCTAAGCGACTCAACATTTCTTTTTCCAATTAGAACTAATTATTTGTCATGATACAATAAGAGAGGAAGCAATAACTTTTAAGATTTTATTTCAATAACGTTACTTTATAATGCAAGTGAAGTGTCTACATATTCCTTTTTACCTATAGGCAATACATAATGGTCAAACTATGTTACCTTTATATTGGTATCCAATGATCACTTGATACGGCTTATTACACTTTATTAATTAATGATCAAATAATAATGCTACGTAAATTTATTATAATCCTTGAATGCCACCCCCCTCGTTCCTCCGTGGGCCCTCCCCCCTAATTCCTCAGCATGGCTGCTGTGACACCTGGCGCGTGGTGTTCACGTGGCCACACGCGGGGTGGTATTATCATCCTCCATGCTGGTCCCTTCACTCCCCGCGGCATTAAGCATTCGTGCTCGATTGCTCAGAGCTCCGTCCCACGTTTAATAGAAACAGGACAGGTGACTGCAGGTTCGTCAATGAGAGGATGCACTGGTTTATTGGAGATTATGAACTTGGGGCTCTCACACGAGGTGAATCCTGCTGCAATCTTGTCGAAGGAGGATGCAAGGTTTGGTTTCATGGGTGAATTCATCCGCGCACACGAAACCCTGGTGAATTATGGTATGAAGGTCACGTCGAAGCATTCGGGCATTTGTTGGATTCATGGTACGTTGGGATATGAAGTGATGTCGGACACTGCATCGATGAAGGTTATAAGGAACCACATCGCAAAGGACCGAGGCATTCTCATTGTGCTAATTGATTGGGAGCTCTGTCGTCAAATTGCTTGGAGATTGCTGGTTTACAGAATGGAAGCGGATTCCTCCTCCATGAGCATGCCGGTCCCATCCTCGGTGGATAAAAAATTCAAGGAAGTAAAGTAGGAACTCATTTCACTGCAATCCTAGGTGAATGCGATGAATTATGAAGGCGGACGGTGTCTGGATCATGTCAGTAAGGATTTGGTATTTCTCAGGAAGAAAATTAAAGAGAAGGTCAAGCACACAGAGCACTCATTCTCCAGGCAACTTGTCAAGCTTGAACTCAAGGTGGACAAGCTTGCCCTCAAATTCCTCAAGCATAAAGAAAATGGTATGTCATCTAGTTCAGAAGGTTGATTTTTGACTTCTTGTTTGGGTTCGCCATCCTGCTCGTCTTTGGCTCCCCGAAGCCATGGATGTTTATGTTTCTATTTATGTTTATAAGTTTATTAGGCATTTGGCTATCTTCAACTTTTAGTTCAAAACTATGATTAGGCTACAGATTGTTGGATTGCCGCTACCATAAGGGCGTTTTTGGGAGGTGTTCGTCTTTGTTGCTTCCTCAAGGGCACTTAGTTGGTTTTTTGTTTCAGTCGCTTCCTCAAGGGCAGCAAATTAGGAATTTAGCTACAACTTCAGTGAAAGCTTTTTTGTAAACTGGTTCTAGTTCTGTAGGTGGTTACACCATCTCCCTAAGTATAATATATCCGCTTTTGTCTTAAAAAAAATAGTAATAATAATAACTTATTTTGGCTTATAGGTAAACATAGGACATTAGCTTTCTCAACTTGTAAAGAGTTATTTCACATCACTTAAAATATTAAATAGTAAATTTGTACTAACACTCAAACATGCATTTTAGTACCCAAAAGTGTCATAATGACCCATGGTCTTTATCTATTGGGTTTTAAGGCTTTACTAGCCTACAACCTTTCTAACAGGATTACTAACAAGATTCTACAAAAGTTGTAAAATAATAACCACTTTACAATGTTTACGAACAGGATTTTTACCTTAAACTTCATATAAAAAACTATTACATCTTTGTATTTTACTTACACCAAAAAATAAAAATAGATTTGTAGAAATAATTAATTTATCAAAAATATATGAAAATATTTAGATTCAAATTTAACTAATTATATGTAATACTTTGAATTTATATAAATTGTAAATTCTATATATATAATTAATATGTCAACAAGTGAATTTTATGCATATCCATTAAATACATAAAATCTTCACTCTCTAATATAAAAATAAAATAAAATTAATACCTTTAAAATAATAGATTACCACCTATATAATACAAAATTAAAAATTTATATTTTAATTTTTTTTAAATTGATTTTGAATTTAATTTTAGATTTTAATAAATAAATAACTTAAAAAAATAAATAATAAAAATTACATAATAAAAATATAATTTTAAATTTAAAAAATTTAATAATTAAAATTTATATTAATCATAAAAAAGTTGTATGTATGAAGAGTTTCCTCTCTTATATATCCAATAAATACATACTATAACCCATCTAACAAGAAATTAAGACATTTCAAATACTAATATTATTAGAAATTACTCACATACTAATATAATTAGAAGTTACTTTCACATTTAAAAAAAATAAATTTTGATTTCTAGTTATTTTTATATTTTTATATAATTTTTTTTTTTAAATAATTATTTTTATATTTTTATTAAATTTAATATTTATTAAAATAATTAATTAATTAATCATTTTTCATTAATTTATTAAATTAAGGTGTGAGTCTCATTAAAAATTAAATTTCAAATCTATAAAATCAATAACTTATCTAACAAGAAACTAAGACATTTCAAATACTAATATAAAATTAGAAGTTACTTTCACATTTAAAAAAAAGACATTTCAAATACTAATATAAAATTAGAAGTTACTTTCACATTAAAAAAAATCTAAAAAGTTGATTTAGACTTATTTTTATACTTTTATATATTTAAAATTTTTTTTATTAAAATAAATTTTTTTTATTTTTATTTTTATTAAAATAATTAATTAATTAGTCAATTTTCATTAGCTTATTTGATTAAGGTGTGGGTTTTGTTAACAATTAAATTTCCTATCCACCTTGCCAACATATAATCTCCAATATTTTATATGAAAACTACAAAATCCCATATCTCATATGAGAAAATATTAAAACCTTTAAAATAATAATTTAAAACACATCTAATAAATAACTAAAAGTTTAACCTAACTTGTGTTTTAATATTTTCTCATATTTTCTAGCAACAACCATATTAATATTGTCTAGAGAACATTATCTAACTGATTGTTCTCGTGATGTTACAATGCCAAATGGAGGGTGTATTGGGCCATGCATGATTTCGCTACAATGCAGGTTTGTGATAGTTGAAGTTGAAGTTTAATTTTTCCAACTATCACTTAATAATCTAATAGTTGAAGTTGAAGCTTAAATTTTCCAAGTATCACTAACTTTATTTGTATTCATTAAATGCTAACTAAGTTTTTTTTATAAATTATTAATTATGAATTTTGAACAATCCCCGTAGAATCAATTTAGATAGTACACTTGTCTCATTTTCATCTATAAATGAAAAGTATAGAGAGTAATCCACCGAAAATTCTAATACATAAGAACAATATTTTTATAAAATTTTATTTAGGTTTTTTATATTATTATAAAAATTGATTGGAAAATAAATCATTAATTAAAATTAAATGAAATTTTTTTTTATTCAAATTTGATTGATCATAATTAATAATTTAAATTTATATTAATTGTAAATTTATTTAATCATAGAAACGTGAGCATTTAATTTTATATGAAAAAATTAGACTTTAATTTTAATGATCATAATAATTTGATTTTTGAAATTATATGTATTAAATTTTTTTTATATAGTTAGTTAATAAAGAAAACAATTAATACCTGACTTTAATACATATTTGATGATGATGGTGTTGAAAAATAAATAATTAATTAAATGAAAAATGAAAAATATTTTGTTTTAAATTTGATTTATTATATTTAATAATTTAAATCATATTAATTATAAATTTATTTAATCATAAAAAAGTGAGCATTTAACTTTATATGGAAAAAAATTAGATTTTAATTTTAATAATCATAATAATTTAATTTTTGAAATTATATGTATTAAATAAAATTTATAAGCTATTAAATAAAGGAAAATATTAATAGTTGACTTTATTACATGATGATGATGATGATGATGAAAAAAAAGTGAGCATTTAACTTTATATGGAAAAAAAATAGATTTTAATTTTAATGATCATAATAATTTAATTTTTGAAATTATATGTATTAAATAAATTTTATAAGTTATTAAATAAAGAAAAAAAATTAATAGTTGACTTTATTACATGATGATGATGATGATGATGATCTATCGGACCTTAAGAAGGATAATGCTTGGTTTACTTTAAAATCTTGTTCTTGTGCTTACAAAGCTTGCCAAGAAGCTTTCCAAGCTCACTATAGTTTTGGCAAGTTAGGAGGTTATAAAGGTTTGTATTGTAGAAAATACTATGAAACTCAAATCTAATGTGGGTGTAAGTAAGGCACTCTAAGAGAAAGTGATTTTCATCCTTAACACTCATAGACTCACACATACGGAAAACCCTTTCCGCCCATGCAGTTTTAATAATAGATCAACGCCCTGCTTCGTTGTGGAGTTCATGAGAATTCGTTCTAATCTTCACTATAGTAATTTTCTTCCAAGATCTAGTCACTACCGAGAAATACTTATGATCTTCCAAGTTAGGATTAATGACCTCCCTATAGTATCTTAATTTTATCTTAACCGTTAATTTTTCTCGTGCTGTAATTTATCTTTAAACTTAGAAGTAATAATATTTTTGACATCATCAATGTTTCGCAAAATGTCGTTTTCATCAATGCCTCAATGGTTTAACCAACCCATGGTATCTTTACACCAACACCGCTTGAGGCATAGTTGGATTTGACTTGAGTTTAAAGCAATTTTAGGAAGTCTCTCATTTCCCATGGTATTTATCTTATACTTGTACATCAGGTACCTAGTCATATCCATGCTCTCAATGGGGGAAAGACCCACTTCTATGACGAGAATAGGATAAGGCATATTGCTTTTAATTTTGAGGTTATAAGTTATAAACTGCTTCTGGATTTGCTCAATATTCCTCCAAGGTTCTCTAGAAATGTTGCACCCCTATATTTCACAACCATACAAGATAACAGGGATGACAAGAGTTTCAAACAGGAACTTCTTTTTATCCCACATGACCAGATTGGCTAATTTACAGATATTTTCCAGACAAAAATAATCTTTCTGCCCTCCATTAATCCTTTTCTCAATGCTATAGTTCCAATTAAGCCTCTGATGAATATCAATTCTGAGATACTTGTAAGAAGTCACTTCCTCTAG
>LPNX010155845.1:312278-331576 GCA_001517045.1 Pseudotsuga menziesii
GAAAAAGGAGTCAATACCTCCACATTTGCCCCCCGGTGATAGTCCATCATCAAAGTCTCAGCTGTACACTTACCCTCATCATAACAACTTCTAACACCTGAGCATAAATTCTCTTCGTAAATATAAAAATATAATAATACAAGTGGACTAAGGATATTTAAAGCCTCTAACATAAATACAGATGTTAGTTGTTGTAGGAGCCAAAACTATGGGAATCAAAGAAGTAATGATCAGGTCTGGCATCCCTGAAATAATCAGTAACTCACAAACATAGTTGACAACAGCAGATTGTGCTCCTGGCTGATCCCATAATACATTAAAGTACAAAGAAAAAATTACCCGATGCATTTTCTTTTATTTCTCTGTACAAAAGAAGGGAAATATAGAACAAACACAAAATGATCGAAGAGACTATAGACCAGTCAAACGGAACCAATCAATGCATACCTATAGGGTTGACAGTTCCCCAATATGTCTCCGTCTGTGGATGCTGAAGAGGATCCCCATATACCTCACTTGTACTAGTAAGCAAGAAGCGGGCTCCAATTCATTTTGCCAGACCCAGCATGTTCAATGTCCCCATCACATTTGTCTTGTACAAATAAATATTAAGGAAAACTTCAAAAACTAGATAAAATGAACAAGAACAACATATTTAGGAACCTTCCCGCAGCAAAGACATCCTCGAATTCACTTTGAAGAATTGAATTAAGTTTATTAACAGTTAACTTGAATTATTATTAATGTACACAAATAACCAAAAATGTGGACAATGGGACTGCTAAAAAGATCCCATTATAAAGTATCATGGAAGAGTGCCTAACACGACTCCAAAGCAGATAATAGCTAAAAGCTAGGTGATAAATCAACTCCAAAGACACTAATAGCCTAGAAACTGGGTCATTTTTGTTTAATATCTAGAGGCAAGAACGATAATCTGTAGTCACACAACTCCCATCATTAATGCGAACCATTGTAAGTTGGTCATGGTAGGTCATCAAGGTAAAATATTGAGCATATCCTGCCAATATCATTGGAACCTATTATATGTGCAATAAATAATTATAGGCCTGTTCAAGGTTTGAACTTTGAACCTATAATCAATAATGCGTCTGCAGGTGATAAATTCACCAAGACTTATCTCAGGACCACCAGTTGGGAAATTGGTGCAAACCTACCTTCTAAACTAAAATTTCAGCCCATACTTTAAGTTCAAATCCATATTAATGCAAATAAATAACAGGCATAGTTTGATTTGTTTACATGGGCATGGTAATACAAAAGACTAAGCAATTTATGACATCGATGTAAAATGACCTATCAGAATTGATACCAAAATAAGGAAGCATAGTGAGGTGTCCTGTACAGACATAAAAATTAAAGCCAATCAAAATAGCAATAGATGTCGATAGGGAATTGCTTCACTGGTTAGATCAAGGGGCTATTAAGCCATCCACCATGGATCCATTCTCGCTATGGTATGCCCATATAGCATGAGCCTCAAAGGCATGAGACAAGTTGCAAGTCATGGGCAATTTTGGTAGAATAGCAACCCCTTAGACCTGGCACCTAAGCCAAAGGAATTCCTCTGTTCCTTAAAAAACTTCCCCCCAAAAAATGGACATCAAACAGAACTTCAAAATGCAAAGTATGAAGCCAAAACTTGCCTACAAGGTGTGGATATAATTGTCTTCACATGATTGTACTTGTAATGAACAGGAGATGCGGGGCATGCCAGATGGTAAATCTGATCAACCTCCAACAATATTGGCTCAACGACATCGTGGCGGATGAGCTTGAATTGAGGATTCTTGAAGTGATGCATAACATTCTCCTTTCTACCTGTAAAGAAATTATCGATAACAATCACATTGTCTCCCCTCTCTAAGAGCCTGTCAACCAGATGGCTGCCCACAAATCCAGCGCCCCCTGTGACAACTATTCTCAGAGGCTGCCTCCTCACACCCACCGCGATCTTGGTAACTATGGTTGTCTTTTGAACCCCAGAATTTTCCACTCCTTTGGAGACAAATTTCTCAGAGCCGACTATTTTTTTCCTTATGTCTCTCTTTGCAAGATTGGGCTGGAGAATAAAGATCATAGTGGCTATCAACATGCCCACCAAGACAAACAGCAAATTCTCTTCTTTTAGTAGATAGTGCATCGATCTTGGTAGTGATTTGGGCTTCTTAGCTTTGGGGGAATAAGGATCTGCAGCTGCTGGGATCTGGACTTCTTCGTCCTGGAGGTGATTCAGGCTTGATTGCTTGTGCATTTTGCTGATATTTCCCTACTACCCACGACGAAAAACAAGAAACCCAAAACAAAATTATATACAATAAATCGCAGAGATTTGAGAAGCAGGTGAGAAGTCTAACTAACCATTGTCCCAATGGGGCCTTTTGTTGGCGGAATGGACAATCAAATGCAAAAATGTGAAACCCACTTCATATGAAAGGCAAGAGTTTGTAAGTACATACTTAGTTTTATTTATTCGAAAGTTCAAACCCAACCCACAATTTCGTTTAAGGGGATCTGGATACATGATCCGCTTACGTTCTCACAGAAATAATGAATCGATTATCTGCCCATGGCAATTACAGCATATGTCGCTTTCTTTGGCCCTTCCATACTTCTTTCACTTTAATTGTCAAGATTGCATTGCTCTGGAATTTCCTTAGAACCTCTCCTAAACCCCAATAGCAGCATAACTGTCAATTGATTGCTGGTCGACGGCGACTGCAGTCTACGAGTCATGCAGAGTCCGGACTCCGGAGCGGCAAAGAGGTCTACCATCTCAGCCTTCAGGTTGTAACTTGTTCCTTGGCGTAGAAGTTAGGGCTACATTAAAAAACTGATTAATATATTAATTGAATTCACTCGTGACTTTATATTGATAGGTTACAACTATCCCTATTGCAGTATCGTAACATTCTTCATTGCATCACCCATTCCAACATGCTCCTTTGACACAAGGTGGCCAACAAGCAGATCTTGGTGCATACATGATTGCTTCTACAAGGGATTCAGTGTTAGTTTTAGTGACCAGATCTATTGATAAATTTTTCTTTGACATAGAAATCAAAATGCCAATGGTATACAACATCCCCAAAGATATATCATCGTATCGTCTAGAGTGCAATATCACACACCCGTGGTCTCCTAGAAACACTAATGGAATTGTTTTCTTGGGTAACAAGCCTAAAAACTTAAATTATGCCTTCTGATGCGCCGTCGCTTAAGTGACGCTTATGGGGATAGCCGTCGCTTAAGTGACGCTTATGAGCCTATCCATCGCTTAACCGATGCTTATGACCACAATTTAAAAAAAAAAATTAACTTTGTGATTTTTGGTAGGTTTAAAAGAAAAAATCCACGCGCCGTTGGAAGTAACCGTTGGATTTTGGATCGAAATGTAGTAGTGGTTGTTATGTCGAAGTGAAAGTTGGTTGCATAGGATTTGGTTGCAACCTAAATCCTATTGTAGTAAAATCCAGTCCAAGCCAAGTGATTCTGTCGAGGTAAAAGTGAGTACAATGAAATGTCCATTGCAGTAAATCTATCACAGTAATTATGTCGCAAGTATTTTGAGTCGCAATATTAAATTGAGCACATAGATCTGTGGACTAACACACAACTCACAAGATAGATCACACAATTTACTCAGCAATTGAAGAATGAAATAGTGCAAAAATGGCTTGCAAGTGTGAATGCTTTCATTAATCAAAAGTAATTAGATAATTAATTACAATGGAGTACAATGGCTAAATAACTTCATGCAATTCGAATCCATGTGAGTAAATTCGAATTGGTTGGACTCTACTTGACTGAATGGTTAACTGACCTTGTCTAAATCATTGTCGGAGTTCATCGGAGTTTAAAATCCAAACTCAAGTGTCTAAGTTCGGGTTAACTAGTCTAACTGACTAAGGTAGGTGAGTAAATGCGCCAAACCTACGTGCAGCCATGCAATCCTAGCGCTAATTGAGTAGAACTGATTGTAGGAAACTAGAACTGAATGTAACTCACTCCTAACTGAGTTGACTAGTCACCATTTGAACTCAACTAATGGAGGTTGGTATCCACACTCCCAGTGGCTCCTAATTTGTAGGGATTGATCTAGGAGGCCCCTAAATTTATGCATGTAAGTGCAATTAGTGGCATTTGGCCTCAATTAGTGTTCCCTGCACTTTAGTAACTGGTACATGTGCCCCAATTAGGCCAAGTGGACCCAATGGTGCTAGTGACTAAAAATAGACTGAAAGGACTCCTGATTTAGACATGATTCCTGATTTAGACATAATGACCAAATTGGACAAGGGAGGATTATAATCCTAACACCTCCCTTGAATGCTAACTTGGAAAATTTGTGGGCCTTGGTAACTAAGACCATAGGTCACCCATTATAGCAAGCAAAGTAACTACTCAACACAAGGAGCCGAGGAAAAAACCACATGGGAAAAAATCCCCCCCTCTAACCAAGCATATAGAATCAGGATTCAAGTTGGAAAAACTTGAAAATGTGTTGCTACAATCTCTGTGATGTAGCGAAGCAACATGTATGATGTTTTGTGCACAGGTATCCTGGGGCCTGGAATGTAGACTTCTCCATCTTCTCCCAAAATGATGATGGAAGGAAGGAGGAATGTAGCCTCTTTCTGGATGAAGAGGTGTATGATCCACTCTATTCTTCTGAATGCAATGTGACTGAGCCCTTTCCATGTATCATCTTATACGGAGTTTGTTGCATCTCTCTGAAGGAGGTAAAATTGCATGACATAGTGCAAGGTCTTTAGTCTTCTGAGTGTCAGATGGATTTCTAGTCATCTTCCTAGCTTCCAGTTTGGAAGTAGGGACTGGATCTGGATATGACTCACCTTGAATCTCAATCTCATAAACTGATATAGCTAGATCTACAATACTAGTGGAAACTGCAAAAGAAGTAGATGGAATGTTTTTACCTTCCCTTGCAAGTGGTTACTGAGAGTGCACTGGTTATGAAAATGGCATGAAGTGTGAGAACTCATTTGCCTTTGAGGCATGATTTGTAGCACCCTTAGATATGATGTTCCCAGTAGAGATATCGGTGATCTCAACTAATTCAGGACCAAATATGGCTCGCTTTGGAGAGCTAGTATGATTCATCTTGTATATAGATAACAGATTTGCAACTAAGGAGGGAACATAAACCACATCTTGAACTTTCCATGTTCAAGCTTGATAGAGCCCTTCCCTTTGGCTTGAATTTCACTTTTATTTCTCATATGAATACTAGGACTATCAAAATACTACAAGGAAGAGAAAGATTCTCTAGATGCAACCATATGATTGGAAGCTCCAAAATCAATGAGGAAGGCATGCGCTATGGAGCAGCTAACCTTTAGTGCATGGCATGTCTCTTCATGTTCTTTAGTTTCTTCAGTATGGTCAGCCTTCCTTGCGCTAGCAGGTGCAATAATGTTATGTTTCTTTAGAAGAAGATCCATCTTATAAATTCTTCTTCTCATATAGGATATTTCTCAATGAAATCCCCTTCCATAGTAAGAACAAAGTGTCTTTCCTTTGCCATTCTTCTTGCTTCTCTTCTAACCTGAAGGCTCATTTCAATGCTATTTCTCCATAGGAGACTCATCCTTTTGCTTCCATTTATCACTCTCTACCTTAGGTCCTACAACATCCACTACTTGATCTTTGGAAGATCGAATGATCCCCATTTGGATCAACTTGTCATGCTCCTAAGGGAGAGATTCAATGAAGGAATTTAGAGTAGGCATTCTCGAATTTGGAGTAGCAAGTTTCACTGAATGAAATGTTGATACAAAGACTGGATAGTCTCCACAAAGTTTTGAGATAATGGAAATAATGAGTTGATCATCCTCCTTCTCAACCTTGCACAGCTTCAATTCAAACACTAGATTCTTGAATTTGGTGAGGAAGTC
This sequence comes from Pseudotsuga menziesii, assembly GCA_001517045.1. Taxonomy (NCBI): domain Eukaryota; kingdom Viridiplantae; phylum Streptophyta; class Pinopsida; order Pinales; family Pinaceae; genus Pseudotsuga; species Pseudotsuga menziesii. The sequence continues at coordinate 318,218 of LPNX010155845.1, forward strand.
ATTTAGTGTTTCGAAAATGGCTGGATGAAGAGAAATCAGCTCATTCTCAAGCTGATAGATCCTTAGATCATCCTACTTGTCAAATAAGGAATCAAGATTATCCCAAACCTACTTGGGAGTCTTCAATCCATTGAAATGGAAGAGAAGATCTCGAGAGATTGAGAGGCACAAGCATCGATAGGCTTCATCAAGCCTATTCTAGTACTTTTCTTTGTCAATGACTTGGCTCTATCTCTATCTCCATTGTGAGTCTGAAGAGTCTTTTGGAGCATAGCTGCATCTCCATGTCCTCCTTCCATTGGTGGTAGTTGAAAGGAGTGAGAAGGTCCATTGGAGGAGCCATTAAGAATGCAAATAAGACGACTGAGCTGTTGTAGCGAATGCAGTGAAGGAGACTGAGCTGCTTGTAGCGAATGTAGTGAAGGAGAATGGTAAAACTGTAAATCACACAATGAAACAAACAAAATAAGGCCAACAGTCTACACTTTTCGAATTTCCTTCACACCTAGCTTAGTTGATTAAGCAAGCTTGATCAACAATTCCTTTGCTTGGGGTATTAAATGGTAAATTCTATTCTTCTGGTGCAGTACTAGAAGGAGCAATTTTATCCATTTTTTTTTAATCCAAGTATGAATTTGTAGTAGGAGAAGTTACTTGTCCCACTGAGGATCCGATACCATATTAAATTTAGCACATAGATCTGTGGACCAACACACAACTCACAAGATAGATTGCACAATTTAGTTAGCAATTGAAGAATGAAACCGTGCAAAAATGGCTTGCAACTATAAATGCTTTCATTAATAAAAAGTAATTAGATAATTAATTACAATGGAGTATAATGGCTAAATAACCTCATGCAATTCGAATCCATGTGAGAAAATTCGAATTGGTTGGACTCTACTTGACTAAATGGTTAACTAACCTTGTCTAAATCATTATCATAGTTCAAAATCCAAACTCAAGTGTCTAATTCAGTGTTAGCGATTCTAACTGATAGAGGTAGGTGATTAAATGCACCTCACCTACATGCAACCATGCAATCCTAGAGCTAATTGAGTAGAACTGAATGTAACTGACTCCTAACTAAGCTTGACTAGTCACCAACTGAACTCAACTAATGGAGGTTGGTATCGACACTCCTAGTGGCTCCTAATTTGTAGGGATTGATCCAAGAGGATCCTAAATTGATGCATTCAATCAGTGGCAGTTGGCCTCAATTAGTGTTCCCCACACTTTAGTAACTGGTACATGTGCCACAATTAGGGCAAGTGGACCCAATGGTGCTAGTGACTAAAAATAGACTGAAAGGACTCCCGATTTAGACATGACTCCTGATTTAGAAATAATAACCAAATTGGACAAGGGAGGATTATAATCCTAACACGTAATACTTTCTGCAAAATTTAAAAAGGGAGAAACAAAAAAGCTGTGCTATGCAGTAACTCAAGTAAATTGCCACAGCCACCATTCCCTTTTAAGAGATATGATACTTATTTGTTGTGGATAACCCAAGATTCAAGTGCTAAATTTGAGTTCTCCAACGAGTTTAATGGAACATCAGTGGGGCTCCAGAGTCCCATTGTTGATCAGGCAGATCTGAAGTTGCAAGGATATGTTGAGTAGTTGGCCACAGAACTTCTGGTGGGAATACAAAACTATAATTACAATGTTGATTCCACGGCTGGAAATTAGTTTTTTTTATGAATTTTTTTAAGTTGTTGTTATTGGGTGATTAGAGAAAAAGCATGGGTAAAGGGTGATCCTTTGATCAAGACAAAGAGTGAGAAATAGAAGCCTACGAGCCATTTTTGTTGTTATGCGTGTGTTTAGTTGTTGCTTATTACATTAAATACTTGTATTAGCTCTATACAATTTGAACCCAAAATTTACATATTCTTTACCTTTCAAATTTACATATTCGCCGAAAAAGGTGCAAAGCATCTAGAGTTTAGATAACTCCTTAGAAGAATGGCTTGGTCCATCTAGAATATGTGTTGTATGGGGCATGTATGCCTTAAGTTTCCCATGGTTACTATAGTTTTGTAACATGTTTTTATCTCTAATATATTACATCTTTTGGAGCAAAGTTTTATCTATGATTTTCTTGTCTAGTTTATTATCTTGTCATTTCTTGCAAGTTTTGGGGTGATTGTGCAACTAAGCAACTCCGTAATTTTGGTATCATATCATCCATGATGGCCCAAAGGATATTCCATCTAATTTGGGAAGAAGGGGCTGGATAAATTTCATACGAAGGGATCCCAAAGATGAGGGGATACTTCGAATATTAGAGGCCATTGAGGCTAGGTTTCCTCAGGAAGAGTCTGAAGTGGAGCTAGAAGTTCCTTGAGGTTGTGGTAGAACAATTGACCCCATGGAGAGGCTTATTGAAGCCATATATAAACAAGGGACTAAAGTTAAGGGGAAGTTATTGATCTATAGGGTAAATTGAACCTGTAAATGTTTATGGACTAGATTCAAGAGTTGGGAAAGTACTTTGATATGGAAGGAATTGATGAGACTAATCCACAAAGGGTCAAATATGAAATACCATGCTTCCATATGGTGGGAAAACCTATAGAGTGCTAGGGAGAGAGAAGGGAAATAAAATATCTGAATGTGGCCGAAAATGATGAGATTGTTGAAGACTAAATTTATGCCCTCTGATTACTAGCAAAAACATTTTCGAGAGTATACAAATTTAAGGAAAAAGTATTTTTCCAATCCTGGTTTTATTGTGAAGTTTTTGAGGTTGCAAATTAGGACTAGGTTGCATGAGGATGATGAGAATGCAATGACTAGATACATTATCTCCCTTAGGTTTCAACTCCAGGACATGTTCACTTTATTGAAAGTGAATATAGTGGATGAGGCTTATCAGTTGGCCTTAAAATATGAGGAGAAACTGAATTGACGGAGCAAGACAACAAACAAGCAAGGGGACAACAATCTAAGTAGGGATAGAATAAATTATTCTAACCCCTCAAGTGAAGATGAACCTGAGAGTGACACGGGGCTATATCTTTAAGGAATAGGAACCTTTGGACAAAGGGGACATGGGAAAACATTTACAGGGGGTTGGAGGCCTCTGAATTGTTTTATATGCAACATACCCCATAAGGCGATTGACTTTCCACAAAATCCAAAAAGAGTGATGATGGTCCAAGAAGGAGAGGGGGAAGAAATCATGCCAAAATAATTCAAGGAAGATAAAGGAGATAACTTGAGAAGGACTTTGATCTATGGAGACAAATCAACCATTGAAGCTGATTGGAAGAGAAAGACGTGTTCCGTACAAAATGCTAGTATAAGGAAAAGGTTTGCAAAGTTATTATAGATAGGGGATCTATCAATAACATAGTAAGCATGGAAATGGGGCAAAAATTACAGCTTACTTGCACTCCTAAATCACCTCCCTATAGTATTTCATGGTTGAAAAAGGATCATAGTGTGATGGTGAATCAGACTTGTCTTGTTGGCTTCAAAATTGGCCCCCATGAAGACAAAGTATGGTGTGACGTGGTCCCCATGGATGCATGCCATTTTCTCTTAGGAAGACCTTGGAAATATGATCAGGACATAGTTTGCCATGGGAGGGGGAAAAAACATCTAAGCTTAGACACAAGGGCAAGCGCCATATTTTGAATCCCTCCAAGCATTAGAGGAAATTTGAGGTCTAAAATGGGCCTCCTAAGGAAAATCATAAAATAATATTTATTAATTTTGAAGGAAGAAAGAAAAAAACTACTCTGTTTGTTCATATTTTCAACATATCTCCATGTGTTTTTACTCAAATTTTGAGCGGGAGCACTCATTGGATGTGGATTTAAATTGTACATCAACGAGTGCCCACACTACATACTTCTGACGGACCCCGCAAGTAGTTTTTTTATGACAAATATGTCAATTCAACCATTATGGTTGACTCATTTTATTAAAATTCTATTGGTTCTTGAATTCCAACTCATCAAGAAATTATGGTTGTCTCGTTTTCTTATATGATGACACAATTTCTTATAAGGCCCATTTTAGACCTCAAAATTCCTCTAAAGGAACAAGAAACTATAGAAATAACTATTGTATCCCTGAATACTATGGGGTGGAAGAAGTTCTCTAATGAGTCTAAGTGAGGAGTTTTCTATCATATGTACCCTCTAGCAAAAGAGCAGTTGAAGTAGAAAATTGTCCTTTCAGAAGTGTAGAAACTACTTCAACAATTCCTTAATTTAACAGGTACAGACCTGCGACCTATCCTACCACCTACAATTAGCATTAACCATCAAATTGACTTGATTACAGGTTCAAAGATTCCGAATCAGGCTGCTTAAAGGATGAATTCTCTAGAACATGAGGAAATGAGGAGGCAGATAACAGAATTAGTGGAAAAAGGTTTTGTAAGGGAAAACATGACTCATTTTGCTATGCCTGCTTTATTGTCTCTAAAGAAGGGGGGAAATACATGGAGGTTGTGCATGGATTCTAGATCCATTAACAATATCATGATGAAGTATTATTATCCATTGCCCATGATGGATGACTTTCTAGATTGCTTGTCTGGTTCTAGGATTTTCTCCAAGAATGGGCCTTAGATGCGGTTACCACTAAATCAGAATTCGAGAGGGGGATGAGTGGAAAATTGGATTTCAATACTAAGGACAAGTTATTTGAGTGGATGGTGCTTCCATTTGGGTTATCCAATGCCCTAGCTAACTTCATGCGAACAACTAACTTCATGCGGACAATGAATTAGGTATTTAGACCTTGCATTAAGAATTTTATCATAGTCAATTTTGATGATATTTTAATCTTCAGTAAAACTGAGGAGCATCTAGAACACATAAAATTGGTCCTTGACATACTTCAAACCGAAAGGTTGTTTATCAACCCTGAAAAAGTGAATTCTGCAAGGATAAACTTGTATTTCTTGGCAATTTTATTTCAACAGAAGGATTGAGCATGGATCCTAAGAAGGTAAATCCCATCTTTGAATGGACTACCCCTTAAAGTATCATGGAGGTAAATAGTTTCCATGTATTAGTTAACTTCTACAAAACTTTCATTCGAAATTTCAACACTATAAGTGCCCCTTTGATTGATTGCATAAGAGGGACAACATTTGCATGGACAAAGTTATATGTAGTAAGTTTTGAACAACTCAAAAAGAGATTTACAAAAGCCCCTATTCTAACCCTACCATATTTCGAGAAACTTTTTTACAGTGGAATGTGATGCCTCAGGAGTGACCATTAGAGGGGTGTTAATCCAAGAAGGGTAACATGTAGCCTTTTTCAGTGAGAAGTTGAATGAAGCTAAGAAAAATTACAGTACTTATGATAAATAATTCTATGCAGCAGTGTAAGCCTTGAAATACTAGAGGCATTAACCTTTGCATAGGGTTTTCATTTTGATGACAGATAATCGGGCCTTGAAATAATTTAAGTCAAAGGATAAATTTTCCCATAGACATGCCAAATGGGACTCTCTTTTGTGTGCTTATACCTTTTTCGTACAACATAGAAGTGGAAAAACAAATGGTGTTACAGATGCTTTAAGTAGGAGATGGAGTTTGTTGGTAGTAATGAGCAATGCACTAGTTCAACCAACTTGATTTTGAAGAAATGAAGGTTGAATATTCTAGCGACCCATACTTTGATAACATTATTGTAAATATGAGTGGGAAGGACCCTGCTAATTTACATTCCTTTGAAAACTTCCTATTAGTTGATGGATTTTTATTCAAAGGACCTCAATTGTGAATTCCCCTTTGTTCAAGACGAGAAAAACTAGTAAAAAAGATGCACTAAAGTTGGTTGGCAAGACATTTTGGAAAGTACAAGACTCATTGATCCGAATTTACGTGAGAACGAAATGAAAGAATGGATATAGAATCATAAACATTGACATATTGCAAATAAAATAGAGATACGGTAAACACATATTATATGAAATGATAGAAATAGAACAGATTGTAAATACAACATCCAGAATGGTGGTAGCTATATCTGAGAAGAGATGTGGATTATACACTCATATGTGATAAGATAAATACAAATGAGGCCAAAAGGGTCTATTTATAATAAGGATGAGGGATAGAACCCTAAACATCAAAAACATAGCCCTAGAAGATGAATCATCATAAAGTTTATGGCCCCAAGTTGTTTAGTTGAACAATCAGCTTCTTGGGGCCATAACTTTTGCATACGATCTTCGATTTGGGTTCTCAATAATTTGTTGGAAAGTTTTATCTAATATTTACATCTTCTGAGTGGGGCCAAATGCATTCAATTAAAAATTGTTTGGCCACTTGAATTGCTAAAAAACGTTGTTTAGGGCCTCAAATTGTTAGGATTATTAATCCTCCCTTGTCCAAATTTGGTCATATGTCTAAATCGAGAGTCATGTCTAAATCCAGAGTCCATCCAATCTATTTATATTCATTAACACCATTGAGTCCACTCGACCTAATTGGGGCACATGTTTCAGTTAATAAAGTGTGGGGAACACTAATTGAGGCTCACTACCACTGATTGCAATTGATTGCATTAGTTTAGGAGCCTCCTAGACCAATCCCTATAATTTAGGAAGCCACTAGGAGTGCCGAAACCAACCAAGTTCAATTCACTTCAGTTGATGACTAGTAAAGCTAAGATAGGAGTCAGTTACATTCAGTTAGTGCTAGTTTTAATTGACTGCACTCAATTGGGGTGCATTTCTCACCTACCACAGTTAGTTAACCTTAGTCAACACTGAATGTAACACTTGAGTTGTGTTTTAGAGCTTTGATGAACTCCGGTTATGGTTTAGACAAGGTCAGTTAACTATTGAATCCTCCGATAGTGATTTAGACAAAGTCTTGGTTACCTACAGTCAAGTAGACTCTAATCAATTCGAACTTCCTCATGTGGATTCGAATTGCTTGTGGATATTAAAGCCATTGTACTTCATTGTAATTATCTATCTAATTACTCTTTGATTAATGAAAAGCATTCACAACTGCAAGCCATTTTTGCACTGTTTCATTCTTTAATAACTGAGTAAATTATGTGATCTATCATGTGAGTTGTGTGTTTGTCCACAGATCTGTGTTCTCAATTTGATATGGTATCAGAGCCTCGGTGTTCTCAATTTGATATGGTATCAGAGCCTCGGTGGACAAGGCACTTCTCCTCCTCGGATCTCCTACTGGATCATTTTTTGAGCAAAATTGCTCCTTCAAGCATTGCACCAGAAGCAGAGAATTTACCACTTAATACCCCAAGAAAAGGAATTGTTGATCAAGCTTCCTTGATTGACTAAGCTGGGTGTGAAAAAAATTCCAAAAGTGCAAGCTGTCTGAACTTATAGTGCCCTTTTTTTATTTTGCAGGTACAACTTCGAATGGATTCATCAGTTCCTCTTTTGACCCGATCCTCAAACTATTATGAATGGAATGTGAAGATAACTATATTTCTGAAAAGACAAGATCTTCTTTGGGTTTCTAATGGACTCGGTAGAAAGTATTATGAGAGTGAAAATGACTGGCTAAATGCAAAGGATGCATCTTTTGAAATATTGAAACTGGCTCTTTCTCCTAGCTTGCACTACCTCAGTAGATCTATTAAAGATCCACAGGAACTCTAGACAAGATTGGACAAAACCTTTGGAATGATTGATGAGGATCATAATAGCACTTTGGATAGCACATCCAGCACTATAAGCATCCTTGATCCAAAAATATCTTCCTCAACTCTCTCTGATGAAGTTGTTCAAGATGAAGAAGAAGCAGAAACTTCTACACAGTCAATTCGAATTGAAGAGAGTCTTCATGCGGTGAATCCTTCTCTTGATGCTCCAGAAGTTCATGAGATCTCTGATATCTCATATTCTCATATTGATGAAACATAAGAATACATTCGAATCTTTTATATTGAAGAAAAATTCTGCTGCACTTCCATGCAAACATTCATCGGTGATTTTGCTTTAAATTCTGTGCAAAATTTACCAGTAATTGCTTCCGAAAGTGAAGAGAAATTTGATTTTTCTCCCTCTAATGTTGCTGCTCGTGTGAAAATATGTGATACCTTGGATATTTTGGAAAAAACATCAGATTACCAGAGTGATCCATTCGCTCCCCATGATCTATATTTTCTAGCAAATTCCTGCAGGATTGCATGCACCAAAATTCAGAATTTTGAAGAAGAAGAAAGCTGTGCATCCACAGTCTCGGTTAACCATTTATTTGAATCTGATATTAACCTTATTGGATATGATATGATCTTATTTAGATCTGATCTGATATTTCTTGGTTTAATATATCAAATTCATAATCTTTCAATACCGCTTGTAGTTGTTCTCATCAACGGTGTGAAGAAACAAGTATCGCAAGTCTCCTACAAAACTGCTGCTAGGGATTTGATTCCATTTCACAATTTTGGATATGATTTGAACCTATTTATATCTGATTTGCTTTCTGATCTGATATTATTTGGTTCATATTTTAAAATCCAAAATCCCTCAGTCATGCTTGTAGCTGCTCTCACCAATTCCGGTGTGAAAAATCAAGTACCACACTTTCCCTTCAAAACTGCTGATGGGGATTTGGTGTTAGTTTCCTCATATGAGGTTGCTGATATTTCATTATGTGATTCATTATATATTTCAAAAGCTATATCATACTATGGAGCTCAAGCATTCGCTCTCAACAGTCCTAGTGCTTCTCTACCATTGATCACATGCCCATCTCCTCACAGAACTAGTAAAGAGGAATATTTTCTGCATCCGCCTAGACACCTGCTCCTAACACTTAGGGATGTTATTACCACTCATGGTTTTCTGTTCATGGCTGAAAAATATTAGTTTATTGAGTGTTCCTCATATTCTCTGAATTCTCAAGAACCTTTTCTCACTTTTCAGTTGACTTCAATTGCTCTACATGGGTCCAATCTTCATCCGGCAGCTATCTATATTTCTGATTTAGTTGAGCATATCATTCTTCTTCCAAAGAGGAAGATTCCTCTAGACATAATGATGGAGAGGTTCACATTCCAGGCCCCAGGATACCTATGCATAGAAGAACCAGATTGATCCTGATTCTACCTGCTTAATTAGAAGAGAGGATTTTTTCCCATGTGGTTTTTCCCCAGCACCTTGTTTTTGAGCAGTTACTTTACTTTACTTGATGTAATGGGTGACCTATGGTCTTAGTTACCAAGGCCCACATATTTTCCAAGTTATCATTCAGGGGGGGTTTTAGGATTATTAATCCTCCCTTGTCCAAATTTGGTCATATGTCTAAATCATGAGTCATGTCTAAATCGAGAGTTCATCCAGTCTATTTATAGTCATTAACAACATTGGGTCCACTTGACCTAATTGGGGCACATGTTTCAGTTACTAAAGTGCGGGGACCACTAATTGAGGCTCACTGCCACTGATTGCACTTGATTGCATTAGTTTAGGAGCCTCCTAGACCAATCCCTACAATTTAGGAAGCCAGTGGGAGTGCCGAAACCAACCATGGCCAGTTCACTTAAGTTGATGATTAGTCAAGCTAAGTTAGGAGTCAGTTACATTCAGTTCTAGTCCTCTACATTTAGTTAGCGCTAGGTTTACTTGATTGCACTCATGTGGGACACATTTCTCACCTACCACACTTAGTTAACCTTAGTCAACATTGAATGTAACGCTTGAGTTGTGTTTTAGAGCTCCGATGAACTTCGGTTATGGTTTAGACAAGGTCAGTTAACTATTGAGTCCTCCAATAGTGATTTAAACAAAGTCTTAGTTACCTACAGTTAAGTAGAGTCTAATCAATTTGAACTTCCTCATGTGGATTTGAATTGCTTGTGGCTATTAAAGCCATTGTAATTCATTGTAATTATCTATCTAATTACTCTTTGATTAATAAAAAGCATTCACAGCTGCAAGCCATTTTTTCATTGTTTCATTCTTCAATAACTGATTAAATCGTGTGATCTATCATGTGAGTTGTGTGTTTGTCCACAGATCTATGTGCCCAATTTGATACAAATGGCCCCAGAAGTTTAGGACCTGAAAAACTGTAGACAAGTAACTAAGAAACTACCAAAATGGAAAATTGTTTTGAGCCAATGGAACATGTGGGTTTCCACCAATTGGAATCTGGATCAATCCTCCCCCCTTATGAATCAATGGTATCCATTGTGTCAAATCTCGTATCATATCTCGAACTGTGTGTTGAGTTGATCTCCTGGTCCGACATTCGTTGAAATGAGAAGGTTGATTTTCTTTGACATTCCGAGAGGGATGTAATTATGGTTGATGGATTCGTTGGAGTTGTTCAACTATTTTGGTTTTCATGTTATCCTTTTCCTGAACCGGTATGGATGATTTATTTTTGGATGAGCACCTTGAATGTCTGGCATTACATTGTAGAGGTACTTGAATGGACGAGGGAACACTGACTTTGTGTTCTTGTTTCTACTGAGCAGAGGGTGTGGAGGTCTCTGTGATTTGATGTTCTCTTTCAGAGGAAATTGTGAAGAGGGAGAATTTTCCAGTGTCAGAGATTATCTTCTTGTCTTGTGAGACTATGGAAAGTGCAACTGTCTCTAGTATCCGATAGGGTTGTCCTCCCAGAGTGATAATGACACTACGAGGTCATGATTCATATACCACATGATGCTTCCACATATATGGTTGTTCTAAAATAACATCATAGACTTCAAATGGGCCCACATCACACAGTACCACGTATTTGAAAGGTTTGATGCCATATGGAAGGCGACATTGTTGACTAACGTGGATACCTTATCCTTGGCTTATCCAACCGATGTTGTAGGGTTGTGGGTGTGGTGTTTTCGGAAGCTCTAATCTCTTGATAATTTTTGTTGATATTACATTCTTTTGCATGTGGTTGTCAACAACAAAATGTAAGGGGATTCCCTTCACCCACATCTATGAGTGGAAGAAATATTTCTCTACCTCTGACTCTTCAAGATCCTTTAGTTGAATCTACATGGTAGAAGCAGTGAAACTAGGTTCTGCATCAATGATCTTCTTCCATGGTCCATGACTATGAAATTGGGTTATGAATCAGAAAATATCTAATTCTGAAGATTTGATCTCAGCCACCAATGACTACTTTGAGTGATATTCATTAGTGTTGTGCCAGGGGATTTTGTGGAACTCGTACCATTTCCCATTGTCTTTATTTATCTTTCCATTACCCTTCTTTTCTTGTGGCAAAGACTGGTTGTCCTTTCCCTTTCCTATGTTTTGCAAGCCATATATTCCCTTTCCTTGCTTCTGTGCAGGTCTAAAGTCTCGCTTGTTCTTTTGTTGAAATTTCTGCTCAATTTTAACAACATACAGATAAGTGGATCTGAGTGAAGGGAACTCCTGGAAGTCCATGAATGTTTGTATGTACCAATGTAGGCCATTGCAATATTTCAATACCAGGTTTCACTTAGAGTCCTTGATACCCATATTTGTGTGCAAGGTATGAAATTTGTTGGTGTACTCAGACACCGTTCGGTCCTTATCTTAATGTAGAATGGTCCATTTTGTGTAATGGTCATCATAGTTTCCCAAGGGGTAATATTGTTCCTTGAAGACATCTATGAAAGAGACCCAAGTGGGATTGGCCTCAAACATTCTAGACTTGTTTGATGAGTTTTTCTCACAATAATTATCCTACTAATTTTTGACATGGGGAACAATCTTGAGGAGTGCAAAGGTGACATTTTCCTTGTCAGAAAAATTGTGGACAGAGAAATACCCTTCTAGAACATTCAACCAGTTATATATGGCACCAACATCGTTATGGACTTCAAATAAAGGAATGTCAAAGTTAACTTGTACCTTGAATGAAGTTGCATCTCCAAAACAGTTGCTCGTTGAAGGTGTATATTCCGCTATCGACATTCGTCGAAGGATCTGGGAAAAATTATCCATCGTCTCGTTCCTATTTTGCACAAGGGATTTCTTAAGAAATGACTAGATAGGTTCTCTTTCTCTGTCATATCTATTTTCTTTAGTCATGGGAGGTTGTTTGGGGTGGTGAAAGTGATATACCACAAGTGAAACTAGTTCGAGACCCAACTTTCTATAACCTAACCTTGTCAAGGACATGCACCTAGAAACAATCAAAGAGAATATTTCTCTGATACCATTGATCTAGATTTATGTGAGAACAAAATGAAATATTATATATAGAACCAGAAACACTAATATATTACAAAGAAAATAGAGATACAATAAACACATATTCTATGAAATGGAGGAAATAGAACATACTGTAAATACAACAACTAGGATGGTGGTAGTTATCTCTGAGAAGAGATGTGGCTGCTACGCTCATCCATGCCAAGATGAATACAGAATGAGGCTTAAAGTGCCTATTTATAATAAGCATGAGGGAGATAACACTAAACTTCCAAAAACATAACCCTAGAAGATGAACTGTCATAATGTTTACGGCCCAAAGGGGGTTAGTTGAACAGTAACCTTCCTGAGGTCATCATTTTTTAATACAATCTCTGATTTGGGTGCTCGATATCCCATTGGAAAGGTATATATGAGACTTACATCTTCTAATTGGGGCCAAATGCATGCCATTGGAAACCATATGGTTCCCTGAATCACCAAAAAACGTCATTTAGAGCCTCAAAATGGACCCAAAAGTTTAGGACCCAAAAAAACCATAGAAAAATAACTAGGAAAATACCAAAATGGACAATTGTTTTCAAAAAGTGGAATAGGTGGGTGGAAACTAATATCCATATGGATCACTCTTGAACTACTAAGTGAAAAATTAGTTTTTCCTATCATGAGGAGGGACGTAAACAAATTTGTTTAGACTTGTAGGACTTATCAAACAACAAGAGCAGGACAACAAAATATATCCTTGTACATGCCTCTACATGTCCCAAAGGAAGTATGGAAAAATATTTATATATATTTTGTCTTGGGATTTCATAGAACCTAGAGGGGAAATAACTCAATGTGTGTAGTAGTGGACCAATTTTCCAAAATGGGCCACTTCATACGTTGTAAAAATACCAATGATGTGAGTCAAATATCATATTTGTTCTTTAAGGAAATTGTACAGTTACATGGTATTCCAAAGACCATAAATAGTGACAGGGAATAATATTTTAGGGCACTTTTGGAGAGTATTGTGGAGAAAATTGGATAGCAGGTTACAATTCAGTTAATCCTACCACCCCCAAACTGACGGTCGGACTGAGGTAGTGAATAGAATCGTAGGAAATTTATTATGGTGCTTAGTAGGAAACAACCCTTTCCAATGGGATATAGCCACACCTCCAGAAAAATTTGAATATAATTCCAGTATCAATCGATCCACAAGTAAATTTGCATTTAAAATTTTCTATG
>LPNX010155845.1:335614-365295 GCA_001517045.1 Pseudotsuga menziesii
CGAAAACTGAGTTTTTGATCCAATCCCACAAAGATACCAGAGCAATGTACTTGTGAAGAATCACCTCTGTCCATAAGTTGTTTGTTGATATAAGCCTCGATCCTATTTTTGCATCTAAATATTTTGCAAACAGAGTGGATTTTTTGAGGCCCCACCCTCCCATGTATTTAGGCCTAGAAACTTGATCCCATCTTACCCATGGAAGAACTTTTTGATCCTTTTTACCTACCTAAAGAAATTTTGAGTAGATTTTTCGAGATTTCTCCAAAATTGATTTTGGAATCCAAGCTAAAGCCATCCAATAGACATGGATGGATTCAAGGACAAATTTGACTAAAATTAACGTGCATGCTCTCGACAGCCATCTATTGCACCAAATATTTACTCTACGATCCACTTTTTCCAGTAGCCAATTCCAGTCTTCCTTTTTATAACAATTTGGGTTTAGCCTGAAACCTAGATACTTGAAGCCTTCATCCAAAGTAGTGGCATTGTAGGGAAAGAGTTCCAAGAGGGTCCTGATGATCATATTCCAGATTAAAAGTAGTAATAGTATATTTCTAAACATTTAACTTCATCCTTGTGGCTTTGCAGAAAGGAGCAAAATTTTTGAGAGCTTTTCAACCTCTCTGATTGATCCATTGCAGAAAATGAGTATGTTGTCCACAAACAGGAGGTGATTGATGTTTAAGTTTGTGGCTATCTTGATTCCTTCAAATCATTAAAGGCCTCTTCTTTTTGCATCCAACATAGCCCTGCTTATCCCTTCTGTAATCAAAAGGAAAATAAGAGGGGAGAGTGGGTATCCTTGTCTTAGGCCCCATTCAGAGTGAAAAAAAGGGGAGGTTGAACAATTGATGAGAAAAACAAAGGATGCAGTGACGATGCAAGAAAAAATCCATTTTATGAAGGAGTAATTAAAGCCCAGATGAGTAAGGAGTAATCTAAGGTATAACCATCTAACCCTATCAAAATCCTTTAAGAGATCAATCTTTAGAATTTATCCTTTGGAATTTTTTATTTTTTCACTATGCATACCTTCTTGGGATACTTCCATTTCTTCATGAATCTATCTGTTCTACAGAAAACCAAACTGTTCAGTCAATATGAATTTTGAGAGGACCTTCTTCAGTCCTTGCGCAATCACCTTTGCAACCACTTTGTAAGTGATGTTGTGAAGAGATATAGGCCTAAAATATTCTAGACTATCCGGGTTATCATTTTTTGGAATAAGGGATAAGAAGTTTGTGTTGAGTGGAGGATGTAAGTGGCCATTTACCCTGGATTCTTCAACCATATGAAGAAGGTCAGGACCAATGGTTTCACAGGCAGCCAGGAAAAATTCGATAGTCCATCCTTCCGTTCCTGGTATTTTTTCCTTCTGAAAGCTATGCAAAGTTCCTTTCCATTCCTCTTTTGATACTTCCTCCATCAGATTCGAATTATCCTCCTCAGAGATACTTTCAGGAAAGTATTGCAAGACTTGAAGGACCTCCGCAATTGTTTCATGTTGATCTGCCCTAAACATATTTTCAAAAAATTGATTTACCAATCTTATCCATCTCCTCAAAAGTGGAGACCTTGTCATTATTTGCATTCCTAAGTTCCTAAATAGTGTTTTGTTGTTTTCTACATTTTGCACATGTTTGAAATTTTTTTGTGTTGTAATCCCCACACTCCATCCAAATGTCTCTATTTTTCATCCTCCACACCTCCTCCCTCTCATTCAAGATCTTATTCTTGTTGGATTCAAGGGAAATCAATCTTTCCTTTTCTCCTTGAGTGAGAACCCCCACCCTCCCCCTTAAGAATTTTGAATCTCTTCCTGCTCTACCTCAATTTGAATGATTGCTTAATAATCCATAATCCTTTTGTTCCTGACCCATTCCTTCAAGAGGATTTTGATGTGGGACAAATTTTGAGCAAAGAGAGTGGCAGCGTGCATGCCCTCTTCAGCCACAAACGGGATGCAATTTGAATGAATAATCCTGAGAACCTCCTCATTTTTAACCAAGCAGAACAAAATTTGAAAGGGATGGATGGCTTCTTAGGATTATTTAAATATTCCAGGAAAATTGGCATGTGATCTGAATCGGCTCATCCATTGTTTAAACATCATATCTCTTCCCAATAGACTTTCGACCAAGAGAAATTTGTCAGGTCTTTTTGTAATCCTGTCCTCACCAGTTCTTCTATTTCTCCAGGTTGGTTTGAGCTTTTGGGGGTCCAAGTCCACCATCTTGATATTCTGGAGGAGGTTGCTAAAGAAAGAAGCCAGAGGATCTACTCTCGCTCTTGGAGCCCATATTTCATGCACACCTAAAGTGAAGTTCAGATTGCCAACTATAACCAGGTTTTCACATCTTAAAAGGTGGGAGGTTTGCAAAGAATCCCAAAAGGCGACCCTGCTGTTGTAAAGCCCATAGATATTTAGGATGTTCAAAGTTAGGTTCTCCTTAGCCCAGAAGATATGAATCCCCATGCCAAAAGTAGCACCCCAGAAGTTTGTGCAGTGCAGCGTGGACTGGTTCCAACAAATTTCCATCCCACCTGAAAGACCTCTAGCACTCTAAGCTAGTAAAGTAAAATTATTTGTAATTGAAGACAACAACTTTGTAACTTCCAATTTGAACCCTAAAGTTTCCTGGAAGATGAATACATCCGGTGTTTGAACCCAGAGCATTCTCTTTAGGGAAAGTTTTTTCCAGGTACATTCTAGACCCCTATAGTTGAGGGAGATAACTTTCATTTGGGAACCCCTTTAAGTGCTTGCACTGCTCTAAGTGCCCAAAAAATATTTTTATGTCTACCATTCACTTGATCCTGAAGAGATTTCAGTTGGGAAGAGAAAAGATGAGTAGGTATTCCCCTCCATTTTCCTTTTGAAAGGAGTGTAGGGTTAGTTCCAAGTCCAAGAAGGGGGGACCTCGAGGCAGCCAGAGCAGGGACATCCCTTGCTATGAGGTGGAACCGAATTGTGGAGGAGGTGGAGGGTGAATCCAAAGGGACTGCTTATGAGGGGGATAAGGCGATAGGAGGGGGAGGTGTACGAGGAGAAGGAGATGGGGGAGGGGAGGTAATCATAAGTGAGGGGGGAGGGAAAAAAGTCTCACATGGATCCATCAATGGGGAGGATAAATCATTCAAATGTTCATTTAAATAAGAAAAAGGTAACATACCGGATGAAGGATGCGTCGCTTGTTGAAGAGAAGGATCTATTCCTGATGCAGGGATGTTGGATGTTTGTTCCTCTATAGGGCTCGAAGGCTAGGCTGTCACATCATATTCATGTGGGTTGTATGCTTAATCTTGCTATGCTAAAATCCCTCCTATTTCCAAAACCATGACTTCCTTGGAAAGCTGTCTCTTATATAAATGATAAGGCTTATTTGATTGAACTACTAGAAGAATTGGATATCAGTCCTATTTTTAATGTTACTGGCCTTCATGGCAATTCCCTCTATCTCATTCAATTAAGGTGTGGATCTCATCAGCAGGGAGACCCGAGTTCAGTCCCCTTAGGGGTGAGTTATTTGGGAGGAGACACCCAAAAATCCAGCCATGTTAAGGGTTAGTGTGTCCTGTACCAGGTGTGACCCCCGAGTGATTTTAATGGATTATATTCCCCTGGGTTGTGATTTCTTAGATAATGGTCAAAATGCACTAGCTCTGAGTGACAGGAATTTCTAACCAAAAAAAAAATTCTTTACCTTCATTCACTCAAATGAAGATCATCGAGTTAATGATCTACAAGAGATGAAGGATGACTAGACCAAACATTTTCCAAAGAAAAAAAGGGAGAAAGTGGAACAAGTGCTAGAAATGAAACTATCATCTACATACTCCAACATTTATAAACTATATATGGTGAAGTGGGAAGGTATGCCAAATTCTTTCAAATCTCAGATCAGTGAAACAAACTTGGTTAAGTATAGTCGACATGACATTCCTGATGCCCCTGAACCAGGAGGATCAGAAGTTCTAATAAAATGGGAGGATGATGTGGAGCATCCAATGTGAAGCACATATTCTTTGGGTGCTGATTTTTAGTTCCCCAATGATTTTAATTGAACATCACTGGGACTCCCCATGTCGATCAAGCATATCAGAGATTGCAAGGATATGTTGAATAGTTGGCCATAGAACTTTCAGCGGGAATTGAAAACTATAATTACAAATTTGATTCAATGGATGGAAGTTTGTTTTGTTTATGGATTATTTTTAGTTTTTTTCACTAACGATTAGTAGAAAATCCTGAGTAAAGTACGATCCTCTAAGCTAGACATAGAATGTGAAACAGATGCCTATAAGCCATTTTTTTGTTCTGTGTGTTTAGTTGTTGAGTATTAGAATAATGGGATGTGAGCGCGCTAGAATCTAAGTTGTTTGTGGAATGTATCCCTTTAGTTTCCCATAGTTACTATAGTTATGTAATCCATTTTTATCTCTAATATATTACATGCATTGGAGCAAGGTTTTGTCTACGATTTAAGATCATTTTCGTGTCTAGTCTATTATCCTATCATTTCTTGCAGGTATTGGGGTGGTTATGCAGTTAAGCAATTGCGTCATTATTGAAATGGATCTCCTCATCTTTGAAGCCCCTTTAAGAGAAAATTGTGGTGATAATTTTTATTATGGGTGGAAACTAGATGCAATCACTGTATTACCAATCCCCACCCAGTGGGATATGAGAATGAGTGGAATATGTGGTTAGTAGAATTAATTTAGGGAATCCAAATCATTTATATAAAATCTTAGATATTAGAGTTTCAAATCACAAACCTATTATGTATGAATATTTTAAATAAAACATATATTTCTAATAAATCTTAAGAGCCTTACTATCCAATTGTTTCCAAATTGAAAATGTTGCATCAATGTTTTTAGTATCCTAGTGAATCCGAATTCAAACTTGGTAACTATGGTGTCAAAGAAACTCTATAATCCACATCGATGTTATTGAGCTTAGGAAATATAGATTCTGTTTGAGGTTGGTTGGGGTTTCAACTATTATGTTTTGTCAGAATAAAATAGTTGTATTCATAATTGTATTTATTTGGGTAGAACTTGATTCATTCCCAAAGTGAGGGGTGGTGGAAGTAGACTTATGTATTTCAAAGAAGGCATCAACAACATTAGCATCGTCCCTGATACCATCTTGCTAGAAGGAATTTAACAACATTCCTTTTGTTGCATGGGTATCTCATAATAAATCAACCATGAGCCAGACAATTTTATTCATTCCTTGTTTTATATATATATATATATATATATATATATATATTAACCGCAGACTGTACGCTTATCACCAAACCTGCCTTATGGTTCTTCGTCTTTATAGATGATTTTTTAAATGTCACAAAACAATTAAAAGAATAGCCCTGAAGTTTTACCTTTTATCCCTTTAACTGGTTTGATTCCAAATTTAAACTTAAAAAGTCTTCCATCGCAGGCCGTTTTGCAACGAATTTTCCTTTCGCAACTCCACTTCCACAATGCAGATTGTGGGAAACATTGAAGTTCTATTATAAAATTACCTTCCTCTTTCTGCTTCCTTAATGCGGATTGTGGATTGCTAAAGCACTGAAATTCTTTATAACTTTTCTTCGGTTTTCCACTTCCACAATGCAGGTTGCAGAAACAATTAAATTCTTTATCAATTTTATTCTGTAATCTACTTCTACAATGTGGATTATGGGTTACAGAAACACTCCACTTCTTCACAGATTATCCTCTGCTTTCTTCTTCTGCAATGTGGATTGCAGAAACACTCAACTTTATTACAACTTAACTTCTGCTTCTTGCTTCCATAATGCGGATTACAGGTTGCGGAAACACTTCAACCCTTTATAATTTTTCCTCTGTTTTTCACTTCCGCAATGCGGATTGCGGGTTGCGGAAACACTCAATTTCTATGTAAATTAATAAGCTTCTACAATCCTTCTGGCCCAAGGTTTTCACCTATCTTCTTTGTGTTTTCTTGGTAAAAGCGAAGGGTTGTCAACCTTCGATGGCCTCACTGCCTTAGGCCAAGTTTGTTACTTAAGACATGTTTAGGCTTAGGGATTTTGTGGTAGATTTTTAGTGGCAGGTCCCTTAAGAACCCTTAGCAGAGATGCTTTCTTTCACAGTTTCACCATTCATTTATGGATTAAAATTATTATGCAAGGACTTCACTAAGATAGAAAGGGTTTAAACCTATACAACACTTAGAATTCCAATAGGGGTCCCTTACAACTGGACATTAATAGTAGAGAAATGAAGCATCTAAGTAACTCATTGCAGAAACAATATTACACCATTAGAAAGACCATATGACCAAAGGCAAGTCACAACTTTCAGAATGGAGCATGGTTATTATACCCTTGGGAATCCATATAACCAATGCAAGTCACAGTCATTCAACAGAGCATGAGTATTATACCATTACGAAGCCATATAACCAATACAAGTCACAGTCATTCAAATAGAGTATGATTATTTCACCATTTGGAGAACCACGTAATCAAATGCAAGTCTTAGTCATTCAAACACAACATGAGTATTTCACCATTTGTATTTCAAACACAACATGAGATAAGACTTGGACTGCCATGCCAATTGGGCAATTAATTGACTGATTTTAATGCCTATATTATGCTTGGTCTAACAAAATTACAATGATGCATTTCACAGGTGAGAAAAGTGAAATCCAGTTGTGCACATTGATCATGGCAGCAGACCAAAAAAGGAATTCAATGAGTTATATATGCAACTAAAAGTAACTACCATAGAAGTGTAGTCATGGTAAGATAGAGTATACTAACATACTTTGATTTGAGCAAGATTAAGTATGATAAATGTATAAGGATTATGTAGAAAGATAAATATTATTACGTATAGATTTTTCATTCTATATAACCTTGGTTTTTAAATGCATTAGAGAAGGAACTCGTTGACATGTAATTTTACATCTTGCTTAAAATTACATTGATCAAAGAAAATATGATGTAAATAATGCCTTGCAAAGGTTGTTATTCTAATGTACATGTACGCTTGTAAACAAGAAACTTCATCAAATTAAAGCAAAGATAACGGAAATTGGAAATGTAAATTCAAACTTATAGAAAGTAAGATATGATTTTTGCTTAAGGTACACGCCAGTAAAAGGTACATGTAAGTGTAGTTACGACTAAGTTGTTGAGAAAGTAGTACATTAATATTATGCAAAAGAATATCTTGTTGTATCAAGAGTTTATGGGCATTCAAAATACAAAGTTTCTATTATATTTTATATTTTGATTTATAAGATTTTGATGCAAATAATTTCTGACGAGAAATTGTGAGTAAAGTATGTAGGTACTCAAGTTTGCAAGAAGCACCGCCAAATGGGAATCGATAAGATAGGCAAGGAGAAAAGCTAAACTCCTCGATGGAAAAAGTCAATTTCCGGAATGTATATAATTTCTTAATTATCCTTAGAGGTTAGTTAAGATGATGTTACATGAACAGTCAATTGCATTTATGGAAACACATAGTTTAAATAACTTGATATGCTAAGAATATAGTTTGTAAGAAATGTAATAAGAAATAAAATCAATAGATTTGGTAATCTCTATTGAAGTACTTGAATATGGAAACTGTAGCATTTATGAGAATGATCATCTTTGCAAATGGCATGTCTATGATAAGTCAATTGATAGAAAATATAATCGAAGGCTTGTTGGAATGTTTTACACACCTTTTGCAATATACTAATGGTATCAATGATGTGATGATTAGAACACTTGATGGGTACATTGTTAATTATGTCCTGGGAAATTAGGTACTTGTGACTTGATGTTGAGTTTGGAACTATGAAGCATCAAGGATGATTGAATTAAGACATATTTGGTTTGTTTGTGGAGCTAGTAGGCTTCAAAACATCGTGTATGCTCAGTGATGACTATGATATTTCATGTATTCAATGTTTCTTTTGAAATGGTATTAAATTTATGTCATTGTAACTAACAGTACCTTGAGGTTATTGCAGGTAAAAATCTATGGAAGTTTCCAATAAGACCATAACTTAAGAACTAAATATGAATATATGAAACTTGTAATAAGAAAAATAAACTTAATACAACTAAAGACTAATCAAATACATAGTTATGAAACTTGTGAGCTATTCATGATGGATGCCCTAGGTTATAACACTCTTAAACTTCTAAGAAAACTTTTCACAATGGATGCCCTGAGTCTCGACGTATCCATGAAAGGATACATTTGGTGCCATGAACATTATCATCCTTTCAAATTATCATTGGGATTGGGATGGGTCT
The DNA here is from genome assembly GCA_001517045.1 of Pseudotsuga menziesii. Lineage (NCBI taxonomy): Eukaryota > Viridiplantae > Streptophyta > Pinopsida > Pinales > Pinaceae > Pseudotsuga > Pseudotsuga menziesii. The sequence goes on from LPNX010155845.1 coordinate 343,918, forward strand.
CCCCCTAACTATATTGGTTATATGTGGTCCCATTCAACTAACTAAAAGGGGATTAACAAAGGTTGAAGCATAGTCAGCGTAGCATGGGAACCATGGGAACAACTCTTCTATTTGGGTAACTAATTGGGGCTCATGAATATTAGGTTGTGTAGTCTCGACAAAGGGGCTCATGCGTTACGTAATGGGTATTCTATTTGGGGTCTGTCTCGGCTCAAATATCTCCAACATGATAATATAATATATAAATAGAAATAGGACCTCTATCCCAATAGCATTTATATCATCTCAGTTCAGGATCAACAACTCAATTTAGTTTAGCTAAAAGGACATTCAACTAACTTCCCACCTATAATCCTAGACTATTTGGAATCATGAGGCACTTAGGAGGTACCACTAGAGTCTCGGCATGGCATGATACAACCTTCTTACCCTTTCCCCTTACTTCATTCTAACTACTTACCCACCTATAAATGACCTAGACATGCCCTTTACTACTTGGATTCACACTTATGAAGTACCACTATGAACCTAATTCTTAGGACCAGATCAACCAACCTTACCTAGACATGTTCACTTAATGCTTCACCTTAGTTGATGGAGGGAGTGCTACCCAACCCATTGCTTTGACCAGGAATGAATCTAGAGAGAAGTATGTACCCCTTTCTATGAACACTTTACCTTACCTTGCCTTATTAATTACTGTACCATGTATCACATTTGTCTAGCCAAGCCATTATAATACTGATTCATCCATTTGAACCCACTGGCTAGGAATGAATAGACACCTACCTTCCTTTTATGCCTGCTACCCATTGGAAGACGTAGAACCTCCCTATATAACTGAAATTGCTTAATGGGAATACCTATGGGAACTTTTCTTATTAGTTATGGATACTACCAATATCCCGTTGAGGAGTTGATATGATGATTCAATTAGAAGAACCCACCGCAAGGAAGAAACAGACCTACTTGCCCTTTATTTCAATGCATGCTACTAAACTTACCCACCTGAAGACCTAGACATATGTTCTCCTTATACCACTTGAAAATGAATTGCGGGGACTGTTCTTATCTTCTATCTTATCAAGATCACCCCGGATCAATCAACCTTACCCTTATCTTACTGCCCTCTTCCCCCAGCAAAGGAGTGCCGCCAAATCAATTGATTAAGCCAAGAATACTTAGTGGGTTTTTTCATTAGAGGAACTGCCCTCTTTTATTTCATTCTAGCTTCTTATTGGTCTACAAATCACTGCACTACTTACCGTATTTGCACAAACAACACAAGAAAGGTTCAATGCTTCCAAAATCTACAAACTTTATCACCAGAACCAACCCCTATATCCCTCACGCACCAAATCATGATGCATATTGTACTGTGTCTTCTAGGTGAGTGAATGGGTTAGTGGGTTCATGCAAAGAAGGTAAATCCGATTTCTTATATATGTAATAATGTATATGTAATAACGCACACAAATTAATAAATCCCGTAAAGAAAAATAAATAAAGAGGTTATGTATGGATCGATCAGCCTGCCTTTTAAGGAATGGCATGATTTCTATTTATTTCAGGCTACTAAGTACCGAACGGGTTGGGAGCAACAAGCTCGGTTCTGGTGAATTAGAAAAAGCATCTCGGGGGGGGGGGGGGGTTTTTATAATAAAACCCTTCATGGGCATGGTTCGAGTCAAAATATTCTGTCTGGTCTCTGTCGTGAATTATCTTTAGGGAAGTGGCTTAATAAAATCATGTTGGGTGAATGAATCCATTCAATTTCTAATCTGGTGTTGCTTGCTCTTCTGAGGGTGTACTTAATTGTTTGATAAGGGGTACTACCTCATCCTAGGGTTTTGTTCTAAAGAGGAAAGAGTAAGAAGGGTGGGTTTAATACAATGTCGTCATCCATCCATAAGGTATAGCTTTTTTGGGTGGACTTCAATGTTGGCTAGCGAAACAAATTTTATCCCTTATGCATAAACATTTTTTTATTTTACTTTATATAAATTGATAGGGGGCATATAAAACATCATGATGAGGTGCTTAAAGGAGGTTTATAGAAGGATTACAGTTCCCCCAAAGCTACAATATATATTATTTTGATGCTCCCATGCATGTTGTGACCTGCTTTCGGGCTTATAAAATGCGTTTGAGTGTAAAGAAAGGAGTATTTAATCTTGACATAATGTGGTGATCCATGCAATTTGAAAGAATGACAATTGAAAGATTTAAACAACATGGATGATGGAGTTAGCTTCGCGGATCCCAAATAGATCTAGTAAGATAAAGACATGACACAAGTAGAGGCTCCTTCAAAAACAATGCATAAAAGATGTTTATTCCTTGCGGCAATACTTGGATCTGGAATGCAATAAGATGAGATAGCTTCAGTTAAGTTTGGTCTAGCTAAAAAGTAATAAATTAGAATTTTAAGGGTCGATTATGCCAATAGCTGTCAACAATGCTTTTCGATACGGTCGACACCTTTATAAGACTTCTAGGGACAGCATCTCACAAGGGTATTTAGTTATTTCTTGAAATATGATGTAGTTCTAAGTTTCCCACGCATTGGGATTGTGTGTAGACCTATGGAAGCCTAAGCATTATGTCATTGAATGGTTTCACTATCTATAGGGAACCACTGGTCTATGATGGAGAGGAATCATTTTAAGAAGGGTGGACCACATTATATTAGAATTCTGGGTGCAAGTTTGAAATTTTACATCCTACGTCACACATGAAAATGTTAGTAGTCAGGGTATTTCCCTCCTGTAGGGGATTTCCCTGATTGCCACCATGCAGGGGTGGAAACCATCTATTGAGATTTAGAAGGAAAAGAATTAGTGAGGACAACAATTTGTTGTGTAGCCCCTTATTGAACCAAGTATTGGTTAAATTAATCCATTTTTGGACATTCATGGGTAGGGTGGACGCTGGTACAAATTCTAAAGGTACAAAGTTTCTTTCCTTCCTATTTAATATACAATTCTAGGCAAGGAGAACCCCGAGTAAATAAATCAAATTGGTGAAGGTGTGGGACTTCCCCTTTATATGATTTAATTCCCTTTTCCTTGCGGGTGCGGGTACCGGGTCTAGTAGATTTGGTATAGACAAGTCCCGAGTCCAGCCCTTTTTCTAACCCAATAAATTGAATTAGTGAAAGTTAGGGATTTAATTTTATACAATTCATAGTTATTTCTGTCCAATTCATCAATCTAGGAAAGGATAAGTTATCCAAGGGTGAGAAGCGTAAGGAAAAATCTTGCATGGAAAGCCTTAAGACTGCTCTTATTCCAATATGGTAAATCCTCCTCTATTAAACTAGCCTATGGGGTGATAAATTTATCTCTATGAACCTGGTCTTACCTGGAGGGTAAATAAAACCTTTTTAGCTGCGCCAAAATAAGGAATCAACTTTAAAAAGTTTCTTGCTTTTAAATCAATTATTTTTTTGATCAAATCCCCTAAAATACCCTTATCCTGCAAGGTCTTGTCACGGCCATATATCCCCATACTGATAAAAGGGGTTGACGGGCAATGGAATAAATTGCATAAATGGGCAATAAAAAGTGTCGAAATGGTGCACTAACAACCTTGGAATTAAGAAAAAAGAAAAAGTGGTGAAGTTACTGCGACTTTGTAACCTCCTTCTAAAACTTCATCATCCAAATTTGAATGAGAGAATGGAAGATGTCATTGATTACCTCTACTTGGGTGAATTGTCTGCCACTCCCTCATTAAGCTGTCCCCTGCCTGATTGTAAGGAATCACCTTACATGCATTCAATCAGCTATTTGGATTTAGATAAATAAAAAATTATTTATTTAACCCTTATGGATCATAGCCTACGAACCCAACGTCAAACCACGAGGTTCCTTCTTAAGAAGTTGTTCTTAGATGAATTTCAGTGGCAAAAATATGAACCGCAAGGCATCACAGAATTAAGGTAAATCTGGAAAATGTAAGGGAAAATGCTTGCTAGGATGGCTATGTCTTCCTTCACTATGGAAACTCATGACTTTACTTCAGCTAGATCAATAAGGTAAGCTGGGGATGGAATAAATCCTGGGTTAGGTACTGGGTCAACCTCTACATCAAGTTGCCAATATTTCAGTTAGGTAGCATCTATTCTATTGAAATTAGAGTATTAGGGTTGCCACGTTGATATATTTCCTTTGTTTTTGGCATTTCACGTGCGTTAAGCTCTTGCTCGACCAAAGAAGAGCAAGGAGAGAAATGTACAATTTAAAATGAGAAATTCACAAATAGAAAGATAGTGAAAATAGGGGTTATTTCACATTGTTAAATAGAAATGCATTCTGAATGTAGTTAAAGAATGTAGTAGATAGATTTATTGATGTTCTTTTGAATGCTCACTTTCGGGGTTATGTTTGGGGGAATAAATGTCTAGGAAAAATATCTATTGAGCATAGCAAGTTGCCTGTTGGTTCTTACTTTTTTTGTTCAGTCCTTATAGCTTTGAAGGAAAGCAAGGTTTTCCTTTACTACCTTTTGCCACTTAGTCTGTTTCATTATTGCAAAGCACGGAGGTAAGCTCTGCTTCATTAATGCAAAGCAAGGAGGTAAGCTCTCTTCTGCTTTTCTCCTTATATCCATGTGTTCCAATACTTTATAAGGTATATAATGAGTCCTAAACTGGTACTCCTTACACACCTACTAAGCATGTCCCCTTCACTTACTGGTTTTTATCAAGCTCCTACTTACTCGCATATCTCTATCTCCACTAATGCTTGTTCATCTCCTACATATTTCTCTCTTACTACTTTCTCAATCAATCTTGTTAGGAATGGAATTGAGTAATTTTGTTTCCATTTTTATATGGACATAAACAACCAAATACAAGGGTGTAGTGCTTACAAGTGAACCCTTCTTGTGCCAGTGCTACCTTAAAAAAGAGTTCCCCTTAAACCTGGAATACTAAGTGAGGATTCTCTACTTGGGTTCTAGGAAGTCTTAGGGGATGCTCAGCTTTGATACCAAAATGCTCAACTGGGCTTATAAACTCTCTAAAGTAGTACATAGCCCCTAAAAGTCTCCCTAAACCCCTAGGCTCATAACAACAATGGAGGTGACCTACCTCATCATAGGCTCATAACAACACGTGACCTTCCTAATCATGGACTAAAAACAACAATGGATGTATTCATGATCCAGGTGAGGTGTTAGGTTTTGTAGTGACAATATTTGAGAGATTCTAGAATCTTTGTAGGAGATCTGCTTGAGATCTGCAAAATGTCGATGAATGGTATCATCCTTGTGTCAGATGAATAAATATATACATGTTGAGGAGGCTTGCACACGAACTAGAGGTTGTGTGAGGATATGAACTAGTCTAGTTGGATTGCACTTTTTTGTTGTATTTATACATACTGATTTTCCTAGGTGAACTGGAAGAGGCGACCTCTATTGAGAAGACTAACCAGTTCTCTTGTTTTTTTTTAAAGTAAGGACCAATCAAATGCTTTATCTTATTGATAACTATGTGAGATTACTAGCATCTACCTCTTTAGAAAGGTCGACCAATTTAAGAGTATTATTTTCATTATTTGAGTAAGTATCTTAAAGTATTGAACATGACGACCTCATTAAGAGGACCAGCTAGCCCAATGTTCTTCCTTCTATTCCATTTGAGTATTAATATAGGATGATAAAGGATTCCATGTTAGAAGAAGATTGGCCCTAACCTTCTTTTGCATATGTATACTTTGTTACTAGCCTAATCTTCTTTTTTTTTAACAGAAACTTTTAAAAAGGGGGTTTAATTAAAAGTTGGCTGTGCACAGCCATTCAATACAGAAGGGGTATTTCTAAAGTGTTCATGCATACCAAAAGGGCTGCACATAGATCCTATCCATGAGATTTTCCAAAAAACTTCATGCATCATTTGTTCAAAACATCTGATACTGTTGGTAGTATATACCGGACATACTGATTACAAATTAAGAGACAAAAAAACATTCAACATAACATAAAAAACCAGAATTAAGGGTTTCCTCTGTTGCGTCTTGGTTGCACTACTGACTCCTCTTCCATAGGCTGAGCGTCTTCGTTAGTATCCCCAAATACCTTGCTGCTCTGGTTCATGGCCATGAAGCTTTGGAGGTCCTCTTGAATCCTATCAATTTTGCCCATGATTTCACAGAGGTTGCTTTCGTTGTTGTCTATGCGGGAATCATGATTGCTTATCTGTTGAGAGGTGTAGCTCACAGTTTCGCTCATGCTCTTCACTTCCTTAGCCATCTCCTTGTTATCCATTACACTTATAGCAAGCAATTCGTACATTCTCCGCAAATTCTTCTTGAGGTCCATAATACCTGCACTGTCACCTGTCTAAGCCATATTGCTTTCCTGAGATGAGATGCTGACTCTTTCCAACTAAGTAAGGAGGCCTAGATTGTCAGGTTCGTTGGTTTGACTTGCTGCCTGAGAATGAAAAATACAGAGACCGAGCGCAAGAAGCTCCTTGTGCAATGACAACTCTCCACTCCAAACCAGGGTGCCCACCACTCCTTCCTGCCACCCCGAATAGTGGCAGCCAAAAACCACGCCGTGACCCCAATTACCAGAAAGTGAGGGGAAACCTGAGCCACAATTGGCGGTTCATGACACTGTAAGATGGCTGCAAGAATAGATAGAGAATGCTGCAAGTGCGAGACGCTCCTTCACGAAAGATCTAATGTAAGGAAGAGCCTTCCAGGGGAGGCCTTGAAACCCCCCTTCTCCGATGCCTGAAACAATTTTCAAAAGGATGCGCAGAGCTTCATGTGGCCTAGGACTGATGGGAGGATTGATATGGAGAGCCATGTTACTTGCAAGGGAAGACAAGGAGTAACGGAGGAAAGGACTTGGAGCATGCGAGGAGTTAGAGCCATTAACCCAAGGCTTCAGGTCTTTTAATGTTGGATCGACAGTAGGATGGAGGGTGCTGTGAACAAGCCACACGGCCAGGGGTGAAGGACTGTCTCTTAAATGAGGCGCGTCGATAGAAGGAATCTCGAGAAGGAGGACAGCAGCAAGGGGGGTGGAGAAAGGTAAGGTTGGAGGGATAAGGAGGAGGGGATGGAGGAGGGAAAAGGTTAAGGGATGGCGGGGATTATAGGAAGGGGGGAAGAAAAGGAGAGGGAGGGGAGGAGGGAAGAAAAGGAGAAGGAGGAGAGGAGGGCTAGTTGAGAGGATGAACCTCAATTTGAATCCATTCACAAGGTTCTTTTTTAACATGAGAGGGTGATGAATAGGGATAGTTCGCAGCCGCATAACGGAATATGTTTGTGAGAGATGGAGTTCCCATTTTGCCTGTAGTGGCCTTGTGGGAGTGAAGCTCCCAAATTAGCCATTATGTCCGTAGCAGAGTTGTTTATCCGGAGAATGTATAGAGGCTTGTAGGACTTATGCATAAGGAGCTTTGCCTTTTTATAAAGGCGTCGGCAATTGATCGCTCCCTTGGGGTAATCATTGATCATTTTGGAGATAACATGCTTTGAGTCTCCAAAGATTAGAACCTTTTGGTAATTTTGAGAGTGAAGAAACTGCAGGCCTTGTAGAAGTGCCAGCCACTCAGCCTCATTATTAGTCTTATTCCCTAACCCCCAAGCGAAGTCTAGTTCGATTTGTCCTCTGGGATCCAAAAGGATCCCACCCGCTCCTGCCACCCCTGTGTTACTAGCCTAATCTTGTAACTTAAGAATGGTATTGTTTTTTTACCAAGTTTAAACAACTAAAATTCTAGTTCAAGTATAATACTTATTACATTACTGACAATTGTAGACCATGGTAAAATAAGCGTTAACATTATGTTTAGAATTTTTGTTCAGTGATTAAGTAATTTTCCTTTCTTAATGGATTCATGCCCATCTTAGGGGTGACCTCTTGGTGGGAAATATTATACACTGTACAGAGAGTCAGATAGTTGGGTGGAACGTTGAAGACAATTCTCTAATCGCCATTCGTGTCAATCTACCTAACTCAAATAAGTATTCTCCAGTTGTGGTATTAACATTCATTAAGTTTAGTTGTGGTATTAACATTCATTAAGTTTTGTAATGATCCATTCATAGATATTTTGATACATATTGAATTGTTGTAAATATGTAAATGTTTTCCCATATGATTTAAGAGGTTATGGCATGTTGCTTCATTATACAATGATTAGCAATGGTCTCATAGAATTGAAAGATGATTGTTACTTACAACCAAGCAAACTTAACCTTTACATTTTCAAATATGCTTTTATATTATCTAAGCGAAGAAAAAATATGATTATTATGTTTCATTGGATATGAGTAAGTAATGACATAGATTTGAAAACATACAATCCTAGTTAATTATCTTAAGAAATAATGATAACCCCTTAACCTTTACATTTGTAAATATACTTTTATATTATCTAAATGAAAAGAAAATATGATTATTATGTTTCAATGGATATGAGTAAGTAATGACATAGATTTGAAAACATACAATCCTAGTTAATTATCTTAAGAAATAATGATAACCCCTTATTGATGAATAAGTGAGTCCACTATAGGTAAATGATTTAAGCCTTCTCAGGTAAGGGCAAACTATACGAATGTGGAAAGGACATTAGGACATTAGTGACCAAAGGAAGTGGCCATATTCATGGTAATTATTTATTATGTTAGGATATTAATAATAGTGTTGATATCAACTTGTTACATAGTGGCTTATATGTGGCTTATATGTGAATTTATAGAGAAATTAATAGAAACGAATATGTTTGGAGTCTTAATCGAGTATGATTATAATGACGCATTAAGAATAATATATGTTTGGTATTTTGTGACTTTAATGTGGTTTCCATTACAACTAGTCTCATATATATATATAGCTTAATTCATACATGTATTGAAGAAGTTAATGAAACTTAATGCATAAGTTTATGATTCTCGAAGGAGTATGATTATATTATTGTCAAGGAGTATGATTATATTATTGTCATGGAACTAGATTATTAAACTAAGAGTTTACTTTTGAGTTATATAAACGTTATGTGAATGTTGGTGTAGGTTTAGCTAAGCCTTTAACTTAAATAAGATTATATATTGGTTGCTTATGTTTAGGTAAGTGTAAGTTAGGAATCATTACTGTAAAGAATTTAAGTTTGTTATATTTATCTTTTTAACTTATCACAACTATAATAATTTAAAAGTACTCATTTTTCAAATATAAAAATAAAAATAAAATAAAATAAAATAATTCTTTAAAAAAATAAATCTCTTTTCAAATTTATCCTTTAAAATTCTACCTCATATTTTTATATTGTACACTTTCATAAGCAACATGCCTAACTTGTAGGATCATCTAGGATAATTAGATCAACAAGCAGGTTGATTCAAATGGCAATTTTAGTTAGCTTTATGAGAGACACTTGCAAGACTTTACAAAAATTCAATTATATATATATACCTTATCATAAGCATACAAGAAAATAATTTATTAAAAATTTGAGTAATACATCGTTAACCCATATTTAAAAACAATCTTTTATGTATTTCGTAAAAATGCCTTGAGATGCCCTCAACCTTACGGAGAATGTGTTTTTTTTTAAGTTATGAATCAGTAAAATACTATTCAAAAATCTTATTGTATCATTATTTAATTTAAAAATATATATATATTTAAAATATATTTATAGTTTTAATTTTTTTAAACTAGCATAAATCCAAATTGTTTTAAAACTAGCATAGATCCAAATTCTAGACTTTATCAGTTTCATAAGGGAGTTATTGATTTGATTCAAACCAAGAGACATATCCTTTTATTTAAGGTCCACATATAATATTTTTATTATTAACATTTAATATTATTTATGGTTGACATATAATAATATTATTATTAATATTTAATATTATTTATGATTGACCTATAAAATTTTTATTAGAAGGAATATTACAACATCTCCGCATACATGGTTTTAAAACCATGTGCAACCCCTCCTAAAACCATGGATTGTTTAGGACAAGGCCAACAATTTTTTTGCGATAATTCATTTTTTATTTTTTATTTTTTTTTAGGTACGAACATTACAACGTCACCCCCATATTATGTTGTTTTTCAAAAGTTACAATATCTCCCTCATACTAGGGTGTAAAGCGTCTTCCCCATATTGTGTTGTTTTTCAAAAGTTACAAGATCTCTCACACTGGGGTGTAAAGCCTCTCTCGCGCAACAATGTTTTAATTTTTACAAATATAATTTAAAACAGTTTCTTGATTGAATATAATTTGGATGGTTTAATTTGTTTCTTGATATAATTTGGGTGGGTCAAAAAAATGATTGTTAATAGAAGTTTTAAAATTTCTAATTATTGTAAAAATACATAATACTCTTATTAAACACTTATAATAATTAAATGTAATGTAATTTTAATATCTTAATTATTATAAATAATGAATTCACCTTTCTTCGGATAAATAATATGAATATACCCCTCTACAAATATGAACCACTTCTTAAAAAATAATTATTGACAACTCCATCATTCAACTTATACCTGGCGAAATCTTATCCAACGTGCGCGTAGTTACAGGAAATATACATAATCAAATGAACTATGATACATTCAATGTTGACTTACAACTCTGGCTTATTTTATATAAACTTAAAAATCAAGTATGATACAATATTGACTTCCTCTGATTGTAAAATACAGAATTCTCAGCACAACTAGGGCTTATTTTAGTTAAATCTATTGACAGCTTGCAAACTTGCCGAATGAATTGACAAAATCTGCACGTCTATATAATAATTTATATAGAACGTGGCCTGCGAATGCCTTTACCTCCTCATCGGCTGAGCTGGGCGCCGAATCTGATCGGAAGAGTTTAGCAGTCCTTCAATGACCAAAATTTAAAATGCCATAACCAAAATTAAAATCCAAGATGATATTATTCAATCCAGCTATAGGCTCTGGCCGATTCGTTTCTATCTCCGTTGCAATATATATATCAGTATCATTGCTATCTAAGCAACGCCAAAACTGCTTCTGCATTTGTGATCGTTCTTGATCAGTTCAATCATTTGTGATTGTTCTTGATGAGTTCAATCATTGCCCAATTGCAATTCCAACGATGTTGAAGTAGTAGAGCTGCCACTTGTTGGAAATTTTAATTACTGGCAGATTTGTATGTGATCTGATCTCAGCTGACTCTGTCAGAGTCCTTATCAGTTCAGATTTTGTTGGTTAGTCTAACAAGAGTAAAGACTCCATGATTCGGCAATTTAAACTAGTCGAATTAATTTCTCAAGATAAGTTTGTAGATAGATAGTTATTACAGCCAGATTTTGTTGGTCAGTCTAACAAGATAACAAGAGTGCAGATTCCATTATTCGCCAATCTAAACTAGTCGAATTAATTCCATTATTGGCAAGTCTGTAGAGGTTTCTTAGAAATAGTAGAAGAAGATTGTAAATTAAGTTAGACAATAGATAGCAGAACTCACAAGAGAACTCGAGGGTGAGAAAAAGAAAGAGAGTGAAGTTGAAGCTCAAGCTTCTGTGTGTGTGATTCAATGGAAGAGCTGAAGCTCAGTAAAAGGATCGTTCGGTAAGCGACAAGTTTATATTACCTTTGTTATTTTTGGACAAGTTATTTATATGAAATAGTTTAGGGTTGAATGCATGTTTATTTAGACAATCAACAAGACAATTAACATGTTACCTTGCTCATTTACTTTGGTGTACAACGTCAGTTCACTTTCACTTCTTTGAAATTCATTCTCAATGAGATAGGAATCAATGCAACTATACCAAGTTCTTGGAGATTGCTTTAAACCATAGTGTTTTTTTTAGCATGTACAATTTGTGCTCTTGTCCTAGACTTCATAGCCTTGTGGTTGTTCCACATATACTTCTTCATCTAGATAGCCATTCAAAAATGTTGACTTAACATCCATTTGATAAATAGGCCATTTGTTTTGTGCAACGATGGCCAAAACTGTTCTGATTGTATCCATATGTGCAACTGGTGCAAAGGTTTCATTGAAATCTATGTCGGGCTGTTGTGTGAACCCTCTTGCTACCATTTTTTCCTTGTGCTTCTGCACATTCCCATCAACATCTTGCTTGGCCTTGTATGATCCATTTGACGTTGATTACATCCTTATATTTTGGTACATCTACCAGTTCCCATGTTTGCCTTTTTCTAGTGCATTCAATTTCTTAATCCATGGCTTGTGCCCATACTTCATCTTCCATAGCTTCCTCAAATGTTGGCGGATCATTTATTTGAGAAAATAATGCAAAGAGAGAGAAGGAGTTTGTTGTACCATCTTCATATATTTCACGCAAACTTCTTGTCTTCATTGGATCTGTTGATGTCGAACTGCTTGATGGAGTCTATTGTCCTCGTGGTGTGTTTGACAGTGTAGCTTGAACTGTGACTTGTGTTGATGTTCCTTGTGTTGAACCATGTCGTGGTGTCATGGGAGTTGATGGTGTTGTGATTGATTGACTTACATGTGGTGTTTGAACCACTTCCTTCAGCATGTCATCATGCTTGACATTCGACACAATCTTGACATTATTCTCGACGGTTCCATCCCATGATTCATTCTCGACGAATTAAACATTGTGAATGATGATCACTTTCCTTGCGAAAGGATAATACAACTTGTATGCTTTTGTGTCTTCAGAATAGCCAACAAAAATACATTTATCTCCCTTGTTGTCAAATTTCTTTCTCAACTCATCTAGCACATGAGCATATGCGACACAACCAAACAACTTTAAGTGAGAAACATTATGATTCATACATCTCCATGCTTATTGAGGAACCTTGCTCTTCACACTCTTTGTTGGTCATCATTTCATAATGTATTCAACAGTTACGACTGCTTCATCCCAATATTCATTTGGCAAATGCTTGGTTGCCATCATGTTGGGCGTCATCTCCATAATGGTTATGTTCTTTCTCTTTGCAACATTATTCTATTAAGTTGTATACCACGTAGTGAATTGCTTCTATATGCCATGGGTTTTGCAAAAAAATAGAAATTCATTTGAAACATATTCACCGCCTCTGTTCGTCCTTAGGATTTTGATGCGGTGTCCACTCTAGTTCTCCATGAGTGCTTTGAACTGCTGAAAACAACTAAATGCATTAGATTTATGTTTCAGAAAATATACCCATGTTTTTCTTGAGTAGTCATCAATAAAAGTAAGAAAATAGTTGCATCGACCAATGGATGATGTTTGCATTGGACCACAAATATAAGAGTGTGTAATCTCAAGTGGTGTGCGTTCTCTGTATGACTTTCCAACTGGAAACATTTCTCTATGTTGCTTGCCAAAAATACATCCTTCACAAACTCTGTTTGGTTTTTCTATCAATGGAAATCCTTTTACCATGTTCTTTGTGTGTACTAGCTTGAGCCCATCAAAATTCAGATGTCCAAATTTGAAATGCCACAATCAAGACTCATCCTAAACTTATGTTTGAAATGCAGCTTGAAATTCAGCGCTATCATTTTCTTTCTTGTCGTAGTGTATGACTTCTTCTTTACTTTCTGCCTTAAATGCAACTCTAGTATTGTTTCGAACTATCCTAAATGGAAACAAGTGATTGTTTTTTATTGACACTTTGGTTATCAGCTGGTTGCTTGGGCATATGTCCTTAATCACACAGTGATTTTCCTCCATGTAGACTTTGTAACCCTTTTGTATTAGATGTCCAATACTTAACAAATTGTGTTTAAGACCTTCGACGTGATAAACAACAAACATATACTTTTTCTCCACCTGTTTGGTTAGAATACAAACAATACATTTTCCCAAAACAGTGACTTGCACATTATTTCCAATTGTAACATCAGTTTGAACTGAATTATCTAGACTAGAAAACAAATTTAAATTACCAGTGATATTATTGTTGCATCCTAAATCTAAATACCATATGTCATGTAGACTTTATTGGATGGTATTGCATTCAATTGGGGATGCACATGCCATCAACATTGCACTCGATGAAATGTCGGTGGATGGTATTGCATTCAATTTTTTATTTTTATAAAAAATAACTGAGAAAAATCAATAATTAATCAAATTCGAGAAAAATCAATTATTAACCTTCCATACATAGAATGTCCGATATCCCGTGAACATGAAACTTAAAATTTTAATTTAATAATTTAAATAAATAAAAAATTTAAAAATTTAAAATAACATTTTAAAATATATTATAACCTTAATTTAAAATAAATAAGCTTTCAACAAATAATACAAAATTAGAAAGTCATGTCTTTAACCTTTTATTAAAATTAGAAAGTCATGTCTTTAACCTTTTTGTGGTCATATTATTTTTAATCATTTAATTCTCTCTTTCATCAAGAAAAAAAGAATTTATTTTTATTACAAAGTTTAATTGCGTTTAAAAAAAATAACCACCAAAAATAATACGAAAGCAACCAAAAACTAATTAAAAATCTGATGAATTGTCAACTTATAACAACCTTTAAATTTTGATTTGATTTCAAGCTCATAACAACCTTTAATGGAAAGTGGACATTACATGGAAATCTATAACAACCTTAATAAAAAAAAGTCAAAATTGAGTAAAAGTACAATATATTAAGGAAATCTATAACTTGTTCAGAATTACAAGCACAACAGCCACTTTTGGATATATAATATATATAAATAGATTGACTTTGGATATATAATATATAAATAGATTGACTCCTAGAAATCTATTGATAAAAGTGCAAACACAACACAATTGGCTGCCTTGACATTTCAGCTTACAATTTATTTGTTGACAAAAATTTAAAATGCATTAACAAAATCTAGAATCGATCAAGAGATATAATTCTATCCCGCTCTAGGCTCCGACTAATTCGTTTGTATGGCACTGCGATATGGCATCCATAGGAAGTTTGCAGGAAAGTGATTGCATTGGCCGGTGAGCAAGGGACTTCAAAAACATTTTAAAATTTCTCAAGAAGAACATGATAAAAAAAAAACATATATATATATTTTTTATGGCGAAGCTTATCTTTATGGAATCATGACCATAGAGATTAAATGGTCGAGAGATAGCAATGGAATGGAACACAATTTGATTTTTTTTTATTCCTCATATTTTTCTAATTAAACTTGTTCAACTTTGAGTTATCCATGTGAATTTGATTTCAATTATTATTCCTCACATGAATGATAGGGATCAATTATTTTTTATATTCTTTATTTTATCTCACATTCTCTACCACATGCATCGTTACGAGTTATCCATTCATTAGCTACCAATGCTTTTTTATATTCTCGACAGTACATTTGTCATCGTCGTTCATAGATGAAAAAGCATAGGCCATAGTCCCCACCAAATCTCAAATAAAAACGTTTATCGACTTAATGATTAAGAACATACACTAATGTGTACAATAATATATAAATAGCACAGTTACTAAACTCACGCGTGGTGAATATGGATAGGTTACAAGTTAAGTGTCATAACTTGTTATCGAAGCTCTAATTTTGATATTCTTTTTTTAATAAATTTTTTTTTTTAAAATGGAACTACTAGGATAAAATCAATGAGTACAGTACACTTGTCTCATCCTTGTGCAATCTAGGCAAAAGCACAGACACTAGCCCACTCAAAATTTTAAGATACCAGTAGCAAAAGCCACATCAAATTTTTAAGGTGTCTAAATAAATCAATATGCTTAAATGAGGCACATATTTTTTATATTAATGCTTTTTCTCTATAGTGTATGCAAAATTTAAGTCTATAGTTGTATTCAAACACATTAATTTTAACATTAATAAAATTAATGTGATTGTTGCTAATAAATAGTGACTGAGTAGACATATATACCAAATATTAATAGAAAAAATATTGTTTAATTAATTATACTATAATACTTAATTACGCAATATTAACATTTAATAAAACAATCTTAATAAAATGATATTATTTAACTAATTAAAAATATAATAACTATTTATTAATAACGTCATTTAATTATATTGTCATATTTTAATTAATTAATTATAATATTAATATTTACTTTATATTATAATACTTCTATGCAAATACAAATCATATGATATTTAATTAAAGCATTACTTTCAAAATAGTAATAAAATATTATTAATAAAGTTAATACAATGTTGTTTAATTATTTATTATATAATAATTAATTAAAAAATTCTAATATTATATCATAATTTTGTTAATTTAATTGACTAAAATATTATTAATTAATTTAATACATTATTGTTTAATTATTTATAATATAATAATTAATTAAAAATTAATATTAAAAATTCTAATATTATATCATAATTTAGTTAACTTAATGATGATACATATAGATATTAAATCTAAATAATAAATATCCTTAAAGTATTGAAAAAATAATATTGTTTATTTAATTATTTGTATAATAATTAATCATAATATTTAATTTAATGAAAATGAGACATTTTCTTGAAAATGTCAGTGATGTCACTTGATGTAAGTATATATTGAAACTATGGTGTTTAGCATTAACGTTATCATTGAATGTCGAATGAGAGGGGGCTGAGGAACATAAACTTTCTCTTCTATTATTGTAATGACGCTTAATCTTGACTTGTCTGCGTTGAACACCATTGTATGCAACATGACCCATATCTGATATCCCTATATACAACAAATTAATAGATTTCAACATATTTAATGAACATGAGCCCAACTGTGATCATAGACCTTTAATTATAATTCTCAATGTTGCCATGCATAGCGATCCCAAGGAGGAAAACTATCAATATTGACAAAAGCACCTAATCTTCGATAAAAATTAAGCTAACATTTTTCTCCATGATCTAAAAAAAGAACCGATTCCTTTATCTAGCATGGAAAATATAGAAAATCTCTACCATAATTTTGCTACAACCCTCTCGTTGTCCATTAACAAGTTCTCTATTGAAGTCTTGACTAAAATGAGCAATAGTAGAACCAACCCCTGATATGATCAAGAGTGTAAAAATGAAAGAAAATAAATTCAACAAACTACTATAGATTTAATAAAAATGGACAAGATAAATCACTACAAAGCCTTAATTAAACGAAAAAAATGAATTATCTAAGTAAAAGGCAGGAAAATATCCTACACCTCTCCAAGGTGGCTCTTAGGAAATTCTGAAGGCAAATTTTAACTCGCAAAATAAAATAAGACAATAAAATTTATTTTTAAGATTGAAATTCCTATCTTAAAACATTTTATAAATCCCCGGATATCAGAGATAACATTCAAACCCTTCTTACAACAAAATAAGTTTTCTCATTAGAAGACATGGAGTTCAAGCTAAGCGCTTAGAAAATGGAAAATACCAAGACATTGAAGGCTACCAAGGAAAAGTCTTAAAAATTGGAGGGCATGTCCTCATCTCGCACATTCACAAACTCTTTAATCTAGTGTTCAAGCAATGGTTTCCTACACCTTGGACTCAAATCCTCATTATTCCTATTTTCAAGATTAGTGATAAAAATGACCTCTCTAATTATCAGACTATTATGATTAGCCCTCTCTTAGATAAGTTGTATGGTATTATCTTAGAAAATAAGATCAATGAATGGATAGAATCGAAGGTAAGTGGGCTAAATGCTGAGCAAGTTTTAGAAAGAATCATTCACCCACATACAACCTAGCTACACTTAGGATCATTGCAGAGGAATTCCATAATAATAAGTTTGACCTATTTTATTGCTTTGTGCATTTTAGAAAAGGTTTTGATACAGTGCCTAGAAATAACTTGTGAAATGGGCTAGAGGAGCTTAAGGTTCCTTTTGAGTTGAGAACTATCACAATAAGGTTATATGAAGATTTCATTGCTAAGTTTAAGAATAATGAAGGGGTTGAAAACATATATAAATTGTAATATTGGAGTTAAACAAGGTTTCCCCTTTCCCCTACCTTTTTTGGCATTTACATTGATAAGCTAGAAAAGTGTTTAGAAGAGGCAGTTTGTGACAGTACAATCTTAGTTGGGATAGTTATCATCCTCCTACTTTATCTTGATGATATTGTTCTTATGGCAAGGTGCCCTTCTGATCTTGATAAGCAAATAATAATTATTAAAGTTTTTTCTCTCTAACATGGGTATGCCAGGTTGTTAACACCAATAAGACAAAAATCATGATAATAAAATCTAAGAAAGACACCTATGAAATTTTATTTATGATAATAGATATCTAGAGGAAGTGACTTCTTACATGTATCTTGGAATTGATATTCATCACAAGCTCAATTGGAACTATAACATTGATAAAATTATTAATGGAGTGTGGAAAGCTTATTTTGTTCTTGAAATAACTGTAAATCAGCCAATCTAGTCATGTGGGATTAAAAAAAGTTCATCTCTCAAAAGTCTTGTCATCTTTGTTATCTTGTATGGTTGTGAAGTATTGGGGTACATCATTTCTAGAGAATCTTGGAGGAAGCTTAAGCAAATCAAGAAGTAGTTTATAACTTATAACCTCAAAATTAAAAGCAATATTCCTTATCATATTCTCCTCATAGGAGTGGGCCTTTCCCCATCGAGAGCATTGCTATGACTAGGTACCTAATGTACAAGCTTAAGATAAATAACATTGGAAACAAGAGACTTCCTAAAATTTCTTTAGACTTAAGTCAAAACCAACTACGCCTCAAACGGTGTTGGTGTAAAGATACCATGGCTTGGTTAAACCATTGGGGCATTAATGAAAATGACATTTTGCATAACATTGATAATGTAAAAAATATTATTACTTCTAAGTTTAAAGAGAAATTTTGAGGAAAATTTAGCGATTAAGAGAAAATTAAGATACGATAAGGAGGTCACTAATCCTATCTCGGAATATCACGAGTATCTCTCAGTAGTAACTAGATCACATAAGAAAATTATTATATCCAAGATTAGAACAAACTCTCATGAACTCCATAGCGAAGCAAGACGTTGTCTATTCCTAAAACACCATGAGCAGAAAGGGTTTGCCATCTGTGTGATTCTATGAGCATTGAGGATGAAAATCACTTTCTCTTAAAGTGCTTTTCTTAGACCCACATTAGATCTGAATTTCATAGTATTTGCTACAATACAAACCTTTATAACCTCCTAACTTGCCAAAACTATAGTTAACTTACAAAGCTTCTTGGCAAGCTTGCTTTTTGAGCACATGAACAAGATTTTAAAAATAAACCAAGTATTATCCTTCTTAAGGTTCAATTGTCCAAAGTTTGTTTTACTAGAGACTAATCATCATCATTGTTATTATCATAATATATATACATACTTATTTTTTTATCACTTTATAAAAATAAATTTAAAAAAATAATAATTAATCAACTAATATTTTAACTTCAAACAAATAATGTAAATTTAAAAATTCATATATTTTATAAAAAAATATGATAAATACAGAGAAAAGTCAAATTCAAACCCCAAGCCCCATTGAATAATGTGATCTAATTTAAATACATTTAACATGAAATCAAGCCTTTAAGTCAAAACAAATAATACAAATCTAAAAGCTTATTTTCTATGTTTATAATTTTATAAAAGTTTATCTTTCTCTTTTATAATTTTATAAAAAATAATTAAGTTTATTTTATTTTTTTAAAATAATTAAATAATAAAAAATTAAATTAAAAGTTTTATAAAAATAATTAAATAATAAATAATCAACTAAAATTATATATATATAAAGCTATTTAATAAATATAATAGAAACTAAAACCTTAATTTACAACAAATAAAGTTTAAAGAAACTAAAACCTAAATTTAAACCAAATAAAGATAGACTTTCTAATAATAAAAAAATGGATTTAAGTTTTTTTTTATTCTTAAAAAAAAGTATTTAGGGAAATGAATTATTAATCAAAATTACATCAAAATCAATTACATTCAACTTTTACTAATAATTTTGATTTTTATGTTAATTATATATTTAATTTATTTAATAATTTAAATTTTATATTATTTATACATTTAATTTATGTTAAGATCAATCAACATATAAATAATATTATTTAGTTTCAAATTATATTATTTAGTTTCAAATTTATATCTCACCATTTGAATTTTGAATTATTTAGTTTCAAATTTCTATCTCACCATTTGAATTTTGAATTTATATCGATTGTAGATTTCATATTAGAAAACTCAATAATTAACTTGGTTTCAAATGAATATTAAAGATCCCATTTAACATCAAATTAAAGCTTTTAAAATAATAATTTAAAAGACATTTTATTTTAATTAAAATTTTGAATTAATATAAAATGTGAAGTTTATTTTTTTTAAATTAATTTAAGTTTATCTTCGTATTTTCATAGAAAATTATTTTAAAAAATAAATAATTAACCAAAATTACATATAGTTTCATAAATTGAATTTGTATTAAATTATATAAATTGTAAATTTCATAAATATAATAAATATGAAGAAAATAATACTTGATTTTGCTCTCTACATATATTAGGTAATAAATTAAAATAACCTTAAAAGTTAATTTAAAAAGAAAATACCATAAACTTAATATTCAATCTTAAAAGAATCTTAGTTTATATATATTCTCTCCATAATTTCATAAGACAAAAAAAAAGACCAAGTCCTATCGTGCCTTAATATTGAAGCATCACCCTATAAAGCTTTTCCAATACAAAATTGATAACTTTCGAATCAAAATCTAAGAAAGAGACAAAAAAAAACTTTCATAAAAGTCTTTGTCAAATAGAATTAGAGGGTTGGGATAATACTTAAAAATAAGGTATGTAACCACTATCACTATGTTCTATATTTTCAAAATAAATAAAGCCATTCATTTATCCCCCACTCGACCGAAAGGGCCGCCATCGGAAATAAGGTGGAAGGTCTGAAGACTCTTTGTAGTATAAGTTCTCGGCGAAAGTTACATCTTCCTAATATGGGTGAGTTCAGCAAACGATGCAAATGCTGCTGGGAATAACCGTGTTCAACTTATTATGTATGGAAATGTCCATGTTCAAATGAAGGGCTGATGATAATGCTGGGAATCTATTATGGCGGTTATCCTGTATATACATATATAAAAGGACCTTATACGAAGACTATCATATACCTTTGACGACTTAGATCATATACGGAAGTAACTAAGTGGATAGTTAAAAAGGAATAGTGTACTTGCCCGTTAGAGAAATGAATTCGGAGGCGACTTCCTTCCCAAGTGACCATCACAAAGTTTTCAAAATAAATAAAATCATTCATTTTTCAATAACTTTTTTTTGAGCAACGTTAACTTAAATAAATAATACAAAATTTAACAAATGTATTAGTAACCAGTATATAATTACTAAAGTTTACATATGTATGCATACCCTACTCTTCACCATTTTAGATTTA
>LPNX010155845.1:371210-381858 GCA_001517045.1 Pseudotsuga menziesii
AACTTGGATGTCTTTACCTTATCCAAACCTTGATAGGCAGTCTCCAATGTATCCCATGCTTCCTTGGCATTAGTCTTTGCTGCTATTCTTGGGAGTATGCTCTCATGCATAGCTTGATGTATGAAAAACAGAGCTTTTCCATCTTTCTTCCTCTGTTCTCTCAAGACATCTTTCTCAGCCTGTAAGATATTGTTATATGCAGCCATGTCTGCTGGTTCTGCATAAGCATGCTGGACTATCTCCCAGACATCTCGTCCTCTGAATAAAGCCTTCATTGTTAAAGACCAATATTCATAATTCTTTCTTGTAAAACTTGGAGGTTGCAATGAACTAGAAGTGGAAACCATTTTTAATTTTTAATTAACTTTTCGTAGAAAATTAATTTCCACCTTTTAAGACAAGATTTCTTTCCTAAAATCTTGGGTTGTTATATACCTTGCTCTGATATAACCTAGCTCTGATACTAGATAGCCTAAACCGAGCCGACTAAACTTGGGTTTAGCGCTCATTCAATATTTTAAAAATAATAATTTCACTTTTTAACTCCGACCTATTTTTACTGCGACCACCTTTTTACTGCGACCAAGTTAATACCTGCGATCAAGTTGATATGTGCGATCAACTTATCTGCGATCAAGTTGATGCTTGACGTGATCAACTTATCTGCAATCAAGTTGATGCCTGATGCGATCAACTTATCTGCGATTAAGTTGATGCCTGATGCGATCAACTTATATGCGATCAAGTTGATGCTTGATGTGATCAACTTATCTGCGATCAAGTTGATGCCTGATGCGATCAACTTATCTGCAATCAAGTTGATGCCTGATGCGATCAACTTATCTGCGATCAAGTTGATGCTTGATGCGATCAAGTTGATGCCTGATGCTATCAACTTATCTGCGATTAAGTTGATGCCTGATGCGATCAACTTCTTTGCGACTAGGATGATAGAATATGTTTCTTAGTCTAAAGACTTAAGAAATTACAAATGCTTTTCACCTGTGAGTAAGATGAAGTAAACTACTCACTTTTACAAATCCAAATAACTTAAGAAAAACATATGCCCAAATATGTAGGAATATTTGAGTGGAACAAAGTGCGGTAAAACCTAGAACTTTCACGCCGTGAGATTTTTATGGGTTCTTGTTCTTTTACTTATCAGTAATTGTAAAAGACATTTACAGAAGTAAATCTGGAAATATGAGCGGCCAAATAATCATGAATTCAACCACAAACTATTTCATATATTTAACTATGCGGAAATACAAAGTAATACAAACTTGTCTGTTACAAACTCATCTGTCTACAGAGCTTCAGCTCTTCGGCTAAATCAAATGCACAAAAGCTTGAGCTTTGACTTCACTTTCTCACCCTGAGTTCCTCTGCTTGTATCTTTTCCTTTTTCTGTCTGTGTTCCTGTGTTCATGTTTGTGTAAACTAAATTACAAAATGATTCTTCTATTTATAGGCAATCTGAAAATTGCTTCAGCATAAACCGACTTACTTGCTGACTTACTTTGCATTAAACACTGCAATAACTATCTACCTAACAACTTAGCTTCTGAAATAAATTCGATTGAATTACGCTGCCTACATGTGGACTTTTCCTTCTTGTTAGATTGACAGACAAGATCATGGCTTATCAGACTCTGATAGAGTCGGTTGGAAGCCAAGTAGAGATCTGCGTGTATTTACATTTTTCCAACAGATATCAATATAGATGCTCCTTCTTTCAAAATGTCCGGCGCCTCAATCATTTCACGAGCCTTGCACCTCACGCAGGATTCAAATTATAAGAATCCGCAATACTCCCTAACAAATGTATCTGGAAGTGCTTTATTGAAAAATAATTTCAGGGTGTTCTATGAAGTAAGTCTGCATCCTTCAATACCTCATTCGTTTTCAATATTCAACATGTGAATGGAAACGACGGCGAGGGTATGGCTTTTATCATTACTTCCAATAATGATTTACCTGCAAATAGTTCTGGAAAATGGTTGGGACTGTTAAACGCCTCCACTAATGGCAGAAACAGTACTAAGGTAGTGGCAGTCAAGTTTGATACGAGCAAGAGCCTAGGGACGAATGATCCCGATGGCAACCATGTAGGTATTAATGTTAATAGCATCAATTCCACAAATTTCACAAGTTTGCCTGCAAACCAGATCAATTTGAAGGGCAATTACGACATTCAGGCATGGATTCAGTACAATGGCAATATGAAGAAGCTGGATATGTATGTGGCAAATATGTCTGATCTGATGCCATCGAAGGCCACCGTCTCCGCCGTCATCGATCTGTCCAAAATTCTAGAGTCGAAGGCTTATTTCGGCTTTTCTGCTTCCACTAGTATTGGGATGGAGATCCACGTTGTGAAAGCATGGAATTTCATAATCGAACCCGTTTCTTTACCAAACTGGGGATTAATTATTTTTCTTTCTGTCTTCCTTCCCTTGACACTGGGCGCCACGATATGTATTTTATTGCTTCTCAAGAGGCGTAAGTCTCAGGCAGAGGAAGAGAACAAGATATTTGAAGAAATAGAAAAAATTCCAGGCCAGCTGCGAAAATTCAGATACAAAGACCTGAAGAAAGCAACCAATAACTTCAGTCCCACAGCCCTTCTCGGAAGTGGTGGCTTTGGAACTGTTTAAAAAGGAATTCTGCCAAAGGGGGAAAATGTGGTTGCAGTAAAACGCATGACCAGATGCTACAAACAAGGTAAAGAAGAATTTATATCAGAGGTCAGTATTATCAACCGCCTTCGCAATCAAAACTTGGTGCCTCTGTTGGGGTGGTGCCATAAGGAGGGGCAGTTGATTATGGTTTATGAATTCATGCCCAACTGTAGCCTGGACAAACACATTTTTAATGAGGAATATATTGCAGACGGGTTTCTGGATTGGCAGCAGAGATACAACATTGTATCCGGTGTCGCTTTGGCTCTGTTGTATCTCCACGAGGAATGCGACCAGCAGGTAATTCACAGAGACGTGAAATCCAGCAACATCATGCTAGATTCCAAATACAAGGCCTGTCTCGGCAACTTCGACCTAGCCCGTCTGATTGAACACGACCAAAGATCCTTCACGGCCACCGGTATAGTGGGAACACCAGGCTACATCGCACCCGAGTACTATCACACTGGGCGAGCCACAACAGAATCTGATGTGTTTAGTTTCTACACCGTGGCCCTTGAGGTCACCTGCAAAAGGCCTCCCAGATCTAGCAGCGTAGATTCACCAGATCTAGTTGGTTGGGTTTGGAAACTTTATCGCCAGAACGATCTGTTGGAAGCTGCAGATAGTCGCCTGGCTAGGTTTGGAAGCATTAACATTAATGAGGGGGACGTCAAACGCTTGCTGATGTTGGGACTGGCGTGCTCAAACCCGATTCCAGCGGCCCGTCCAACAATGAGAGAGGTTACTTGGGTACTGGCTCGGACCATGCCACCACCATACATACCTCCGTTCAGGCCACCGTTTGTCTGGCCCCATCTGCCCACGGATATCAGTTTCGCCAACAATTCCACCATCAATTCAATAGCCAGTTTTGACGGTGTAGTGAATGCCTTGAATACCTTGCTTCCATCATCTGACTCAAATCAAAATGCGAGGAGATTCACATCAGAAAGGATGACATTCTCTGATATAGATTTTTGACACCGATTTTGCATCGCAATAATCCAACCCAGGTTTTGTGTTGTCAAATGTTTCGAAGGGTTTCAAGGTTTTAGAGTGACGTTAGTGCTCAGTGTTCAGAACGTGTCAGAAATTTCAGTAAAGAGTCTCTTGTGACATTCCTCCAAACAAACAAAAAGTTGAATCTGAACAATTATTTATCTGTCATCGAATTCCTTTCTTGTACACATTTGTTAGAAATAATGTTTATCGTATGAGTTGTGGAGATTCTGGGCAAGTCTATCTGCTAGTTCAATGTGTGGTTGACATATTTTATCAATCTATCTTAGCTATATTAAGTTAAATATCATAAACTCTATATTGGGGGCATCATGTATTGTATTGTAAAAATATGCTATTGTAATAAAATTAGTGTGTATTGTGTGTTACAATTACTCTTCTTTTCAATTCTATGTTCAGAGTGTTGTTATTGATTATTGTTGTGTGTTACAATGATTCCTCTTTTTATTTTTGAATAATTGTAATTTATAATATAGGTTTTGATTTAAAGTTCAAAGATTAACATAGATTTAGACTAATTTTCTTTGGAAAATATATTTCTCTCCAATTCTATTTTCCTCAGTAATTTAAGGTTTTTGGTTGACAATATGTATTTCTTTATTTCTGAGTAATATATAATATGGGTTTGGAGTTAAAGTTAAATGACTAATGTAGTTTTAGATTCATTTTCTTTAGAAAATATATTTTCTAATGCTAGTGCTAGTTAAATAATATTATATTCACGTTTTGAAGTAAAAACTATGGGTTATTGCCATATTACATCTTAACTTAACATTTGGTTAGTTTTTTTATTAGCTGAGTATGTTGTTGCTTGCTCAACTAGTTGCAAAGCAGTGTGGTTGCAAAAGTTATTGTCTGACTTATTTGATCTCCAGTTGGATGTGACTTGTATCTTTTGTGACAATCAGAGTTGCATGAAGCTGTCGGAAAACTCTATCTTCCATGACAAGTTGAAGCACATTGAGATAAAGTTCCACTATATCAGGGATATGGTGCAGAGAGGAGTAGCGGAGCTCCAGTATGTGGCAACAGACAAGTAGATAGTCGATGTGTTGACCAAGCCTCTAGCTAGAGTGATGTTCGAGTACTTCAGAGAAATACTTGGTGTGATCCACAACGAGACCCTCAAAAGAGGGAGTGATATGTTCTAGTATACCTGGAGAAACATGCTCTCTGAGCATAAAATCTTGGTGAATATCATAGGTTGGTCAGATGTAATTTGTCCTACAGGTTGTCCTTGGATGTAATAAGTCTCGGTGAAGCTCACAGATTATCCTTGGATGTAATCAGTCCTCATATTTTTCTATGTTAAATAACGAAAGACTAGAAGACACAGATGCATGATATCTCACATTGGAAATGAGACAAGTTGTCCGAGCAAGAAAAATCTTGGTGAAGAAAAATGCTTGAATGTAATAACTCATATAGGTTGTCCTCGGATGTAAGCAGTCATGTAGGTTGTCCTCGGATGTAATTATTCCTAGCGAAGCTTGCAGGTTATCCTTGGATGTAATTAGTCCTGAGACAGGTTATTCGAGTGTAAATGTGATCCATGGCATGGCCCACACGTGTTCGAGTGGAAAATAATCCTTGGTGTAGAACGAAGGTTACTCGGATGTAATACACCCCAAAGGTTGTCTAAATGGAAAATATCCTAGACGAAGGATGTTCAGATGTAATAAGTTGTTGAGGTTGACCTAGAATGTAAAAGTCTTGATGTAGCAGGTTGTTTGGTCATAATCAGTCCTTACATATATATCTATATATGTGTGTGTTATCATGTTGACATGGCCAGGTCATGAAGCACGTGAGGTGCACCTAGGTGATTCTCCTTTACTGGTAGAACACAAGTTGACCATGCAGAGACATAATGCACTGAGTGTGCTCCTAGGTGATTCTTGCATAGTAGAAGTTGCAGGTTGTCTTGATGATGTGAAAAGATCCTTGCCTGCTCCTATGGTGATAGAACGCAGGTGGTCTGCATCTGAGTTGTGCTCTGCTTTATTTTGTTTTTTGCAGGACAAAAGAGATGATACGACGAGATAAAGTTAGAAGACATAAGTTATTCCCATGTAAATATAAAGAAGGTCCTGGAAAGTCCCTACGTGATGGATTTCTCAATATGTGATGAATACCTAGATGGGGACTGGGCCTACACCTAGCATGAAAAAGGGCTAGCTCTTTAGAAACTTCCGATGATAGATAGTATTGTCTGATGATCGATAAAAAGATAATGATGGCAGCATCTATGTTGATGACTCTATGACTCTGTGATGATAATTATGTGATGATGATTGTACCAAATGTGTTTATGACTATGAAAGAGAGAGAATACCTTCCTATTTAAGAGGGAGTGTCGATGTATTTGTAACTTCGAAAGATATTCTAATGTATATTATCATTGTATGTTGTTGTACCCCCATTGGATATGTGTTGCCTCCTTGCGGGATGTCTTTAATGTGTCTAGACCTTGAGGTACAACCTCTGTTGTAAGTCAGGGAAATAGTCCCCAGTGTAGCATCATGTAATGTGTATTTGGAGTCTCTCTAGGATAAGTTAGCCCTCTTAGGGTAACATATCGGCCCCAGTCATGTAATAGGTCAGACACTTGAAGAGTTTAAATAGGGAGGTAGTCTCCCTCATTTATACTCACCTCACACTCACTCAAGTTCGCATGAGAGAGGGAGAGAGAAGGGAGGATAAATAGATAGTTGTTGAATACTTCTTATTACTGGGTTTTATCATCTTGTGACACAGTCTTTGTGACTAAACTATTTAGAGGAAGTTTGCGGGGTTTTCTCCTTTATGATTTCCCTCGTGAAAATATTTGTGTCTTGTGTATCTGTTATATCTAATGTGTCTTGTTGTACTTGTTATTATTCTAGACAAAGATCCTAATTAAGCTAATAACATCTAGAAAAACTAGCAGTTACCACCAAATCAGAATTTGAGAGAGGAATGAGTGGAAAAGTGGTTTTCAAGACTAAGGATAGGTTATTTGAGTGGATGGTGATGCCATTTGGGCTATCCAATAACCCAACTAACTTCATCTGAACAATGAATCAAGTATTTAGACCTCACATTGGGAAATATATCATAGTCTATTTTGATGATATTTTAATCTTTAGTAAAATTATGGAGGAGCATCTAAAACATATAAAATTGGTCCCTGACATACTTCAAACAGAAACATTGTTTATCAACCCTGCAAAAGTGAATTATGCAAGGATAAAGTTGTATTTCTTGGTAGTGTCATTTCAATAGAAGGATTGAGAATGGATCCCAAGAAGGTAAAGGCCATCCTTGAATGACATACCCCTCAAAGTATCATGGAGGTAAAGAGTTTTCATGGAATTGTTAACTTCTACAAAAGGTTCATTCAAAATTCCAGCGATATAAGTCCCCCCTTAACTGATTGCACAAGAGGGACAGTCTTTGCAAGGACAAAGTTCTTTACAGTAAGTTTTGAACAACTCAAAAAGAGAGTTACAGAAGCCCCTATTATAACCCTTCCATATTTTGAGAAACCTTTTACAGTGGAATATGATGCCTCAGGAGTGGGCATTGGAGGGATGTTAAACCAAGAAATGTGACATGTATAGTACTTGTGATAAAGAAGCTAAATGAAGCTAAGAAAAAGCATAGTACTTGTGATAAAGAATTCTACACAACATTGCAAGCCTTGAAATACTGGATGCATTAACTTCTGCATAGGGATTTCATTTTGATGAGAGATAATCGGGCCTTGAAATACATCAATTCATAGGGTAAATTTCCCAACAAACATACAAATGGGCTTGTTTTTGCAGGCTTATACCTTTGGCATGCAACATAGAAGTGGAAAAACCATTGTTGTTGCAAATGATTTAAGTATGAGGTGGAATTTGATGGTAGTGAGCAATGCACTGGTTGGTTTTGAAGAAATGCAGGTTGAATATTCCATCCACCTATACTTTGACAACATTATTGTAACTATGAGTGGGAAGGACCCTACTAATTTACATTCCTTTGAAGACTTCCTATTAGTTTATGGATTTTCATTCCAAGGATATCAGTTGTGCATTCCCCTTGGTTGGAGACGAGAAAGAATAGTAAGAGAGATGCACTCAAGTGGGATGGCAGTACATTTTTTAAACGACAAAACTCTTGAACTACTAAGTGCAAAATTATCTTGGCCTAGCATGAGGAGGGACATAAAAAAAATTGTTTCTACTTGCAGGACTTGTCAAACAACAAAAGCAGGAAAACAAAATATATCCCATCTATACATGCATCTACATGTCCCAAAAGAACCATGGACATACATTTCTATAGATTTTGTCTTGGGATTGTATAGAACCTAGAGGGGAAATGAATTAGTGTGTGTAGTAGTGGACTAGTTTTCCAAAATGGCCCACTACATACCCTGTAAAAATACCAACGATGTGATTCAGTAGAATATTTTCTCTTTTAATAAATTGTGCGTTTACACGGTAATCCAAAGACCATAACCAATGGCAGGGAACAAGTTTTTGGGCCACTTTTGGAGAGAATTGTGGATAAAAATGGATAGCAGGTTACAATTCAATTTATCCTACCACCCCCAAAATGACGGTCAGACTAAGGTAGTGAATATAATCTTAGGGAATTTATTACAATTCTTAGTAGGGAACAACCCTCACCAATGGGATCTAACCGTACCTCAAGTAAAATTTGTATATAATTCCAGTGTCAATTGATCCACAGGTAAGTTTGCATTTCAAATTTTCTATGGTGCCAATCCTAATGGGATATCCGATTTAACTGACCCGACTGCAAATTACCCCTATAACAACCAAGATGTTATAGATTTTATAGAAACTACTCAAGGAACCATGTATTAGTTTAACATAAGTTGCAATAAATGAATGAATGATATAAAGAGCATGTTGATCTACATAGGAGGAAGAAGGTCTTATAAGACTGAGAAATGGTCATGGTACATTTGTGCAAAGAGAAGTACCCCAAAGTTACTTACAACAAGCTAAAGCCTAGGAAATTTGGTTAATGTAGAATCATGAGAAAGATAAACAACAATGCTTATTTGATTGAACTTCCAGAAGAATTGGTTAGTCCTATTTTTAATGTTGTTGACCTTCATGTCAATTCTCACTATCTCATTCGGTTAAGGTGTGTGTCTCGTCAGCATGGTGACCCGATTTCAATACCCCGATTTCAATACCCTTAGGGGTGAGTTAGTTAGGAGGAGACACCCAAAAATCCATCCATATTAAAGGTTGGTGTGTCCCAAGCTGGGTTTGATCCTCGAGTGACTTATGTGGTTTATATGCCCTTGGGTAGCAATTTATTAGCTCCAATGGTTGAAATGCACTAGCCTTGAGCGACAGGAATTTCTAACAAACAAAAAACAAAAGTTGTTGACCTTCATTCACTCTTGACTGACTCAAATGAAGATTATCTAGTCAATCATCTACAAGAGCTAAAGGATGACTAGACCAAACATTTGCCAGAGAAAAAAGGGAGAAGGTGGAACGGGTGCTAGACACCAAAATATCAACTACATGCTCCAATGTTTCCAAATTATATCTGGTGAAGTGGGAAGGTATTCCTGATTCTTTCAATTCTTAGATCATTGAAATAGACTTGGTTAAGTACAGTTGATAGGTCATGCCCGGTGCCCCTAAACCAGGAGGATCAGAAGTTCTAATAAAAGGGGAGGATGATGCAAATCATCCAATGTGGAGCACCTAGGCTTTGGATGCTAACATTTAGTTCACCAACAAGTTTAATTGAAAGTCATTGGGACTCCCAGTGCCGATTAGGAATATCCAATATTGCAGGGATATGTTCAATGGTTGGCCAGAGAACTTCAAGTGGGAATCAAAAGCCATAATTACAAGGTTGATTCAATGTATGGGAGTTAGTTTTCATTATGTATTTGTTTTAGTTGTTGTTGTTGGTGATTAGTAGAAAATCCTGGGTAAAGGGAAATCATCTGAGCTAGACAGAGAGTGTGAAACAGATGCCTATGATCCATTTGTATTGTTATGCATGTGTTTAGTTGTTGAGTATTAGAATAATGTCTCGTGAGCCCATAGAATCTATGTGAGTCTCGGGAATGTATGCCTTCAATTTTCCATGGTTACTATAGTTTTGTAATCCATTTTTATCTCTAATATATTACATGTGTTGGAGTAGTGCTTTATGTTAAATTTTCATATGCTAAGCTAGATCATTAGTATTTCATTTCGAGTTCATAACAAAAGCATATAAATAGGATCACTCAAAGATAGATAAGCACAACCATACAAAAGGAACACAAAGATTTATCCTTGGAAAACCCTAAAGGGAAAAACCCAGCAAAAGCTTCCTCAATATAGATGCCCCAAAAAGATAAAAGGTAAAACCAACAAGGAGATCAAAGCCCGATCCTCCTCCTTCTCCAACTACTCTTCTCTTCTCCATTAATGCGCTACAAAAGTGAGAGTGTGTGCTCAAATGACGAGAGCTACACCTCTATTTATATTCATCCATTCACTTCAATTAACTCATCCGACATGTAGGCTCGAGTTACACATGTAGGCTCAAGTAACCACACTGGGGTGCTAATGACCCACCTTTATAATTAGAGGGGAAAAACTCATGACTCTTACTAGTTATTTCGATTAGAAGCATCAGGGTACAATATAATACAAGTGGTTCTCCTGGTAGGACCATCGGGGACCACAAAAGATACATATAGAATATTCTTCGAAGTTACAATATTTCAACACTTTGTCTACGATTTAAGATCATTTTCATGTCTGGTCTATTATCCTATCATTTCTTGCAAGTATTGGGGTGACTGTCCAGTTGAGCGACTATATCATTATTGAAATGGATCTCCCCATCTTTGAAGCCCCTTTTAGATAAAATTGTGGTGATAATTTTTATTCTCAGTGGAAACTAGATGCAAACACTTTATT
>LPNX010155845.1:388863-404481 GCA_001517045.1 Pseudotsuga menziesii
CATGTTTCGCTATGGATTTCATGAGAGTTCGTTATAATCTTTTATATATTAATTTTCTTCCATGAGCTAGTTACTACTAAGAGATACTTTTGATCTTCCAAGTTAGGATTAATGACCTCCTTATAGTATCTTAATTTTCTCTTAACCGCTAAATTTTCCTCACACCATAAATTTTCTTTAAACTTAGAAGTAATAATATTTTTGACATTATCAATGTTCTACAAAATGTCGTTTCATCAATGCCCCAATGGTTTAACCAATCCATGGTATCTTTATACCAACATCGCTTGAGGCGTAGTTGGTTTTGAATTGAGTTTAAACCAATTTTAGAAATTCTAATGTGAAATTTTAGGAAGTTTAATGTTTCCCGTGTTATTTATCTTATGCGTGTACATTAGGGACCTATTCATAGCCATGCTCTCGATGGGGGAAAGACCCACTTCTATGAGGACAATAGGATAAGGAGTATTGCTTTTAATTTTGACGTTATAAGTTATAAACCGCTTCTAGATTTGCTCAATCTTCCTCCAATATTCTCTAGAAATGTTGCAGCCCAATACTTCACAACCATACAAGATAACATGGATGACAAGAGTTTCAATGAGGAACTTATTTTTATCCCCGCATGACCAGATTGGATTATTTACAGTTATTGTCGAGACAAAAATAAACTTTCCACTCTCCATTAAGTCAGAGGATAAATTTTCCCATAGACATGCCAAATGGGACTCTCTTTTGCGTGCTTATACCTTTTTCGTGCAACATAGAAGTGGAAAAACAAATGGTGTTGCAGATGATAAGTAGGAGATAGAGCTTGTTGGTAGCAATGAGCAATGCACTGGTTCAACCAGCTTGATTTTGAAGAAATGAAGGTTGAATATTCCAACGACCCATACTTTGATAACATTACTGTAAATATGAGTGGGAAGGACCCTGCTAATTTACATTCCTTTGAAAAATTCCTATCAATTGATGGATTTTTATTCAAAGGACCTCAATTGTGAATTCCCCTTGGTTCAAGACAAGAAAAAATAGTAAGAGAGATGCACTAAAGTTGGTTGGCAAGACATTTTGGAAAGTATAAGACTCTTTGATCCGGATTTACGTGAGAACGAAATGAAAGAATGGATATAGAATCATAAACACTGACATATTGCAAAGAAAATAGAGATATGGTAAACACATATTATATTAAATGACAGAAATGGAACATATTGTAAATACAACATCCAGAATGGTGGTAGCTATATCTGAGAAGAGACGTGGATGCTACGCTTGTATGTGATAAGCTAAATACAAAATGAGGCCAAAAGGGTCTATTTATAATAAGCATGAGGGATAGAACCCTAAACATCCAAAACATAACCCTAGAAGATGATTCATCATAAAGTTTATGTCCCCAAGTTGTTTAGTTGAACAATCAACTTCTCGGGGCCATAACTTTTGCATACGATCTCCAATTTGGGTTCTCGATAATTTGTTGGAAAGTTTTATTTTATATTTACATCTTCTGAGTGGGGACAAATGCATTCAATTAAAAAATGTTTGGCCACTTGAATTGCTAAAAAAAATGTCGTTTAGGGCCTAAAATGGCCCCAGAAGTTTAGGACCTGAAAAACTGTAGTAAAGTAACTAAGAAACTTACAAAATGGACAATTTTTTTGAGCCAATGGAACATGTGGGTTTCCACCGATTGGAATCTGGATCAATCCTCCCCCCTTATGAATCAATGGTATCCATTGTGTCAAATCTCGTATCATATCTCGAACTATGTGTTGAGTTGATCTCCTGGTCCGACATTCGCTGAAATGAGAAGGTTGATTTTGTTTGACATTCCGAGAGGGATGTAACTATGGTTGATGGATTCGTTGGAGTTGTTCAACTATTTTGGTTTTCATGTTATCCTTTTCTTGAACCAGTATGGATTATTTATTTTTGGACGTGCACCTTGAATTCCTGGCCTTACATTGTAGAGGTACTCGAATGGACGAGGGAACACTGACTTTGTGTTCTTGTTTCTACTGAGTAGAGGGACCCTGTGCAGAGGGTGTGGAGGTCTCTATGATTTGATGTTCTCTTTCAGAGAAAATTGTGAAGAGGGAGAATGTTCCAATGTCAAAGATTATCTTCTTGTCTTGCGAGATTGTGGAAAGTGCAACTGTCTCTGGTATCCGATAGGGTTGTCCTCCTAGAGTGATAATGACACTATGAGGTCGTGATTCATATACCGGATGATGCTTCCACATATATGGTTGATCTAAAATAACATCACAGACTTCAAATGGGCCCACATCACATAGTACCTCGTATTTGAAAGGTTTGATGCCATATGGAAGTCGACATTGTTGACTAACATGGATACATTATCCTTGGCTTATCCAACCAATGTTGTAGGGTTGCGGGTGTGGTGTTTTTGGAAGCTCTAATCTCTTGATAATTTATGTTGATATTACATTCTTTTGCATGTTGTTGTCAACAACAAAATGTAAGGGGATTCCCTTCACCCACATCTATGAGTGGAAGAAATATTCCTCTACCTCTGACTCTTCAAGATCCTTTAGTTGAATCTGTGTGGTAGAAGCAGTGACACTAGGTTCTGCATCAATTATCTTCTTCCATGGTCCATGAATGTGAAATTGGGTTCTGAATAAAAAAAGATCTGATTCCGAATATTTGATCTCGGCCACCAATGACTGCTTTAAGCGATATTCATCAGTGTTGTGCCAAGGGATTTTGTGGAACTCATACCATTTCCCATTGTCTTTATTTATCTTTCCATTACCCTTCTTTTCTTGTGGCGAAGAATGGTTGTCCTTTCCCTATCCTATGTTCTGCGAGCCATATATTCCCTTTCCTTGCTTTTGTGTAGGTCCAAAGTCTCGCTTGTTCTTTTGTTGAAATTTCTGCTCAATTTTAACAACATACAGATAAGAAGATATGAGTGAAGGGAACTCCTGGAATTCCATGAATGTTTGTATGTACCGATGTAGGCCATTGTGATATTTCAGTACCAAGTTTCTCTCAGAGTCCTTGATACCCATCTTTGTGTGCAAGGTATGAAATTTGTTGGTGTACTCTGACACCATTCGGTCCTTATCTTAACGTGGAATGGTCCATTTTGTGTATTGGTCATCATAGTTTCCCAAGGGGTAATATTGTTCCTTGAAAACATCTATGAAAGAGACCCAAGTGGGATTGGCCTCAAACATTCCAGACTCGTTTGATGAGTTTTTCTCACAATAAGTATCCTACCAATTTTTGACATGGGGAACAATCTTGAGGAGTGCAAAGGTGACATTTTCCCTGTCAGAAAAATTGTGGACAGAGAAATACCCTTCTAGAACATTCAACCACTTATATATGGCACCAACATCGATATGGACTTCAAATAAAGGAATGTAAAAGTTAACTTGTACCTTGAATAAATTTGCATCTCCAAAATGGTTGCTCGTTGAAGGTCTATATTCCGCTATCGACATTCATCGAAGGATCTAGGAAAAATTATCCATCATCTCGTTCCTATTTTGCACAAGGGATTTCTCAAGCAATGACTAGATAGGTTCTCCTTCTCTGTCATCTCTATTTTCTTCCATCATGGGAGGTTGTTTGGGGCGGTGAAAGTGATATTCCACAAGTGAAACTAGTTCGAGACCCAACTCTCTATAACCTAACCTCGTTAGGGACATGCACCGAGAAACAATCAAAGAGAATATTGCTCTAATACCATTGATCTAGATTTATGTGAGAACAAAATGAAATATTATATATAGAACCACAAACACTAATATATTGCAAAGAAAACAGAGATACAATAAACACATATTCTATGAAATGGAGGAAATAGAACATACTGTAAATGCAACAACTAGGATGGTGGTAGTTATCTCTGAGAAGAGATGTGGCTGCTACGCTCATCCGTGCCAAGATGAATACAAAATGAGGCTAAAAGTGCTTATTTATATTAAGCATGAGGGTGATAACACTAAACTTCCAAAAACATAACCCTAGAATATGAATTGTCATAATGTTTATGGCCCCAAGGGGGTTAGTTGAATAGTAACCTTCCTGAGGTCATCATTTTTAATACAATCTCTAATTTGGGTGCTCGATAGCCCATTGGAAAGGTCTATATGAGACTTAAATCTTCTAATTGGGGCCAAATACATGCCGTTGGAAACCATATGGTTCCCTGAATCACCAAAAAATGTCATTTAGAGCCTCAAAATGGACCCGAAAGTTTAGGCCCTAAAAAAACCATAGAAAAATAACTAGGAAAATACCAAAATGGACAATTGTTTTCAGAAAGTGGAATAGGTGGGTGGAAACTAATATCCATGTGGATCACTCTTGAACTACTAAGTGAAAAAATAGTTTTTCCTATCATGAGGAGGGACGTAAAAAAATTTGTTTATACTTGTAGGACTTATCAAACAACAAGAGGAGAACAACAAAATATATCCTTGTACATGCCTCTACATGTCCCAAAGGAATCATGGACAAATATTTCTATATATTTTGTCTTGGGATTTCATAGAACCTAGAGAGGAAATAACTCAGTGTGTGTAGTAGTGGACCAATTTTCCAAAATGGCCCACTTCATACCCTGTAAAAATACCAACGATGTGAGTCAAATATCATATTTTTTCTTTAAGGAAATTGTATAGTTACATGGTATTCCAAATACCATAAATAGTGACAGGGAATAATATTTTAGGGCACTTTTGGAGAGTATTGTGGAGAAAATTGGATAGCGGGTTACAATTCAGTTCATCCTACCACTCCCAAACCGACGGTCAGACTGAGGTAGTGAATAGAATCTTAGGAAATTTATTATGGTGCTTAGTAGGAAACAACCCTTTTCAATGGGATATAGCCACAGCTCAAGACAAATTTGAATATAATTCCAGTATCAATCGATCCATAAGTAAATTTGCATTTAAAATTTTCTATGGTGCCAATCCTAAAGGGATAGTTGATTTAATTGTCCCTCCTACAAATTACCCCTATGATAGCCCATATGTTATAGATTTTACAGAAACTATTCAAGGAACCATCAACAAGTTTAACGCAAGTTGCAGTCAATGAATGAATGATACCAAGAGCATGTTTATATGGATAGGAGGAATAATGTCTTTTAAGAGGGAGATGTGGCCATGGTACATTTTCACAAAGAGACGTACCCCATGTTAGGATTATATAATCCTGTCTTGTCCATATATATAGTCTATTTCATCACCTTGCCTAAATTAGGGATACATTATTATTGTACTTGAGTGTGGGGAGCACATATAGAGGTTAACTACCTCTTATTGCATGTTCATGCATGAGTTTATGTGCCTCTAAGACCGATCCCTACATTATAGGATCCATTATGAGTGCCACCAGCAGCCTCCATTAGTTGGTTTTGGTAGGTAGGCAGTTATGTTGAGACAACCTTCAGTTACATTCAGTTAGATCAGTCTCAATTAGTATAGCACCAGTTTTGCATGGATGCATGGGAAAGTGGCACCTTTTTCGCCTACCTCATCAATCTAACTAGTTTAACTGATTGTCGGACTAATTTAGAAATTAGGACTTAAACTAGTGGATCCCATGCAGTGATTTAGACTCTCTCAGTTAGCAGGTCAGTCATGTTTAGTTGGTAGATTCAAATATTATCCACATGATTCGAATTCTCCTTATTGTAACACTGTTGTATACTATTGGGAATAATGAGGTTTAATGTTGTAATTAACTGATCAAATATTATCATATTTGTCTCAAAATTTTCTTGTTTAGTGTACATTGTTCTTGATATTCCACTGCACAATTCTACTTCACTATTTCTCTCATTTTCCCGTAGATCAATGGTTCAATATTTTAACATGGTATCAGAGCCTTGTTCAAGCTAGAAGAAAGTCTTGTCTGATATCACTTGTACACCAGAAGTAGCTAAGTTTCCACATAAATCATGGAACGATAACCCTTATCCCTCTGGATTCTATCTAGAGAAGTATATCCAGGTGTGAAAGACTCTAAGAAAGTGTACATGTCGAGGTGGAAAGTATTGAAATGATATGATTGCGAATTGGTTTCGTTTGTAATGATATTTTGTAGGTACAACTTTAATACGGATTTGAGATTATCAGTTCCTCTTCATACTCCAGTCACAAGATATTCAGAATGGAAATTGAAGATGATTTCATCTCTAAAGAGACAAGGTATCTATGAGGTATCTATTGGACTTGGTAAAGAGTCTTTTGAAGATGGGAATGATTGGATAAATTACAGTGATATATATTTTGGAACAATATGTCTCGCCTTTTCTCCAATCTTACGCTACCTTATTGATTTTATTGAATACCCAAAGGACCTCTGAACAGAATTGGATAGAACCTTTGGCAAGCAAAATGAGGATCATTATATAAATTTGGAGAGCACACCCAACACCACAAGAGTTCTTTATTCAAAAGTTTTGGCCTCTATTCTCTCTGATGAAGTTATTCAAGATGAAGAAGAAGCAAAATATTCAACACAATCAATTCGAATCGAAGAAAGTCTCCTTGGAGTAACTCCTTCTCCTACTGCTCCAGAATTTTATGAGATATCTGATATCTCATATTCTCATATAGATGATCTAAAAGAAGACATTCGAATATTTTTTATTGAATAAAAAATATCCTTCCATTCTACTCAAGCATTCTCCAATGATTCTTCTAATTTAAATTCTGTGCAAAGTTTGCCAGTGAGTGCTTCAAAAAATGAAGAGGAATTTGATTTCTCTCTCTCTAATGTTGTTGTTCGTGTGAAGAAAAGTAATAATTTGGATTGTTTGGGAAAAATATCAGATTTTAGGAGTGATCCATTCACTCTCATTGATCTATAGCTTCTAGCAAACTCCTACATGATTGCTTGCACCAATACTTAGAGTTTTGTTGAAGAAGGAGAAAATTGTGTATATACCATCTTAGTGGAGCACTTTCGAACCTTTGTTACACACTCTTGGATATGATATGACTTTATTTGGTTCTAATTTTAAGTTTCAAGAGCCTCCAATCATGCTTGTAGTTGTTTTTCATAAATTTTGGTGTGAAAGATCAAGTACCTCAAGTCTCTTTCAAAATTATTGTTGGGGATTCTATGTTAGTTTTCTCTCATGAGTTTCCTGATATTAGATTTTTTGAATCATTGGATATTTTAGATTCTATATCAAATTTTGGAGCTCAAGCATTCACTCTCTATGGTCCTAGGAATTTTCTACCTTTCTACTTGATCACATCCTCATCTCCTCACAGTACTAGTAAAGATGGAGACATCATGCATTCGCCTGGACACTTGCTCCTAACACTTGGAGTTGATTTTACCTCATATGGTTCGATGTTTAAGGATACAACATATAATTTGCTTGGGTTTACCTCACATGGTTGTAATTATCAAGCATTTTTTCTCTCTCATCAGTTGATTTCAGTTTCTCTACATGGGTCCAGTTTTCATTTTACAGCTGTCTATGTTCATGATTCAGTTGAGCATATTCCTCTTCTTCCAAAGAGGAAAATTCCTCCATATGTAATAATTTATATTGGAGAGGTTCGCATGCACAGTAATAGGGTGTTGTTTCACAAGAGAACCATGATTATGCATGGTTTCTCAACAGAGTTACAAATTACAACAAAGTATCCTGATTTCTGCTTATTTTAAGGGGGGGTTTCCTGTGAGGTTTTCCACATTTCCCTTAGTTTATTAAGTAGTTTTATTTTTCATTAGATTGTATGGGTGAATTTTGGCCTAGTTTTTAGGGCACAAATTTGTCCAAGTCAGAGTAATGTGGGGTGTTAGGATTATATAATCCTCGTCCATATATAGTCTATTTGATCATCTTCTCTAACTTAGGGAGACATTATTATTGTATTTGAGTGTGGGGAACACATTTTTTTTTTTGAATAAAAAAAGATTGTATTTTATTGATCAATAAAGATTTGTTTACAAATAGAGTATGTCCTTCATACCGTTTCCATGCTTGCAGCCAGCACTTACAAAATTCCAAAAAACCATAGAGAGATTTAATATCTCCTATGTTTTGGAATTTACACAAACTGTAATTTCAAAAAAGTCTTTTTTGTGGAAGAGATTGAAGTTTATTTTGTTTCCAAAGACAAATAATTGTAGAATCATTAAACCACAGCTTTGAAAACTGAAGCATCGAAAATTGTAGCATAAAAAACTAAAGAATCAGGGTCCTGGCAGAAAAAGATTGAGAGTAGAGATCATCAAAATTGTGACTGTCTATTTATAAATTGTCTTCCCAAATTTGCAAGTTGATGAAAGGCATCTGGTGGTACTCATATACCTCTGTATCTATTGTTTCCAAAAACTTCCAGGATCCATGTTCCATTGTTAGCCCATTCATGGATAGGTGATCAGCATCGATGTTCCTTTCCCTGTAAACATGACTACATGTAATATAGTCAAAGTTTGTCATGAGTCTGTTAAATTCTTGAAAGAGTGCAATCATAGAATTGTTTCTTCATCTTTGGACTTTGTTCACCCAGTTAAGAATCACTAGAGAGTCCTCGAAAACCTGGATCCTTCTACTTACTTTTTCTAGGGCAAAGCAAAGGAGTATTTTTAGGGCCATAAGCTCGACAAAGTTCTTTTTTCTATCCCCTAGGCCCATTTGGATATGAAAATGATGGTTTTGGTTGAGAAAGAAAATAACGCCATCCCCACATTTGTTATCTTAAGATACCTCGTCAAAAAATTTCCACGGCATAGATTTGTCAATCATCTCTTTTGTGATGGTACTTAGTGTTGGTGCATATTTTGTTTGCGGGAAAAAGGAGAGTATGTTGAGGCCCTGTTTAGCAATGAATTCATTGGAATAATCTTTGTCCTGAAATATGGAAGCAATTCGAGCAAGCCATATTCCCCATATATGGAGAAGAGGAAGAGCTTTTATGTGTTCTAGAAGTGGATGGAAGGACCAAGTTTTCCACACATCTTCAATCGAGAGACCAACCCATTCAATTCTGAGATTTAACAGAGATTGAGAGTGTGGCCAAACTTGAGATGTAAAAGAACAGTTAAGAAAAATGTGATTTACACTTTCTTCGTTGTCTTTGCACAGAGTGCACTAGCCTGGAAATGCCAAAGATATTTTTTGCAACCTATCCCAAGTTGGGATTCTATTAGCTAGGGAACACCACATGAAAACTTTTTCCTTCAGAGGGAATTTAAATTTTCAGATCCCAAGTTTGGCACATAATTGCTGATAGCTAGTTTTCGGGGTGTAACTTCCATGTGCAGCATGTTCCCAGACAAGTTCATCATGTGAATCTGTGATCCTGATATGTGAAACACAGAGAGCAGTGATATATATGTTCCAGTCTAAAATCCAGTGGTCTAGGATCTCAGTCTCCCTACTTCCCAACCAGCTCTGATGCCATAAATTATGGAATCATGGTCAACAAATCAATTTAAATGAAAAAATCTTTTTTCCTGGAGCAATTGTGAGGAAGAAAATGGTTTAGCTGGCTTCGTGGCCATGGGTCTACTCCAATTCAAACTCTCATCCAATTTCCAATTTTCCAAGAGAGACCACTATGAATGAGAGGAAAAGCGTTACATATTTCCTTCCAAATAATTGAGCCAGTTTGTCAAGAAACGAAAACCGAGTTTCTGATCCAATCCCACAAAGATACCAGAGCAATGTACTTGTGAAGAATCACCTTTGTCCATAAGTTGTTTGTTGATATAAGCCTCCATCCTATTTTTGCAGCTAAATATTTTGCAAACAGAGTGGATTTTTTGAGGCCCCACCCTCCCATGTATTTAGGCCTAGAAACTTGATCCCATCTTACCCATGGAAGAACTTTTTGATCCTTTTTCCCTACTAAAAGAAATTTTGAGTAGATTTTCCGAGATTTCTCCAAAATTGATTTTGGAATCCAAGCTAAAGCCATCCAATAGACATGGATTGATTCAAGGACAAATTTGACTAAAATTAACCTACATGCTCTCGACAACCATCTATTGCACCAAATATTTACTCTACAATCCACTTTTTCCAATAGCCAATTCCAGTCTTCCTTTTTATAGCAATTTGGGTTTAGCCTGAAACCTAGATACTTGAGGCCTTCGTCCAAAGTAATGGCATTGTAGGGAAAGAGTTCCAAG
Source organism: Pseudotsuga menziesii (assembly GCA_001517045.1). Lineage (NCBI taxonomy): Eukaryota > Viridiplantae > Streptophyta > Pinopsida > Pinales > Pinaceae > Pseudotsuga > Pseudotsuga menziesii. The sequence continues at coordinate 399,016 of LPNX010155845.1, forward strand.
AGGGTCCTGATGATCATATTTCATATTAAAAGTAGTAATAGTGTATTTATAAACATTTAACTTCAACCTTGTGGCTTTGCAGAAAAGGAGCAAAATTTTTGAGAGCTTTACAGCCTCTCTGATTGATCCATTGCAGAAAATGAGTATGTTGTCCACAAACAAGAGGTGATTGATGTTTAGGTTTGTGGCTATATTGATTCCTTCAAATTGGCCTCTTCTTTTTGCATCCCATATAGCCTTGCTCAGCCCTTCTGCAACCAAAAGGAAAAGAAGAGGGGAGAGTGGGCATCCTTGTCTTAGGCCCCATTCAGAGTGAAAAAAAGGGGAGGCTGAACCATTGATGAGAAAAACAAAGGATGCAGTTGCGATGCAAGAAAAAATCCATTTTATGAAGGAGTAATTAAAGCCTAGATGGGTAAGGAGTAATCTAAGGTATAACCATCTAACCCTGTCAAAATCCTTTAAGAGATCAATCTTTAGAATTTCTCCTTTGGACTTTTTTATTTTTTCACTATGCATACCTTCTTGGGATACTTCCATTTATTCATGAATCTATCTTTTCTCTAGAAAACCAAACTGTTCAGTTGATATGAATCTATCTTTTCTCTTTGCAACCACTTTGTAAGTGATGTTGCGAAGAGAGATCGGACTAAAATATTCTAGACTATCTGTATTATCATTTTTTGGAATAAGGGATAATAAGTTTGTGTTGAGTGGAGGATGTAAGTGGCCATTTACCATGGATTCTTCAACCATATGAAGAAGGTTAGGACCAATGGTGTCATAGGTGACCAGGAAAAATTCGATAGTCCATCCTTCCGGTCCCAGGATTTTTTCCTTCTGAAAGCTATGCAAAGTTCCTTTCAATTCCTCTTTCGATACTTCCTCCATCATATCCGAATTATCCTCCTCAAAGATACTTTCAGGGAAGTATTGCGAGACCTGAAGGACCTCTGCAATTGTTGCATGTTGATATGCCCTGAACATATTTTCAAAAAACGATTTACCAATCTTATCCATCTCCTCAAAAGTTGAGACCTTGTCATTATTTGCGTTCCTAAGTTCCTAAATAGTGTTTTGTTGTTTTCTGCATTTTGCACATGCTTGAAATTTTTTTGTCTTGTAATCCCCACACTCCATCCAAATGTCTCTACTTTTCATCCTCCACACCTCCTCCCTCTCATTCAAGATCTTATTCTTGTTGGATTCAAGGGAAATCAATCTTTCCTTTTCTCTTTGAGTGAGAACACGCCCCCCCTCCTTAAGGATTTTGAATCTCTTCCTGCTCTACCTCAATTTGAATGATTGCTTAATCATCCATAATCCTTTTGTTCCTAACCCATTCTGTTAAGAGGATTTTGATGTGGGACAAATTTTGAGCAAAGAGAGTGGCAATGTGGGTGCCCTCTTCAGCCACAAATGGGATGCAATTTGAATGAATAATCCTGAGAACCTCCTCATTTTTAACCAAGCAGACCAAAATTTGAAAGGGATGGATGGCTTATTAGGATTATTTAAAGATTCTAGGAAAATAGGCATGTTATCTGAATCGGCTCCTGAGTCCATCCATTGTTTAAACATCAGATCTCTTCCCAACAGACTTTCGACCAAGAGAAATCTGTCACGTCTTTTTGCAATCCTGTCCTGACCAGTTCTTCTATTTGTCCAGGTTGGTTTGAGCTTTTGGGGGTCCAAGTCCACCATCTTGATATTCTGGAGGAGGTTGCTAAAGAAAGAAGACATAAGATCTACTCTCTCTCTTGGACCCCATATTTCATGCACACCTAAAGTGAAGTTCAGATCGCCACCTATAACCAGGTTTTCACATCTTAAAAGGTGGGAGGTTTGCAAAGATTCCCAAAAGGCCACCCTACTGTTGCAAGGCCCATAGATATCTAGGATGTTCAGAGTTAGGTTTTCCTTAGCTTAGAAGATATGGATCCCCATGCCAAAAGGAGCACCCCACAAGTTTGTGCAACACAGCGTGGACTGGTTCCAACAAATTCCCATCCCACCTAAAATACCTCTAGCACTCTAAGCTAGTAAAGTAAAATTATTTGTAATTGAAGACAACAAATTTGTAACTTCCAGTTTCAACCCTAAAGTTTCCTGGAAGACGACTACATCCGGTTTTTGAACCCAGAGCATTCTCTTTAGGGAAAGTTTTTTTCGTGTACATTCCAGACCCTACAGTTGAGGGAGAGAACTTTCATTTGGGAACCCCTTCAGGGGCTTGCACTGCTCTAAGTGCCCCAAAAATATTTTTATGTCTACCATTCACTTGATCCTGAAGAGATTTCAGTTGGGAAGAGGAAAGATGAGTAGGTATTCCCATCCCTTTTCCTTTTGAAAGGAGTGTAGGGTTAGTTCCAAGTTCGAGAACAGGGGACCTCAAGGCAACCATAGCAAGGATATCCCTTGCTCTGAGGTGGAACCGAATCATGGAGGAGGTGGAGGGTGAATCCGAAGGGACTGCCTGTGAGGGGGATAAGGATATCGGAGGGGAAGGTGTAGGAGGAGAAGGAGATGGGGAAGGGGAGGTAATCATAAGTGAGGGGGGAGGGAAAGAAGTCTCACAGGGATCCATCAACGGGGAGGATAAATCATTTAAAGAAGAAAAAGGTAACATACCGGATGAAGGCTACGATGCTTGTTGAAGAGAAGGATCTATTCCCAATGGAGGGATGTTGGATGTTTGTTCCTCTGCAGCGCTCGAAGGCTAGCCTGTCACATCATCTTCACGCGGGTTGCATGCTTAATCTTTCCCTGCTAAAATCCTTCCTATTTCCAGAACCATGACTTCCTTGGAAAGCCATCTCTTTAGGGTGGAGGTTGGAGGAGGTCCCAATTTGCAGTTCTTCTCTAGATTCCTCATCTCGTGACATTGATGGCATCTAAACGGGAGCCCCTCATAGTCTAGAATTGGTTTTCTAGTTATGGAACCCAAAATAAAATTGATATGATCCCTCAGATCAGTACGAATGTTCAGAGATACCAGAATTCTTGCAACTGCTCTATGATGAGTCTTCAAAAAAGGAAGGTCTGCTTCTAAGAAAACCCCCAATGCATTGCCCAGGTCCCGTAACGATGTTGGGTTCCATATATAGTCTATTTTATCATATTTTCTAACTTAGGGAGACATTATTAATGTACTTGAGTGTGGGGAACACATATAGAGGTTAGGCTGCCACTTACTGCATGTTCATGCATGATTTTATGTGCCTCTGAGACCAATCCCTACATTATAGGAGCCACTCTGAGTGCCATCAACAGCCTCCATTAGTTGGTTGTGGTAGGTAGGAAGTTATGATCAACCTTCAATTACATTCAGTTAGATCATTCTCAGTCATTCTAGCACCAGTTTTGGTATGGCTGCATGGGGAAGTTGTTCCTTTTTCACCTACCTCATCAGTTTAACTAGTTAACTGATTTCAGACTGATTTAGACATTAGGAGTTAGACTAGTGGATCCCATCCAGTGATTTACACACTCTCAGTTAGCCAGTCTGTCAAGTTTAGTTGATAGATTCAAATCTTATCCACATGATTCAAATTCCCCTTATTGTAACACTGTTGTATATTGTTGGGTTTAATGAAGATTAATGTTGTAATTAACTGACCAATTCTTATCATATTTGTCTCAAATTTTTCTTCTTCAATGTACATTGTTCTTGATATTCCAATGCAAAATTCTACTTCACTATCGCTCGCATTTTCCTGTAGATAAATGGTTCAATAATTTACCACCCCAAAGTTACTTACAACAAGCTAAAGCGTAGGAAATTTGGTCAATGTAGAATCATGACAAATATAAATGATAATTCTTATTTGATTGAACTACTAGAAGAATTGTATATCAGTCCTATTTTTAATGTTACTGGCCTTCATGGAAATTCCCTCTATCTCATTCAATTAAGGTGTGGATCTCATCAGCAGGGCAACCCAAGTTCAATCCCCTTAGGGGTGAGTTAGTTGGGAGGAGACACCCAAAAATCCAGCCATGTTAAGGGTTAGTGTGTCCCATATTGGGTGTGACCCCCGAGTGATTTTAATGGATTATATTCCCCTGGGTTGTGATTTCTTAGCCAATGGTTGAAATGCACTAGCTCTGAGTGATAGGAATTTCTAACCAAAAAAAAATTTATTTACCTTCATTCACTCAAATGAAGATTATCGAGTTAATGATCTGCAAGAGATGAAGGATGACTAGATCTGCAAGAGATGAAGGATGAGTAGACCAAACATTGTCCAAAGAAAAAAAGGGAGAAAGTGGAACAAGTGCTAGACATGAAACTATCATCTACATTCTCCAATGTTTATAAATTATATACTGGGTGAAGTGGGAAGGTATGCCAAATTCTTTCAAATCTCAGATCACTGAAACAAACTTGGTTAAGTATAGTCAACATGACATTCCCGATGCCCCTGAACCAGGAGGATTAGAAGTTCTAATAAAATGGGAGGATGATGTGGAGCAACTATTCTTTGGGTGTTGATGTTTAGTTCCCCAATTATTTTAATTGAACATCATTGGGACTCCCCATGTCGATCAAGCATATCAGAGATTGCAAGGATATGTTTAATAGTTGGCCAGAGAACCAACGGGAATTGAAAACTATAATTACAAATTTGATTCAATGGATGGAAGTTTGTTTTGTTTATGGGTTATTTTTAGTTGTTGTCACTGACGATTATTAGAAAATCTTGAGTAAAGTACGATCCTCTAAGCTAGACATAGAATGTGAAACGGATGCCTATAAGCCATTTTTTTGTTCTGTGTGTTTAGTCGTTGAGTATTAGAATAATGACATGTGAGTGCACTAGAATCTAAGTTGTTTGGGGAATGTATCCCTTTAGTTTCCCATGGTTACTATAGTTATGTAATCCATTTTTATCTCTAATATATTACATGTGTTGGAGCAGGGTTTTGTCTACGATTTAATATCATTTTCATGTCTAGTCTATTATCCTATCATTTCTTGCAGGTATTGGGGTGGTTATGCAGTTAAGTGACTACATCATTATTGAAATGGATCTCCTCGTATTTGAAGCCCCTTTAAGAGAAAATTGTGGTGATAATTTTTATTATGGGTGGAAACTAGATGCAATCACTGTATTACCAATCCCCACCCAGTGGGATATGAGAATGGGTGGAATATGTGGTTAGTAAAATTAATTTAGGGAATCCAAATCATTTATATAAAATCTTAGATATTAGAGTTTCAAATCACAAACCTATTATGTATGAATATTTTAAATAAAACATATATTTCTAATAAATCTTAAGAGTCTTACTATCCAATTGTTTCCAAATTGAAAATTTTGCATCAATGTTTTTAGTATCCTAGTGAATCCAAATTCAAAATTGGTAACTATGGTGTCAAAGAAACTCTATAATCCACATCACTATTATTGAGCTTAGGAAATATAGATTCTGGTTGAGCTTGGTTGAGGTTTCAACTATTAT
>LPNX010155850.1:0-34124 GCA_001517045.1 Pseudotsuga menziesii
AGCATGAACCTCAAAGAGGATTGACCAAAAAACTATGGATATTAAAGCAAGAAAATGGTGTTATATGCAAAGTTTGGATTATGTCCAAGTTCATTTTTGTTCTTCTCCTTTTCACTAATCAAGTCAATTCAAAGCCCTACTCCAACAAACAAAACAATCTAATCAAACAAAACAAGGTAATAAGCTCCAATGGAAATAATAAACTCAAAACCAAATACTTCAACTATAGAAAAAGTGATCCTAACTATGGTTGATCCTTGGCTCTTTTGCGAAGGACTAATTCACTGACATACCCAAAATAACTTCAAAATAATGGACCTAGAACTTAAGTAGGGATTAAATATCTCATTGACATAATAGTGAACATCATCCTAGGCTATTAAAATTCCAAGTAAGGAGATTCACTTACGAAGCAAGAACACAGATTTTGGTCCTAACCTGCCTTTGGATATCATGGGTTCCACTGTCATCTTGAGTTAAATCCAATGAAAAAGGGAATGTAAAAATTTAGGAAGTGATATCAATGAGCCTCGTCAACTTGCTTTTCAATTAACTGAAAAACCTAAGTTCAAGGAGTTTAATTATGTTGGGGATGAAGCCAACCTTTATCAAAACCAAAGTCTGAGCGTTCTATTGATCTCTCTCTCTGTCTCAAAGTAGAGACTAGTCCCTCCCATAAACTTTACCATTTGAGGTCTTAAAATCCTTCCTCGAATGAATGTGAGGGGTCAATAATTAATGGTTGAATTGGCCTATACCCTAATGGAGGGGTTGACCCTTAAGCCAACATTGATGGTTTCCTAGATAGTTCAGGAATCTATGGATCTTGGTAATTATACGTTTACGAGGGTCATGATACACCCAGATTGAGCATTGTGGTTGTAGCTCAACATGGATGGTTGTCCAATAATTCATAAGTTTGAAGATATGATGTCCAAAAACTCAAGAATTCCACTCAAAAGTTACATCTATGCAAGGGATACGAAGCAATTTCATGAAGCTCTACCTAGTCAAAGAACTATTTTCCAAACTAAGGGTTTAGAGAACGTTTGGTTATGTTTACTTATGATATTTTTCTTTTCAGTTAGTGTTTAGTTTCAATTAGCAATGTAAGCCCTAAGAGGAGGTGTTAAATACAAGGATTACATGTGTAATAAAGTCACCTTAGTTACTTATGCTATAAAAGTTAAAGTTTCAATTATTATTAGGTTTTAGGGTTTTAGACAAATAAGACATCTCAAACTCTTTATTTTAGAGATGAATCTAGTAGATAGGGTGAAGTGTTTTTGTAATGTAATATTGTGTTAGTGTGTTCATTAATTTCTCACTTCTCACTTCATTAAAAGGTAACTAGGGTTTTTCCATTTGGTGATCTAGTACCTTTTGTAATACCTTGAACGCTTCAAAACATAGGGGAGAAAAGAAGGTAGTTGTGGTACCTAACAAGGAGAACCTAGATAATGCCTATAAATGAGTCATGAATGGTGATAATAAAAAATAGTGTCACCTTTGAATCGCTTAAATAGCCTAGAAATATTAAAGAATCCCTAGAGTCTAGAAATATCAATTTCACAAAATAAAACACACCATAATCCATGTGTAATTTGATAAATGGATGGAAATAACTATCACTGAGCAATAATAATAATAATAATAATAATAATATATCCATAGCTCTTAGTTTAGGAATGTAATGAGGTTTAAACCACATATTTGATAGTGTATGCATCCAATACTTTCTCATTACTTAAGCACTCAATATTAATTGATATACCATTACTCTTATTGGTACCTCCAGTTTTTTCACATTTCTAGTAACCTACGAATTATAGTCTCTTTGTTTTCATAGAGTTGTTGTGAGGTTATGGGTGCAAAAACATTGGAGGTTGGCATCCTGAGGTTTATAATGCTACCTTCAAATTTTTAGATACCATGATAGTTTTATGGTTGCTAACCCCAAGGGTCCTCCTCAGATGATACCATTGATTGTTTTATGGTTGCTGACCCCAAGGGTCCTCGATTGGTAGACAGTCAGGTGAAATCTCAAATAAAACTCACGATCAAATCCCATTGAGCCCCTTGGGGTTACCAGTTGATATTCCATCTGGTGATTACTATTATCCTTCTTCCTGAAAACCATGGAAAAGGGGAGAATTTTCATGGGTATAGCAAGGTAGTAACATCCTCACTTGGAACTACAAACAAGTGAGGGACTATATTTCCCTTGAGAAATAGTTTTATTGTTGGTTTAATAAATGCAGGCTTGTGTTATTGTTTATAATTAACTACTTTATACGAGAGTAATGTATACCATCTTACTATTTAGAAAAAAAAAACCCAACAATAATATATATAAACAATACCCATGCAACACATGTTCTTAATCCTGGAGGTTGGAATACAAAGCTAACTATATTTCCAATCCCAAGTTGGCATGTGAGGAACTCTTAGGCCACAAAGAAACGAGGGTGCCATTAAGCAAGTAGTTAGGAACTTACAATATTAAGAAAATAAAACAATGAAGAAACAATATTTTCAATGTAAATACAATCTGAAGAAGACCAATAGAAGTTAACATATTAGTTGGAAAACCAACACAATTACCACATCAAAAGGAAGAGTGAGAGACAGAGAGAGTAGAACTTACTATATGTGTAGCTTCTTGTATGTCTTGACCCTACAAATGGAAAGTTGTAGTGCAAGCACTCGTGACTTGTTTCCTCTCTTTCTTCCTTCATAAGGCTGCAAAAAATTGCTCTAAGAGTACCCAAAAATACGAAGACAACCCACCCCATCCTCATGGAACATATTGAAACAACCCAATGTCAAGGTTGTATATGGGTTGTGGAGTCTGCTACAATGAACTAGACAATCAATGTATGAACTCCAAGACTCAAAGCACTATCTATGAAAATCTAACCTCTTATGTTTCTCTTGCCTAAGAAAGAGACCCCGAGAATATGTCCATGTAAACCTTAGCCTCATTCATGTTGTTCTTTCCTATGAAATAGACTCGAAGCATCCTTCTGTGTAAAACACACCCTTCTTCGTATTGTTTTTCCTCGTAGAGAGACTCAATGCATTCATCCATATAACCCTAACCTTCTTCTTCCCATTTTTTTGCTTCGAAAGGAGGTCAAATAATGAGAAAGGAAAGGATAGGCTAAGCAAGGAAATCGTGATATTTAAAGGATAAATTCTCCAAAGGAACATGTCTCAACCAAGGAACCTCCTTCTTGAGATTCTTCATTATTCCCCATCTCAATGGATTTGCGCTTTCTAGTGCTTTTAACACTTCCATTCTTTTAGATTCTTTTTCTCTCTTTTAAGCATTCCTTGGGGATGCATTCCCCCCCACCCTTGTCATATTTATATATTGTATTCTTTTTAAAATACCATGCATCAATTTGATATTTACGGAACATTAATATTTAAATCAATTTAAAACTTAGGAAAATCACTTTAATATATTTGGCTTCCAGTTTAATGTCTCTCTAGCATGCAAGGACACATGCAATGCTACAATACCTTCCTTGTTGCTGCTATTTAACAATCCTCCCCACCCAAGTTCTATTCCCCTAAGTACCATTTTGAGCTTATAATAAGTATATTTTTTGTATGGCCTCAATCCCTATTGTTAACATGACCTTGTGCCCTAGAGAATCTAGGTTTTACCCTAAGTACCATCCTTGAAATGAGGGGAAGGAAATTCCTGGGGGCTTTCCCCAAGATAATTTACCTAGAAAAGAAAGGCATCAATAAACCTAGGTTACTCGAATGTCTCTAATGATAATATTGAATATTGTTGATGTAACATTTATAAATACTATTGTTTAGTGTTGGCTAGGTATTAACAATCCTTATTTTTTACTTATGTGTGTTTGTGTGTGCATGGGGACCCATATAAAAAATACATTAATCACATAAAGTTTAAACAATATATATATATGGAAGAATTCAATTTTTCACTGGATAGAAGATGTGTTATGGGGGCGTTTCAAGATGATATCAATTTGATGAGATGGAAGAATATTCCATTTTCTCCAACAAAGAGGAATTCCTCCAATCATTGAAAGCATGAACCTCGAAGAGGATTTACCAAAAACATATGGAGATTAAAGCAAGAATATGGTTTTATATGCAAAGTTTGGATTATGTCCAAGTTAATTTTTGTTGTTCTCTTTTCACTACTATAAACATCTAAACAATATAGTATAGGATGTCATATTTTTTGTGGGCTCTTCAAGTCAAATCCCTACTCTAGCAAACAAAACAAGCTAATCAAATCCAATTGAAATAATAGACTCAAAACCACATACTTCAACTATAGAAAAATTGATCCTAACTATGGTTGATCCTTGGCTCTTTTGCAAAGGACTAATTCACTAACATACCCAAAAAGCCTTCAAAATAATGGAGTTAGAACTGAAGAAGGGCTTAAAGAGATCATTGAGCCAATAGTGAACACCGTCCCAGGCTATTAACATTCAAGCAAGGAGATTTTCTTATGAGGAAAGCACAAATATTTTGAACCTTTCATTCCTTTGGATAGTATGGGTTCCACTATCATCTTGAATTAAATCCAATGAAAAAGGGAATGTGAAATTTTAGAAAGTGATATCAATGAGCTTCGTCAACTTGTTTTTCAATGTTCTGAAAAACCTAAGATCAAATATTTTGATTGTGTTGGGGAACAAAAAAACCTTTATCAAATCCAAAGTCTACGCCTTCAATTGATCCCTATACCTCTATCACATTTCAGAGATGCTAAAATAGGTACCTTAATTGAATGGATTGAGGTTCGAACAGACTATTGTATTGAGTCACGAGCCTGAATGAATGGTAGTGATAGCTTTCCCATCAAGACGAAACTAGGATGCGCTCACTTGATTGAGTCAGGTGGTTATAACTATTACATAAATAATACTTATTGCTATCTATAGCTCCAATAATTAGTTATGTTGAGGAAAAAGATATGCCTAATAGATGGATAGTCGTTCTCTCTCTCTCTCTCTTTCTCTCTCTCTCTCAAAGTAGGTCTTCAAAACCTTCCTCGAGTGAATGTGAGGGGTCAATAATTATTGGTGGAATTGGTCTATACCCTAATGAAGGGATTGACCCTTAACCTATAGGTAGGTCATCCCTCCTCTCAATTGCCCAAGGAAAAGAGAAATGGGAAATTCTCAAAGGGATGCAAAATCAATTGTTGGGGCTTTTAGTAGGGATAAAAACAAGATAGGTTAAAAAATAAAGTGTATATACTACAACATCCAACATTAAGGGGGAACCACACAAAACAAATAACCATAGTTAGGTTGTTTAGGACTCAAAAAATCATTTAATTATCACTAAAATCTTTTTTTCCAATGATTATTTTTTAATGATTCATGACATGCATGCCTACTCATTTCCTCTTTCTATTTTTTTCCCATCAATGGATTGACCTCCGCAATCGTGTTGGTCTAGTACCTTGAAAATCATAAGTAAGCACAATTACCAGATTCAGCCCTAGGATTAACCACACCTGAATCAGATTCTTCATAATCGGATTCTCATATTTTTCCACCTCATTTTTACTAATCTAAATTTGTTTACGTAGGATAAATGTAGGACAATTAGGTTTAATTAGGGTTAGGGTTCTGAATCCCCAATTCCTAATTTTTGGATGAGTGCCACACCCGTATCGGATTTTTCAATTGATTCAGACCGCACTCATGGTTCGTGTAACTTTGTAATTAAGCAATCAACTACCACTTAGGATCTCATTACCTTTGCACATTCACCCAACCCGAGACTTGTCAGAGCTAGACTAAAATGAAACAACACTCCCCCTAATGGCACTCATGGGACCTAAAGTAACTACGTCTTACAGGTTTGAACATACAACTTCCCATAGTCTAATTTCCTACTCTTTTTGCTATAGATTGTAAGTATACTTAATGGGACACCAAATCACATTAATTATTGTTGCAAGACATAGAAGCTCATTATATTCTTAAAATATGATTTTCAAATTTTCAAAAACTTTAAATTAAATTTCAATTTAAAGAAAAAAATCTAAAGTTAATTACCATTTCACACAATATTACATACATAAATATTGTATTCTTGAATATTAAAATATTTATAAAAAAAAATTGACTTCATGACTTTGGTCTAAAATTAATTACCATTCCATGCAATATTTAGAAAAAAAATTATAAACTACTATAAAGTTATAAAGTAAAAAATCTTTTGATTAGAAAGAGAAACATGTAGTGTAAGCCAAGGTCGATAATACATTACTCGTCAATAATGCATTTGTGGTATCTTGTAACAACTATTGTGACAATGATCAAAGTGTTCAAATCTTAGTGGGCATGCTCTTCCCATACACGGGGTTTGTCAATTGTTGTTATTTAATTATATTAAAGATTGTTACATAGTATTCAAGCAAAACTATTGTGTGGTGTTGGCAAGGTACTTCAACTATACAAAAAGTGATTCTAACTATGGTTGATCCTTAGCTCTTTTGAAAAGGACTAATTCATTGTCATACCCAAAAATCCTTCAAAATAATCGAGTTAGAACGGAAGTAGGGCTTAAAGATCCCATTAAGCTAATAGTGAACATCGTCCCAAGCTATTAAAACTCCAAGTGAGGAGTTTTGCTTATGAGGCAAACGAATCATGGGTTCCACTATCATCTTGAATTAAATCCAATGAAAAAGGGAATGTAAAAATTTAGGAAGTGATATAAATGAGCCTCGTCAACTTGTTTTTCAATTAACTAAAAAATCCGAGTTCAAGAGTTTTGATAAAGTTGGGGAACAAAACAACCTTTATAAAAACCAAAGTCTAAGCCTTGAATTGATCCTCCTCCTCTCTCTCTCTCTCTCTCTCTCTCTCTCTCTCTCTCTCTCTCTCTCTCTCTCTCAAAGTAGAGACTAGTCCCTCCCATAAACATTACCATTTGAGGTCTTTAAAGCCTTCCTCGAGGGAATGTGAGGGGTCAAGAATTAATAGTGGAGTTGGTCTATACCCTAATGGAGGGGTTGACCCTTAACCAAACATGGATGGTTGCCTAGATAGTTCGGGAATCTGTGGATCTTGTAGATCTTCACCCCTGTTCTTTTTAATGATCCATGTAAATACAATGCTCATTATGAGATCTGATGCAAATCATGGAAAAATAAGATTTGAAATAAAAATTAGATCTAGAAAATAACCCAAATATTAGAGTGTAGATTTGGAATGAAAAAAAAAGGTTTACATTATATTTCACACAGACAGTCTATGTAAGATGAAACTGCGCTGATAAACAGAGATCGTGACCTTCAATATCTCAACAAAACCCTCAACAAACTCCCAAACTCTAGCCTCTACCAAAACCCAAGACATTTGAGGACAAGTTGGAATTAATCACCCGATTGCTCGCTAACAATCCCAACCTGGAGGGACTCGGACATGCACTTTGTGCAACGGGTATTAAGGCTATGACTAAACTGGTGGAGGACATTCTGCTAAATTCAGATTCAATTCGTCCTCGAATCTAGCGATTGAATGCGAGGGAAGAAGAAAGTATATGTACGAACTTCCGCTGGAATTCAACAGCGAGATTGTATCCCAGTGTGATGCATATGAATCCTACTACCAAAAAATGAACAAATTTGTTGAATAAGCCTGAAATTGTTGCTCAGAATGACTTAATCGCGTGGAAGACTGCTCTCTGGTATTGGAATGTGGCCAGTGACTGCCACTCTGCTATTACATCCGGCAAAGGATTCGGGGCAACCATTTAAGCAATCAACGGTGCCATATAATGCATGGGGCACAATCCCAAAATCAGTAGGACGTTTCAAGAAATCTGGTGAGACTCTTTACTCTTGTGCAGATCTGGGAGAAACGGTCAAATAGATCTGCTGTGTTTGAAGCTACCGCCTGAAGAATGCAGCAAAGCTAACAAAGAAATGATATATTTGTTCCAAATGCCTTCTGAGCTCCGTAGAGTGCTTTCCACTCTATGAAAAGGCTTACCCCAACAATGGAAGGATCAAGCCTTTGGCTCTGATACCATGTGAAAGAAAAGAATGGAGCAATAGAAACAGTACGGGAAGATGATTCACCTTCTCATTATTCGGAGCTTTTTAAATAGGAAATACAAAACAATAATACTGTGGGTGAATACCACAGTTAGGTAAATACCGTCGTGGGTTACCTAACTCTTTAACCTAACTACGGGTGAGATTACTCTCTTCAACAGTGAGGAGGTTGTTGTTTTATATTTTGATTCATTTTATAATTTGATTCAAAGGATAAATTAAGGGGTGGATGAGGTGAGATTGAGGGTGGATATTCCCTTACCTTCTACTTCAGCATGTAGGAAGCTGAAATGGCTTAATCAGAGATCTTAATTCATGTTAAACTAGGCATTTATAGGCGAGTAACTAATAAACCCATTGATGTTCATAAAGAAAAATTGTTAGAGAACATATACTTATATCGTAGCATTATAGGCTAAACTCGTTTTTTCCCTACCCTAGATATTAAGACATTAAATAAAGTATTATTTCTGAAGGGAAAGACGAGCATGAACTTCCAAATTTATTCAGGAAAACTATTTGTCAACATACGTTTTCTGAAATCAATATAATCTTGATAGGAGAATATAGCTATCATAAAGTGAAGTGTTAGTGTCTTAATCTCAATAGGGATAAGGGAACAATTCTTGTTGAGAACCCATTCATCCTTTTGAGTGTCTCCGGAGCCAGCAACACCGTCATTACTTGGAATGTTACAATGTAACGATGTCTGTGTTCATGGCTAGATATATAAAAAACTTGGTATTTTCTTACTTAATCCAGGTATCATATGATAGTCCCGAGAGTTGAGATTATTTCAAATCAATTAGGATAATTTCATGGTGCCAATGTCAAGAATTGATGGTTTCCAAAGACATTCAAGATTATTTAATTGGTGCCAAGTGTCACACCTCCTTGCCCCATGAGGCCAACGTCTATTGCACCATGTCTCGTAATCCTTTGTGTATGCCACGGTTTATATGGGCCAACTGTCACAACTCCTATGGTGCTATGTGGCTAGGGGACATTATTGGTACCAATTTTCACAATTTATGGCATTGCATGACCTCATTTATTTTGGGTCGCATGTCATGTTTTGGACTAGTCAACTCGTAGCACCTATCATTAGGAAAATAACATGGCTTGATGGAATTGAGCACCCCATTGAATGAGTTTTAAATCCCTCAAACAACAATGCCATTGTACAGAGAAAGGATGAGGCTAAGCAATCACTAAATATAATAACAAGGAAAACCAACCATGCCGAACATTTCCTTGCGCTCTTTTCGCTTAACAACATACACCAACACCCCTCAATTCTCAAGATGTTTTAAAAATATTTTATCTCAATTAAATCAATTCAATGCGGTGACTAAAATAACATCTATTAATTTATCATCGAGCATGACGGACTCAAACTGCCAACCTCCTGCTTGTAAGACACATGCTCTTACATTGAGCTAACACCAAATTTGTTAGAAAATGAGACTCACATGTGTAATAAAGTAACCTTAGTGATTTAGGCTACAAAATTTAAGGTTGGGTTAGTATTAGCTTTTAGGATTTAGACAATTAAAACATTGCAACCCGCTTAAAAGAGAAGTGAATCACATTGTAATAGTGTTAAGTGTTTTAGTAATATAATATTGTGTTATTTTGTTCCTCTGTTTCTCATGGCTAGCTTCTTCACTAAACTTTGACTAGGGTTTGATCATTTAGTGATCTAGTAACTTTGTAAACCCTAACCTTCTTCCTATTTTTTTTCATCACAAAGAGACTCGATGCATTCATCCATGTAACCCTAACCTTCTTCTTCCTATTGTTTTTCTTAGAAGTGAGGTGAGATAATGGAAAATGCAAAAATTGGCTAAGCAAGGCAACCATGATCTCTAAATTTATCTTCCATCCCATCACCATTCCATGGGATGACATTAAGGCCTAAGAAACCTACCAACACAACCAAACTGTCTTCTCATAAATCACTCCAAAGGCCCAAGAAGGATTCCAAACAATTAATGGATGATTTTTCTCCACACAATGGTAATTTGATGGATGCTTCCCATGCCCTTATGATATATTTTCCATGGCCCTCAGCTTTTGTCGATGGAGCATTCTAAAATGACTAAACTTAAATCACCATATAGTACATTTCAAATTACTATATCAAGGTTAGAAGGCTTTGTAGTATAAGCTTACAGGCCATGGGATCAACTACTTTAGGGTTCAAAGGATATGTGACCTAAGTTTACAAGTGAATGAATGCTCAAGATGTTTTATAAACGGGTTTCAAATATTGTGGTGGAATTACTTTTGATTTTTCAATGTAACAATGAAATCACTCCAAAACAACATGGCCCTTTAAAAAATGTTGCAATAAGTGTATTATATATATATATGTTAAATAAATAAAATAATATTTATCCAAAAAATGAAATCATTGGAAAAACATTTATAGATTTTTTCTACAAATGTTGTGGGCATATTTTCCTTTCATGGATTTTTCATTAAGGTAGATCATCATATTTCTCGATACTACTACATTTTCCAAATATCTTGCTAAGATCTATAGACCAAGGACTATTTTGTACTCAAATTCTCTTCATGCTATGAGATCGAAAGAAAAATACTTTACCTCGTTAAAAACTCACTTGGTTCTCTTCAAACTCTTGTGGCTTATAACAACCATAAATGCCTAGCCCTCTTCATCCAAAGGATGTACAACTTTCATCAATGAATTATTAAAGGCAATTTTCCCAATCCGACATGCGCTAGATTGATTGTATCTTAATTCCAACCCTAGTGGGAAGATGCTCCATGGCCAACTTCCAAGCTTACATGATAGATTCATGAGGTGTCATATACCGTCCCAATGATTCCCATGGATGAACACCCATTATAGATTTCTTTGTGGCATTGATGTTATAAGTTTCTCCAAAGCAATGAGTCATAACCAAAGACCCTTCTCCGTAAGCTTCTTCATTATTCCCCATTCCATTGTGTTGGTGCTTTACAATGTTTTTTTCATTTTCCTTATTTTAGGTTCTCCAAAGGAACAAGTCTCAACTAAGGAACCTTCTTTTTGAGCTTCTTCAAGATTCCCCATCTCAATGGATTCGCGATTTCTAGTGTTTTTAACACTTTCATTCTTTTAGGTTCTTTTTCTCTCTTTTAGGAATTCCTTGGGTATGTATTTTTGCCTCCCCCTTGTCATATTTGTCTATTGTATTCATTTTGCAATTCTATGCATCAATTTGATATTTACTGAACATTAATATTTAAATTCAATTTCATAAGTACTATACACAAAAAATTATATATAACCCTGAGAGATTTAATTTTCACTAAAATCATTTTTAAGGATTCATGACATGCATTCCTACTCATTTTCTCTTTCTAATTTTTTCCCATCAATGGATTTACCTCCAAAATCACGTTGTTCTAGTCCCCTTAACAATCATAATTAAGCACAGTTATCTAATTCAACCCTAGGATTAACCGCACCGAATCAGATTCCTTGTAATCAAATTCTCAGATTCTCCATTAGATTCTTCCACCTCGTTTTTACTAATCTAAATTTGTTTATTTAGGATAAATGTAGGATAATTAGGGTTAATTAGGGTTAGGGTTCCGAATCTCCAATTCCTAATTTTGGGATGAGTGCCACACCTGTATCGAATTCTTCAATCTATTACGATCGCACCCATGGTTCATGTAACCTTGTAATTAAGCAATCAACTACCACTTAGGATCTCATTACCTTTGCACCTTCACCCAACCCAAGACTTATTAAAGCTAACCAAAAATGAAACCACACTCCCCTTAGTGGCACTCATGGCACCTAAAGTAACTACTTCTAGGTTTGAACTTGCAACTTCCCATAGTCTTGTAGTGCTCTGCTTGACGGGAAGAGCACTAAGTCCTAAGCTTTAATAGAAAATGACATTTACTTTTATTTGATTTTTCAGGATTCATTTATTTGTAAAATAACAAGAGGGTTCACCGAAAAATACCTGAACCTTAGCGAACAGAAAATAGTCCTTGAATCCTGCTCCTGTAGCCTTGCCTCTCCCTCGTCTGAGCTTGTTTGAGCCTTGGTGCCAATGCGGATGATCCACCCTGTCGACCAGCTTTGAACCTGCTGGCCCTAGGAAAGCGATGGGTTTCCTAGCCCCGGAGCCCACGTGCTGATAAAACCGATAGCAACTTCCTTCTTTTCTGAGTGTAATTCCTCTCCTGGAGTTAACCCCCTCCTCCAGTTTTATTTCCTCCCTCTTTCATCCCCTTCCTTACTCTCTTCTTCAGTAAAAATTCTCTTTCCCAAGATGCTTTGCCAAAATACCCCCCTTCAACCATTTGTTCCCCCTCCTTATACCTCCTTCCCCTCCTTTCTTCCACTGCCTTTTTTCTTCCACCGCCTTCCTCTTCCACCGCCTTTCTTCTTATTTAAATTAATAAGTTCTATTTTGTTCTTTTCTTGGGCAGTTCAACTAGTTCAGGTTTTTATTAAGACATTCCTTGTATGCAATTATTTTTTCTTCAATTGTACAATTTTTAACCCCGGATGAGATGGTGGGAATTTACTAGGTGCTTATCCTATTGAATTGTACGTGTAAATTTAAAATAGACCCAACTGTCATAACATTACCCAATATTGTTTGTTTAATGTTTTATGCTTAATGGTAAAATAATATTGTAATTTAGTATATGTTATTAATAATTTAATAAAAGTACTTAACAATAAACACTAATAATATATAATAACAATAATAGATAATAATAACAGAAATAAAATAATAATTAATATTATTAATCAATAATAACAAATTGTGGTAATTTGATTGAAATGATAACATTGACATGTTTATGTTTGTTAAGTCCCCCCCCGTACATTGATTTTTAATAAATAAGGTACATTTACAGGTTTAAATAAATCACATTTACTAGTTAACCCATCCAACTATTTAATGTTTTTCAATTAATATTTCATACTAGCGTGCATGTGTGAGGTGTGCATGCATGGCTAGTACATGCACAGGCTGCACATGTACTATAGCAAAAGCCCCTTAAATTCTAGCTGATACAAATAATATTTCACGCAATAAGACCAACATACAGATATAATATGATTTCTTTTGACATTCAGAGTTATTTAACAATTATGTTCTTATTAATCAGTCAATTAAGATTGGTACCTACTATCACTAATCCAGTATCATAAATGTCCAACACTCAACAATAATAACTAATATGTCAACCATCCTAACCTACGTCCGCATCCTCCCTATCCTTCCTCTACTAGTACAAAGTGGATGCCAGCTGTACTGACCTCCCCACACAGAACCTGAGAGTAGTAGCGTCGGCTAACTAGTGGACCTAGCCTCTCCTAGCAGGCATCCGACCATCGTCATCACAACAACTTGGGGAGCGTGTATCAGCACTGCCCTCCCACGACCTCAGGTATCAAAGTGACATAGGGTGGGAAATGCATCCATCCCTCTCAACATACTGGGTATATACTCATCAAACCATACTGCGTTGCTATCGAGTTTATTGGTACATGTCATCGTACCATCGCTTGGAAATTAAGGCTCTTCTTCAAGATATGTATCGAGTCATACATTGCATCACACACTTGGCGATCAAATAGTCCCTGTACCCTGCAGGTTAGCATTATGCAAACATGCATTCATAACAATATTAATTCAATAGTTGATCCATATTATCAACATTCTTTCCTTTCATCACATAAAATCACAAAATAATTCGCATCCTAGATGGGTGCCCATGTACCACATCATACATATCACATCATACAGAGGATTACAATCAACTATATGTTTTTGTTATGAAATAAATGAATCTGATGACGACTACTGCATGATAATCGCATAAGCACAATAATTCCATATAAATGATAATCATCATAACATCATAATCAAAGCATCTACATAGGCATGTTAATCGTCGTAACATCATGATCAAAGCATAATATAAGCATGATAACATCATAATATCATAATTAGAGAATAATACTGATAACATCATAACATCAGTAACTAATCACATATAACATGCCAAAATATAGTTTATGAAGTATAGTTGAGTCCACAGATAATAAGTAAATATAGTGTAATAAGTCTGAGTGATAAATAAGCCAGAGTCAAAATATGGGGCACTACATACACCCACCCTTCAGGAAACTTTGTCTTGAAGTTATGGCCAAAATAGTGAGGGAAACTCTCAACACATAGTCTCTGTGTCCTCCCAGGTAGCAGATCCTGGGCTATACTTGTCCCACTGGACCTTAACTTGGTCCATGCGTTGACTACGGAGTTGTCAAACCCTATGATCCAGTATACATAATTGTTCGGCCATGAAGGTTCCCTCGTCCGAGACCTGCAATTCCTTCCAATGAATCTTGTGAGACTCATCGGCTATGTAATGTCACAATACTGAAACATGAAATACATTATGAGTCCTATACAAGTGGGGTGGTAGTGCAAGACGATAATCTACTGGTCCGATTCTTTCAAGAATCTCGAATGGCACTATAAAGCGAGGTGACAACTTGGTCCCCTTTCCAAACCGAATGGTACTTTTATTTGGTCGGATGTGTATAAATACATGATCCCCTACCTCATAACTTCTATCAGTTCTGTGTGCATTAGCATAACTCTTTTGTCTATCCTGTGCTTCTTTAAGCTGCTTCCTAATCTGTACCACTTGCTCTTCCATCTCCTGAAGCAACTCAGGCACGACTAAAACACGATCCTTCAACCTGTCCCAACTGAGTGGAGTCCTGCAAGGTCTCCCATACAATGCCTGGTATGGAGGCATACCAATGGAGCTATGATGACTGTTGTTATATGCAAACTCTACTAGAGGAAGATATTTCTCCCACTGTGTCTGCTGATCCATAACATACATCCTAAGCATGTCCTCCATCACTTGATTCACCCTCTCTGTCTGCCCATCTGTCTCGGGATGATAAGCTGATCTTAAGTTTAGCTAGGTCCCTAATGCTGACTGCATGCTTGTCCAAAATCTGGAGGTAAACTTAGGGTCTCGATCAGAAATTATCTTCTTTGGAACTCCATGAAGGCGTGCAATTTCATTTATGAATACCCTTGCTACATCCGTCACATCATAAGTGTCTCTCACTGGAATGAAGTGGGAACTTTTGGTCAGTTTTTCGACCACCACGAGTATAGCATTATGTCTCGAGGATGTGAGGGGAAATCCCACAACGAAGTCCATGGAAATGACTTCCCATTTAGTCTTAGGAATATCATGAGGCTATAAGAGACCGGCTAGGTGTCGATGATCTGCCTTGACTTGCTGAGATTCCAGGCATTTCGACACAAAATCCACAACATCGCTCTTCATACTGGCCCAGAAGAAGAGCTTCTTTATGTCTGCATACATCTTCTTCACTCCAGGGTGCGCACAATAATGTGCCCTATGGGCCTCTCTAAGGATTGCTTCCCTGAGATCACCTTCTTTAGGGATATACATCCTCCCTTGGTACTGCAGCAACCCATCTTCCTCAATATGGTACCCATAATACTTTGACTTGCACTTCTTCCCACTTTGAATATTCGAGGTTACCTTTATATACCAACCATCTCCCAAGAGTTGTTCGAGCACTTTCTCCTTCAAATACACTCTCAAAGGGATTAAGGAGAAAACCCTCGGCCTTCGGCTTAGAGCGTCTGCCACCACATTCTCCTTTCCTTTGATATATGAGATACCAAAGTCATACTCACTCATGAACTCACTCCATCGTCGTTGCCTAGCATTCAGATCCATTTGTGTAAAAATATACTGCAAACTGTGATGATCTGTTTTAAGTGTGAAACTTCTGCCAACCAGGTAGTGTCTCCATAATTTTAGTGCCAGCATTACTGCTGCTAATTCTAGATCATGCGTGGCATATTGCTCCTCATGAGGCTTCAACTTACGAGATGCATAAGCTATTACCCCACCTTCCTGCATTAGAACTGCTCCTAACCCTTGCTTCGAGGCATTAGTACATACCATGAAGTCTTTATCCATGTCTGGTACCCGTAAGATTGGTGCACTCATCAGCAATCTCTTTAATTCAGCAAAAACGGCATCACATTCACTGGTCCACTCATATCGGATTCCCTTTCACTGCAAGGTGGTGATGGGTTTTGCAATCTTGGAGAATCCTTCCACAAATCTTCGGTAATACCCTGCTAATCCCATGAAGTTACACACCTCATGCGCATTCTTCGGGATTGGCCAATCCTCGATGGCCTTCACCTTCTCTAGGTCCACTGAGATCCCTTCTCCTGAGATGATATGCCCTAAGTAGTGAATCTCCTTTTGGAAAAAAGAACACTTTGACAATTTACGAAATAGTTTATGTTCCCTTAAGCAACTTAAGACTAACTGCAAGTGCTCCTTGTGCTCCTTCTCGTTCTTAGAATATATAAGAATGTCATCTAAGAATACCTGAACAAAGTGGTCCAAGTAATTCCAAAAGACACTATTCATGAGGCTCATGAATACTACTGGAGCATTG
This sequence comes from Pseudotsuga menziesii, assembly GCA_001517045.1. Classification (NCBI taxonomy): domain Eukaryota; kingdom Viridiplantae; phylum Streptophyta; class Pinopsida; order Pinales; family Pinaceae; genus Pseudotsuga; species Pseudotsuga menziesii. Next base: position 16,608 of record LPNX010155850.1, read on the forward strand.
GTCAAACCAAATGGTACTACTACAAACTCATAATGCCCAAATCATGTTCGAGAAGCAGTCTTAGAAATGTCATTTTCTTTAATCCTAAGCTGGTGATACCCCGACCGCAAATCAATCTTAGAGAATACTGATGCACCTTTCATCTGATCAAATAGGTCATCAATTCTTGGTATAGGATACCTGTTCTTCACTGTGGCTTTGTTCAAATCCCTATAATCTATGAACAGTCGCAAAGATCCATGATTCTTCTTAACAAATATCACTGGTGCTCCCCATGGTGAGATACTAGGTCTAATTAGTCACAAGTCTAGCAACTCTTTTAACTGGATCTGTAACTCTCGAAGCTCAGGGGTTGTCATTATATAAGGAGTCTTTGAGATCGGCTCAGCACCGGGTTTTAGTTCGATTGTGAAATCAAGCTCTCGTTCTGGAGGTAGTTGTGGAAGTTCTTCTGGAAAGACATCCTTGAACTCAGATAATACTGGGTAACAATTCAAGGAAGGTCCTTTACTATTGCTCACCGTCTCAACTACAAACAACTGACATCCTTGTCTTAAAAACCTTTTAGCTTTCACCGCGGAGATGAAACAGAGGGATATTTTCCTCTTTCGACCCTGGATTTGAATTGTTCGACCCTCATCATCAAGGCACAAGACTTTCTTCGCATAGCAATCCATGAAAGCTCTATGGTCTTCTAACCAATCCATGCCGAAAATGAGGTCATAGGTGCCAAAATTGGTGACATAAGCGTCCATCTTAGTGGTGCACACTCCTAAGTCAACTTGACACCCCCTTACCTTAAGACCTACTGCTTGTTTAACCCCTGAAGCCATCTCGACCGATTCAAAATCATCATTCTCACAGGCTGCCAACCCACATTTATCTAATGCATATGGTGAAATAAAACTATCTGTTGCACCAGGATCAAATAAAATTTTAAGTTTGACATTGTTTACTTTACCAGTGGATTCTACTACGGTGGATTGATGTTCTGCCTGGTGGTTGTGAGCAGCTGCATGAATCCGATGAGTGTTATCAGAATTTCCCATGGATCCTTTTCGTTCCTTCTTCCTGCTGCTGGTCTACCCTTTAGGAAAATCCTGCTGAAAATGAGGACCTCCACATCCCCAACAAGAGACATTAGGTGGTGCTTGCATGTTGCTAGGAGGAGTCCTCTGGGATGTGTTCCTTCCCCTAGATCCTCTAAAACCTCCCGATCCTCTATAGGAATTGCCCTGTGTTCGTCCTCAGTTCCCATGGTTTGTTGACGAAGCGTGAGATACTGAGTTAACTGAAGTGTTACCTCTCGGGGTGAACCTGTTACCATAAGGAGGAGGTCTAGATTGTCCTCCTCTGAAGTATGGTCATGGGGCCTTCCCTGTAACATACTGATTGGATCCTATCAACTTGCTTCCTCCCTTTGCATCTGACATATCCTCAGCAAAGCGAGCATACTCCACTACCATGGCAACTGAAGATGGCTTCCACATCTGTACATCGGTCCTGATCTTGTAGTTGAGTCCATACACAAATCGCTCCACCTGTCGATCATCCGAGTCCAAGTATGGAACATATTTTACCAGTTCCATGAATCTGGCTTCATACTCTTCCACTGTCATGTTTCCCTGTACCAAAGCATGAAAGGAACCCGCCTGTTGTTCCCTATAATAAGTCGGAAGATACTTCATGTTGAACCTCTCCTCGAATAACTCCCATGAAACAGACAAAGGAGTAAGATGCAATTGTTTCTCGAGGTTTGACCACCAATTTAGGGCATCTCCCTTTAGCTGGAAGATGGCCATTCTAGCCTTCGAACTTGAGGTATACTCATTTAGTGCAAAGCACCTCTTCATACCCTCGAGCCACGCTTCGGCATGCTTACCCGGTCGTCCTCTTGAGAACTCAGGAATTTTGATCTTCTGCAGCTCTCTAGAAATATCCTGAAGCAGTTCTTTCCTTGGGCCCTGTGCCCTCTCAGAGTTTTCTCGGCTCACCCGTGTGGTTTCTACCTCTACGATCCTCTCTGACTGTCTATTTAGTGTGGCCATGATGGTTTCCAAGGATCTCAATATCACCCCCATCTCAGGGCTGGAGGTTGTCCTTGGCGGTGTCGGTGATGGGATCTGTGGTGGCGGTGAGGGTGGTTGACCTCCACCTCGCCTTCGACCTCGACCCCGACCTTTGCGTGTTTGAACCATGATAATTCCTGACATATTCAACAACATTATGCCATTATTATCTAAACCTAATCATCGCAGAGATAAAATTTAGTTATGCAACGCTTATATTTATGCATAGAGACAAATTGTCAATATTCGCGTAAAAACTTGCATAGTCACTTCCATTAACGATTTCGTCTTGGGTTTTAATCTGTGCCTTAACATTCAACTTGTAATGCTAGTCTCAACAGTGTCTTGTTTTTCTTATTTCACATCCATCTCGCCTCTTCGACTATCAGTCAAAGTCTCGGTAATGCCTTAAGTTTAATACATTAAATACTTTAAGGATTTATAACTTATAATAAATTATTTAAAATAAATAGTAGACTAATTAAATAAATTATAAAAAGCTTAATAGCTTAATTAATTATAAAAGGCTTAATAACTTTTATAATTTTCAAATTTTAATAGTGCTCAAATATTGAGATTCTTCAAATGTTTGCTTTACATCACATATATTAACTAATATTCATCAATTAAACATACAAATAATTTAAATAATTTTATAATTTTATTTACTTTTAATAATATTTATAGATCTTAAATAAGTTTGAATTATAACTTTGAATAATATCATATATGATAAAAGTGCGGTGCTCTAATCTAAATCACATTTGTATAAATTAATTTGAATTTTAAAATACTAATATATTAATAAAACTATTGTTAATATTAGTTAATATCTCAAAATTTAGTTTTTGGTTTTTTTTTAGTTTGTTTTTGTATTAATAAATTAATCATGCCACAGATAACATCTCAGGTTATCTAGTTTTTTGGATTTGTTTGAAGGGTGTTTTGAAATGTAATGTCACACCTTCAGTTTGGGGTGTTTGACTGCTCTTTATTTTCCACAACATATCTTCTATCAAATTTCTATTTACATGTTTAATGGTCAACTCCATTCAAACACCTTAACATCACGGATTGAGAGAAATTTAAATAACTAATATTAAAATAAAACTAGTATCATATTACAAAATAAAAAGTGAGTATGAAGAATATAATATTAAAAGAAACTGAAAAGTTTGTATTAAAGAGGCTGCGTTTAGGACATTTTTGTTTTACACATTACACGTATCAAGCTACCAGCATCATCTATGTGCACTAGCATTAAATTATTCATCTCGAAATAATAAGGTAGAAGGATGAAGAGTGATACAGGTCAACTAATGCAAAGTGATACAGGTTCTTCATCTCGAGAAGCTGTATGTAAAGGTTTGTATGTTCCACGTATACAATACCTCTTTACCTGTGGTGGACGAGAAATTTGGAAGAGGATCGATCTCTTTACCTGCGATGGATGAGAAATTATGGTTTGATGAGGAAGCTGGCGGTCGACGTGGCTCCTCCTCACTCCACCACGGATCCATCCACAGACTTCCTTGTCCGTGGTTTGCCTTCCCAATGGAACAAGGGGCCCATGAGAAAGGCTGGGCTGCATGCATGCCAGGTGGGCTGCATGCACGCCCTCCTCCCGTATTCCCAAGCACGGTGCCTCCCAACAAAAGAAGGTCACTCCTTCCTCGCGCGTGAAGGCCATTTGGTTGGATGCTGTCATTTTGGGTGCTTCAGGATTCATAGGGAAATACGTTGTGAGATATCTCCTGGCCATTTGTGTTTTTCAAATGATTATTTATGGAAAAGCCAATGTGTTTACGAAACCATTTTTGCAGACTTGCTAATGCCTCTAGAACTAGCACGAATACAGTTACTTTGGCTGGATCAAAACTGAGTTCGAGGAAGAGAGCTAGATTCGGAAAGATATTTAATCCTTTCAAAGGTAAGTGATCGTAGTTTAGTACTGTTCAGTTGCCCATGAAATATATTGTTCAAATCTGCAACCTTTGAGCTAATAACCAAAAAAATATGGAGGGCAAAGAATAAAGAATAAGGATAGGCATAGCTGGGGTTTTACATCGTGGCTGCAGGAGCTCGAATGTCATTGGCATACATGCATGACGTTTCCTTATGTTAAGCGGGAGGGAATCTTTTGTTGAGCGGGCTTATCTCACTTGCTGGGAGAATGAATGAATACCCGCTGGTCCAACAAAGAAACCAACGGGATGGTTAATTAAGAGGCTTTATCGCTGAATATATAGCGACCTGGTCGGAACGAAGAGGCTAGGGAGATATAGACGTCCAGATTGGGAGTGAGTAAAGGAGTAAAAGGAAGAGAGAGAAGGGCAAGGACTTCCATTGCCTTGATGAATTCGCTCCAAAGATCAACACGTGAGTAGCAAAAACATACACCACTAACTTTAAAAAGAATCTCTTTTCATCTAAAAGCATGTTTTGGATATGGGTGATTGGTGAGTTTATGGTGTGGGCTAGCAGAATGATTTTTTCTAGTTCTGTAATTCCATGTCCAACGAAGCATTTAAAATAATAAATTAATGAAAACACCCTGGTTCCTGATTCCTCTCTACTTGTTGACAAACATGAAACAAAAATATGTACCCTCTCGTGAGATCAGCTTATATATGCATAGAGTCAACAATTTAACCTTGTCCTTTTGCTTCTACTATAAAAGTGTCATGATGGAAGACATAAGAACTGAAAGTATTATTGGCTCTCTATAAGAAAATTTGCTCAAAAGATTTACGAAGGAAGAGGTTGATCTGGTGAGAAAGGCACGGCATCGATTCAATTTAGGTTTACACAATCCGGGGTCTCTAGTTTGGTAGAGCGGTCCAAATTTGTGGCGTTTGAGTATGGCTGATAAATTGGGTTGAAGAGGATTTTCCCTTATTTTAACCCTTTTACAAGCAGATTAGCCAGATTAGTCATTCAATTAAGAGGGGCATTTGCTAGAGATCTAGTTATGGGATTTCTGTATATTCGTTTTATTTTATTATCCCCTGCAATGTTACGGGTCCGAAGATTCTGTATCCATATTAAAATGCAAAGAGAGAAACTATGAATTTGTTTATTAGGGCTTTGAGAACTTTCAGAGCGGAAGTTTGGCTTTCGTGTGCAAAATTCCGAGATTGAATGTGAAGATAATTAGTAATTAACTGTGTCAATATTTGACAAATGTAAGAAACAACAATAGTGATATCAATTTATGGGATATTGATGAAGATTTCAAGCAAAATGGGGCATTCGTTTCCAGGGGGTGGGTGATTGTTTTTGCAATTTATCTTGTAATATCGCATGGTTGGTTTTTCGGTTGGTTTAATTTGTCTTTGTGGGTCAATGTAAGGCTTCTGTAAAAAAAATGTTGATATTTTTGGGTTCTGTTTTCATATTTTTATTTTTCTATTGTGTCGGTGCAATATGGTAAAAACAAAGGGGTTTTCTAATTTGTTGAGTATGTTTCTTTCAGCTGATAACATTGTGGGTCGGATATATGAAATAGTGTAGAATTAGGTATGTTTTTATTGGATGCTGACCTGAACTCTGAGCAGGGTGGAAGACAGGGATCCAGAATCTGTGAGTTTATGCTTTTCATCGAGGATCTACAGTCATCCCAATTAGACCGATAACCGGATAAAGAAGAGGAGAAAGTAAGGGGGAGAGAGAGACCCTTAGGTCTCTGTTTTCACATTCTTACTGATTATAATTCCTTTGGACATTTTGTATTCGTGGGTTCCCTAGCCGGGTTTGTTGAAACTAAATTTCAGTTCTGGCTCATCAAGGGATCCACCCAAGTTGAGTTCATATGCTATTGTTTATTTTTTTAACATTTTTTGTATGGAGTTCCAGGCTTACCCTAGACGTTGCCGAAGATGGAAATTGACAGTTATTGATCAAGCTTGCTAAGCCTGGTAGTTGTATTATATGAAATAACTTTCAATTAGAACTAAACTGATAATGATTTTACAATAGATGATTGGATAGGAGCATTTCAACCTACTAAGTTGTGGGTAAGAGATTCCATCTCTCTTTACTTCTTTTCTTTTTGTAAGCAAGCATAGGCTCCACTTAATTCTTTTGACAGAATCATACCAGAGATACTCATTTTTTTTTTCATTGTTATATTAACTAATTTGTTACGACAGGAGCATAGTTGTATTTTATAAAGATGTGTATTGTACTCGATGAAACTTAAGTTTCGTGAAGTCTGGTTAATCATTTTAATGATTGCTTATGGTTTGCAAGTATTTGAAGGTATTCATAGAATCTTTATTATTTATCTTGGAAGTTGGTCTTATACAGAGTTGTCATTTGGACAGGGTTGGTTTTAGTTGGCAGATCAGTTCATAAAGCTGGTGATAAGGGACTGGTTGCCATTGCCTTGCATATTAAATATTTATCCATATCCAACTTATCAATTGTGAGCCCTCTGGTTCCAGATTTGGAACCATGGCTCTGATACCATTCTGTAGTGCTCTGCTTGCCGGGCAGAGCACTAAGTCCTAAGCTTTAACAGAAAATGACATTTAATTTTATTTGATTTTTCAGGATTCATTTATTTGTAAAATAACGAGAGGGTTCACCAAAAAATACCTGAACCTTAGCAAGCTGAAGATAGTCCTTGAATCCTGCTCCTGTAGCCTTGCCTCTCCCTCGTATGAGCCTGTCTAAGCCTTGGTGCCAATGCGGATGATCCAACCTGCCGACCAGCGTTGAACCTGCTGGCCCTAGGAAACCAACGGGTTTCCTAGCCCACGTGCCGATAAAACCGATAGCAACTTCCTTCTTTTCTATGTAATTCCTCTCCTGGAGTTAACCCCCTCCTCCAGTTTTATTTCCTCCCTGTTTCATCCCCTTCCTTACTCTCTTCTTCTGTAAAAATTCTCTTTCCCGAGATGCTCTGCCAAAATCCCCCCCTTCAACCATTCGATCCCCCTCCTTTCTTCCACCGCTTTTCTTCTTCCACCGCCTTCCTCTTCCGCCGCCTTTCTTCTTATTTAAATTAATAAGTTCTATTTTTTTCTTTTCTTGGGCAGTTCAACTAGTTCAGGTTTTTATTAAGACATTCCTTGTACGCAATTAATTTTTCTTGAATTGTACAATTTTTCACCCCAGATGAGATGGTGGGAATTTACTAGGTGCTTATCCTATTGAATTGTACATGTAAATTTGAAACAGACCCAACTATCATAACATTACCCAATATTGTTTGTTTAATGTTTTATGCTTAATGGTAAAATGGTAAAATAATATTGTAATTTAGTATATGTTATTAATAATTTAATAAAAGTACTTAACAATAAACACTAATAATATATAATAACAATAATAGATAATAATAACAGAAATAAAATAATAATTAATATTATTAATCACTAATAACTAATTGCGGTAATTTGATTGAAATGATAACATCGGCATGTTTATGTTTGTTAAGTCCCCCCCCCTCGTACATTGATTTTTAATAAATAAGGTACATTTACAGGTTTAAATAAATCACATTTACTTAGTTAACCCATCCAACTATTTAATGTTTTTCAATTAATATTTCATACTAGCATGCATGTGTGAGGTGTGCATGCATGGCCAGTACATGCACAGACTGCACATGTACTATAGAAAAAACCCCTAAATTCTAGCTGATACAAATAATATTTCATGCAACAAGACCAATATACATATATAATATGATTTCTTTTGACATTCAGAGTTATTTAACAGTTATGTTCTTATTAATCAGTCAATTAAGATTGGTAATTACCATCACTAATCCGGTATCATAAATGTCCAACACTCAACAATAATAACTAATATGTCAACCATCCTAACCTACATCCACATCCTCCCTATCCTTCCTCTGCTAGTACAAAGTGGATGCCAGCTGTATTGACCTCCCCACACAGAACCTGAGAGCGGTAGTGTCGGCTAACTAGCGGACCTAGCCTCTCCTAGCAGGCATCCGACCATCGTCATCACAACAACTTGGGGAGCGTGTCTCAGCACTTCCCTCCCACGACCTCGGGTATCAAAGTGACATAGGGTGGGAAATGCATCCATCCCTCTCAACATACTGGGTATATACTCATCAAACCATACTGCGTTGCTATCGAGTTTATTGGTACGTGTCATCGTACCATCACTTAGCAATTAAGGCTCTTCTTCAAGATATGTATTGAGTCATACTTTGCTTCACACACTTGGCGATCACATAGTCCCTGTACCCTACAGGTTAACACTATGCAAACATGCATTCATAACAATATTAATTCAATAGTTGATCCATATTATCAACATTCTTTCCTTTCATCACATAAAATCACAAAATAATTCGCATCCTGGATGGGTGCCCATGTAACACATCATACATATCACATCATACCAAGGATTACAATCAACTATATGTTTTTGTTATGAAATAAATGAATCTGATGACGACTACTGCATGATAATCGCATAAGCACAATAATTCCATATAAATGAAAATCATCATAACATCATAATCAAAGCATCTACATAGGCATGTTAATCGTCGTAACATCATGATCAAAGCATAATATAAGAATGATAACATCATAATATCATAATTAGAGCATAATACTGATAACATCATAACATCAGTAAATAATCACATATAACATGCCAAAATATAGTTTATGAAGTATAGTTGAGTCCACAGATAATAAGTAAATACAGTGTAATAAGTCTGAGTGATAAATAAGTCGGAGTCAAAATATGGGGCACTACAAGTCTAATTTCCTATTCTTTTTGCTATTGATCGTAAGTCTACTTAATGGGATACCAAATCACATTAATTATTGTTGCAAGGCGTAGAAGCTCATTATATTCTAAAAATATGATTTTCAAATTTTCAAAAACTTTAAATTAAATTTCAATTTAAAGAACAAAAATCTAAAATTAATTACCATTTCATGCAATATTAAGACAAAGACTTCTAGTAAGATCATCACAAACATAAATTCAACCCTTTAGTCTTGATATCGAAGAAATGCCTTCCTTCCTTATTCAAAGACTTTAAATTGATTTCATTATGCAACACAATCTACAACATTATTTCCCAAGTCGCTGCAAAAAGGTTGAAGCTTATTATCTCCAAAGCCATTTCAAATCAACAATTTGGTGTCTTAAAGAACAAGGAGATAACACAATGTTGTAGGAGTGGACCAAATCAAAGGACTACATTCTATCAAGACAGAAAAAGGTTTTGCTGACAATAATCAAGCTTGATCTTTCTAAGGCATATGACAAGATAAGTTGGTTGTTTCTTAGATTAAATTGAAGGACTACGTTCTATCGAGACAAAAAAATATTTTGCTGATGATAATCAAGCTTGATCTTTCTAAGGCATATGACAAGATAAGTTGGTTGTTTCTTAGACTAATTATGATTCATAAAGGATGTCGTATTCCTTCAAACTCTTTCAATGAGAAATTGAACTTATAGTGTATGTTATAAGAACACTCGCTTAAGCAACAACTATTGCTTATGTATGAAAAAACAAATTTTATTGTGGGTTACAATAACACTCAAGTTTCATCGACCCAACGAGCCTTACATCGTTGGATGGAATGCAAATTAGAATACATGATAAAAATGGGAAGAATGTGTATGCAGATTAGTAGTTTTCCTCTGGGTTATATCTGTGCGCAGACTTGAAAGGATATCCCTACTCTTTCTAAAAGAAGGTTGATATGGGTTTCTGCAAGCTTGTTGAGTCTGGTTGAAAATAACTAATGTTAAACCCATGTTAATGACTTCAAGGGGAACCAATGTAACCATAATTAAATAGCATGCAACTTAAGTAATTGACAGACTTAAAAACATGACAAAATCACAACTCAATTGTTTACAAACAAAAAAATGTAAATATCAAGTACATTGGACAAATGGCTACATTACTATTTTTTGTAGCTTCGCATCCTATATATACATATGATCTTGGATTCAAAATTGTTTTATAGCTCCAAGGCCTTTGTCCATCTGTGTATGTCATTATCTGGTACACAAATTCACACTACAAGAAGTAACAGGTAGCAAAGGGTTCCCTCCTCCATGGCATTAATTTTATCAACTAGGGGCATGCTTACATGATCTGGCCATTCAAACATAAGGGTGGATGAGTTCAAACAACAGGATACAAAATGAAAGCAAACACCTCTATAGGATCATGACATCATTTAAGGTCACGTCAAAATATTCATGATACTTTTAATAAGGCATATATTGATGATGGGATTTTATTCCAAATTATTACTTCCTTTATCAATACACTATGCTAAATCTGTAATTTTAAGGATTTTATGTTGAAATACATTAAAGACTAAATTTTACCACACACAATTGAACAAAAGAAAGAATGAAGCATGAATTTAATCAATGTACATTGATAAAAACACAAGCAGGTAAGGTAAAAGAAACAAGGTTTCATTTTTGTGATGGTTGCATGAGTACATTGTCAAGTGTTAAATTTTCCTAGCACACCATGCACTATTTAATATGGCACATTTTCCAAGATGGGGTCATAATCACAATCTCAAGAGTAAAGGATGTTGCGTCTCCTCAACTAAGATGCAATCCATTGCAAAGGAAGGATTGTGAGATGACAAGTTAATGGTCGCACTGCAACAAAACTTAGTTCTACAGTGATGTTGTAGTGCAAATCTGGTGAACTAAACTTAAGCATGTAGAGATCAATAAGTGTAGAGTTGAATCAAAGGGCATACATGTGAGAAGTTATGGTTACAGTTGCATAGTCAACACCCAGACATCATAGAGTGATGCTAAGCAAGAACACAATCACACAACTAAATGAAGAAAATCAATCATTTGAAAGGCAATAAAAACTAGTAAACCACTTAAAGTAGTCGAACATTATACCAAGAAATGCATACACCAAAAAAATACACCATTCATTCAACATAAATGTATGTAGATGGTATAGTGAGAAAATCAATGGTTGTTTTGCACTCGGGGAAGGAAGAGGTTGCTTTAACAACTTTAGCAAGAGCACTTCCAAAATTATTATGATGTGGTTATGCCTTTTCTAAATCCATAGGCAAATGCAACTCTATGTTGTATGCCAAACACATGTGATGCATTATCCTAGATGGAATTGTTTTGCAAGAAGATAAATTTAGAAATGAAGTTTAAAACGTAACGGAGATACTTATGACCTTGCAATTTTTTTCAAATAAAGATTCATTGTAATAAAAATGCATTTTGGATCATTGTAAAAAATTTCATTTGTCCACTTCCAACATTACAAAAATGTACCTAACTCACACTGAAAAAAATAATTGCAAAAATTGTATATTCCTATACTCAAAAGTTGTTTGCGGAAATATTGCTATGCACTAAATGCATTTCCCTAAAGTTTGCATATATTTTCCTGATGATGTCTTTACACGTAATCTCCAATGAATCAAGTTCAATTTAAAATATTTGAAAATATATAATATTTCAAATCTAAGAAAAACATCCAAAGAATGAACTATTTACAAGCTATCCTACAAGTAAATACTAAAAACAATTGGTAGTTTATAGGTTATTACAAACCTAATGTTGATGTAATGGAGCCCCATGGGCCCTTTTAATTGTATAGGCAGCCAAAAAATTACCAACCTTTCCCAAATTGTAAGGTTTCCCTATCCTCTCTGCCATCTTTGGCAGTGTCATATGATGCATTGCAATGCCAAAAAAAAGAAATAAATAAGCATTATGGCAGTCCAAACACCAAATCTAATTAAAAAATCCTTACTTATGGAACCCAAAACAAAAAAGTTGTGGCAATGGATAGAGTTGGTACGCATGGCACCAATGGCACCTGCCACGGATGTGGATTTCTATCCCGTGGAACAGGAAAACTTAATCTTAATGTATGTAGAAACAATATAGACAATGTTATTACACAACCATCCACACTTTACACAACCCAATATATATTAATCCTAGGAACAATATAGAAAGTTTTATTGCACCCTATCTTCGCTTCACACATAGCCTAACATATGGCAGTCCTAACTGCGAATCCAATCCTTATTACCAAAAACATGATTAGCATGACCACTTATTTCTAATGCTTGTTTGGCCAGTAAGCATTATCTCCTAACAATTAGTGCAATGGCTACTAGAATGAAAATGACCAAGATTGTTATAGATAATAGGTTGGTGGGAGGAAAATATCAGGGCTTAACATGTCTATTAGAGGAGCAAAGTAGCTCTCCTCCTACATGAACAAAATAATGAACTCTATGAAGAGGTTCAACATTAGCAAAATAATACCTAGCTCACATGAACCTGTATGTGGAACTGGATGATGTACTATACTATACCCATAACACTGCCAGATAAATGAAAATAAAAGATATACAAGAATGAAATTAATGATGAACAATATAGACTTGTATGGCACCAAGATTTTAATAACATACACAATAAGTTTCACATAGATGACCACATTGACATGCTAAGAAAATAACTTAAGAGATGTTTTCAGTGAACACAAAATCAAATCACATAAATCCTTCAACTTAACTCTTCTTTGGATGTGCAAATAGACGAACAAATGTCAGTTTGTTGAGACATAGGACACAGATAACATTTAGGATTGCCATATTTCATCCATAACATTGAGGCACCTTGATCTAAGTTTAGTTTTCTCTCTTGCGCATTGTACTTTAATTAAGGCGTCAAATGCCATATTAAGTCCATTGTTGGCATACAGAGATTTAAAGCAATAAGAATAAGAAGAGTACCAAGCTAATTCTGTAATGATGTAACCTATTTCAAAAAAATTCAACCCATTTTTATACTATATGTAGGTTCTATAATTATTAAGTATTATTTATTGAGTATTAAAAGTAATTATTAATGAAATTAGGGCTTTCTTTCACCCACGAAAAAGTGGACAGCTGTAACATTCTCTTTCATAGTTAAAGGCACCCCTGAACCAAATTTGGAGAACGCCACCCCTCCCACATATGAAGAAACCGCCTTGCAAGCTTCTTACAACGAATTCCAAATCTCTCCATATCTTGTCAAGTTTCTCAACACCCAAACCTTGAAGTTGATTGGTTACATCAAGCACCGCAAAGTGATTCTATTGATTGACAACGTCCACATCCAAAATTTTATTTATAAAAAAATAGCCAAAGAAACCCATTGTTGTGTCTATCATATAGCTCATTTTCAAATTATGACAGCCAATGGCATACAATGAAATGTGGTGGCCGATGTGAAAATGTAAAAATTCAAATGGGCGGTTGTGATGTAGTTCTCGGGGCATAATGGCTACACACTTTGGGACCTATCACCATGGATTTCAAGGATTTATACATTAGCTTTACTAAGGGAAAGAAAAAACATACCATTAAGGAGCTTACTAGTTCCCCTCATATTATCACCTCTCATTCTATGGAAAATTTATTAAAGAAAGGCCACTCAAACATTATTGCACAATTCAATGTCATAGTAGCCATATAAGTAGTGGGAATCCCCCTCCCCAACAAGAAATTCTCCCAACTCATAGTGAGTCCTCTCTAAACATCAATAGGTATTTTAAACACCCTCAAATTTACCACCTTCACATGGAAAGCATGACCATGGTATTCCATTGATTCCAAGGATTCAACCACCCAATTTGCATCCTTAAAGGAAAAGAGAATTCAAGAATTGTTGGAGGTTGAAGTCATACATCCTAGTACAAGCCCTTACTCATCTGGTGGTCATTGTATTAAAGAATGAAGGAAATTAACACGTGTCTTGAAGCTCTAAATAAATTAACCATCAATGAAAAATTTCCCATCCCAGTTATTGATGATCTCTTGGAAGAATTTCATGGAGCTAAGTTTTTCTCTAAACTTGACCTTCATAATACCAGGGATGATTTTAGGGGCGAATTATAGCCCATTGACGAATTTTAAGGGGTTCCCAAAAAAAGGTGGGCGAATTTTTAATATTAAAATGTTTTTTTTTAAATTTAATAAATTAGCCCATATTTTATTTTATATATAATTTTCCTTGACTAAATAGCTTGCCTAGTTAAACTGTGAAAATTCATAAAATCTAATTTAGCCAGCCCGTCGATGGGGAAAATCGTGACATTCGCCCCGATTTCTTTCGTAATGGAGGTGAAATCGCCAAAAATTTACAGTTTTGGAGGATAAATGGAGATGATTCACCCAAATTTATGGTAGATAGGTTAAAAATTTGGTATTTTGCCCCATATTTGGGTAAATTTGGTATTTCGCCCCATCTTTGGGTAAATTTGTTTTAGTTTGTCCCTAATTTGCAGACCCTGGATGTTCATCCATTGGGTATGGAGCAACACAAGATTTGGGTCTGCTTCAGGTGAAGACGGATGGCACAAGTTTGCTACATCAATTTACTTCGAGAGTTTTTGGGTAATTTTTTTTTAGTTCGTCCCTGATTTGCAGGCCCTGGATGTTCATCCATTGGGTATGGAGCAGCACAAGATTTGGGTCTGCTTCAAGTGAAAACGAATGGCACAGGTCTGCTACATCGATTTAATCCAAGAGTTTTCCTTACAAGGTCAGCCAAGAGACTGGTTTCATTGATTATGACAAGCTAGAGGAGAAATCCTTGGATTTCAGGCCTAAGCTTATTCTCTGTGGAGGTAGTGCTTATCCGAAGGACTGGGATTATGCTAGGTTTTGCGCTATTGCTGATAAATATGGTTCCATTCTCTTATGAGACATGGCTAGCATCAGTGGCCTTGTCGCTGCCCAGGTACCTTTTCTATTTTTGCTGACATTGTTTGGAACAGTTACTTAAATAGATCATGCTAAAGATACCTATATTTTATATACTGTATTTTTTGCTATTACATTCACAGATGCATGCAAGATAGTTATGTTCATCATGGTTTAAGTTTTAGGGTTTATTAGTGAAAGCTTTCTTTAGAATGTTTAACTTGCACTTTTCCCTCAGTCATGTTTTACTGTAAGTGAAGTGACAACCATGCGTTGCATTATTTTTCAGAAGTGCTTGAAGAAACATGGCCCAAGGGGATGCATCATAAAGATTAGACTTAAGTGCTAGTTCTGAGGGCTACTTATTCAACCAAAATTGTCTGGGGTTAACAGTGGACCTCATCCTTTGAAATGTATGACAGGCATCCTTGGAAACTTATGCTGGCCATATTTTGGAACTGATGCATATACATTTTACAACGAGAAATTGTACTTGAACTGAGCTGTTTGATTTGGACTGATGATTGCCAGATGTTTTACTATTTTGTTCTTTTTCCATATTTAAGGTGTGTTTTAAACTGGTTAATGTTTCAAATCTAGGTTGTTTCGATTATAATTGTTTAAACATGGATTATACCATGTTCGTGTTCTCAGATCTAGCTCTCCAATTCAGTTTTTGTACCCAAATACGTTGATCTATCAATATAGACCTAGTAGTCACCTGAATTTTGATGTATCCTTGATATCATCCCAGGTTTAGTAGTTATATTGTAGTTTTTTCATTGGGATGACATAAATTTGGAGTTCTAGTTATTTTTGGAGCATACCATGTTCTTAGAAAATAAATTGCTCAGCACTGCTTGGACTTTGAGCTGAGTTTCTGTACATCACAAAACCTGCATTCTCAGGTTTGGTCCTCTAACATGCTTAGTATGATTTTTGAGAATCGTGTGTACTTTAAATCTATGGATTATAAATGAACGCCACATTAAAAAAGGATCTTGGACTCACATGAAGTTCCTCCATTCTTTGGCTCTTTTTTTTTATACAGATCTGTTACATGTTCTGTCTTTTCTTGATATTAAAAACACATACTTATTAGCTTAAAGGGAACTAGTTATGAGAGTGGATGATATTGGTCACACCAAGAAAAAATATGGTCTCTTAATAGTTAATACAAATGCATACAATTATGAACTGTTTGAAATTGTTTACTTCATTTTAACTCCATCCATGTTCTAACTGTGTTGAGTCCTCTCTTTTGTCTGTAGCTATTGAGTTCATGATATTTTCTATTTCAGGGTGATATTCACAAGCATGGTTGTTGTCATAACGGACATATCAGCCTTATCCTCACCTGGTGACAGAGCAGAATCTCATAGAGAAGGTCCTCAAAATCGAAGTGCAGCCAGTGGTTATGAAGGAGTGTGTGAGCTTAAATCTCTTGGTGTACGAGATCTCTCGTATCGTCTAGAATTTATTGCCAATTATGTGCAGGTATTATAGGTCTTGTTATCCCTTACTCTACTAGATCAGTGATTCTGCATGTAAATCATAACTTGCTCTAGTGGTTTGTTTCAAAGAGTTCTCAATGTTGGTTTGTTTCAAATATTTCTCAATGTTTTCTATCATCATGTGCAACTTCATGACAAGAAAAGAGGTGTTGATTTTAGAGGAGTAAAGAAAGATGGTGAGGAGGATGATGCACCCCATTTTACGGTAATATTTGTCCTCAATTTCTAATCTGATTTGTCAGCATCTGGGGGGAATCTTTGTTGAGCTAAAGCATCCAGTTACCCCTTTATTCCTGTAATTTATGAAGCTGTCTTTAGCGCGAAACAATTGTAATCTAATTTTCAGATCCTATGGCCTTGAATTTGTTGCATTTGTTTGGATAGAAATTTTCAATAGCAGAAACCCCAATGACATATCTAGTTGGTTGCAAATGTAGGGCCTTAGGTAGTTTTCATTTTCCCATGTTTACTTATTGCATCCCTACTACTGCTTGTTATTAATGCTTCTGATTGTCAGCGTTCTATGTATATAATTTCTATTTCTCCTTTCAACACATGTGGACCTCCTATGCTCATTTTGTATATCTATTGGCTATTGCCTACAATTTCTATGAACTGCTTATGTAGAAATGCTTTTTGGCTTTGGCCAAAGCTTTACAGTCGTCTCTATTGTCAGTTTCTGTATTGCCATTATTTGTTTTTCAAATTTGATGCTTCTTCTGCATAGTTGTATAACTTGAGTGGGCCTAACGATTAAGAACAACTTACAAGAACTTTGTATGAGCTAGTTAAGATTCACACCATTGAGTTGGATATGATAAATGAATCTTAACTAGCTCATACAAAGTTCTTGTACATGTTAATGCTTCATGTTATTTATCTAGCTTAGACAAGCTGTACTTTATAAATAGTTTATGTAAGTAATACATAAGTTAGTGAGAGTTGGTTTATAATACATTTCCTACTTCAAATGTTTTTCCAGTATCGAAGCTGGATTTGGCATTAAATCCTTGATAGCAACCTCCAGGATCCCTGACTCTAGTACTAACCTCATTTGTGGTTCCTGTTTTATGCATTGTGCAACTTCTTTGGCATGTTGTTTGTCAAAACCCCAAAATTTTCAAAAATTTAAAAACTTTTAAATAGCATAATTGTATGTTAACACAATCGTTAAATACTGATTAGTTAATGCTATTTATT
>LPNX010155874.1:2976-13217 GCA_001517045.1 Pseudotsuga menziesii
ACTGAATAGCAGTTGACACAAGGCTGGGAGATCCCATGCCTCGCTAAGCACGAGCAGAAAAAATACTAACTGGGGCTCCTTCATCAATAATACAACGAGAACCTATGTATTGTTCAACTTTCACCTTTATCTGGAAAGATGCGTCAGAAGGAAGGCGCGGCTCAACTAGGCTATCCCAATCAAAGGAAGCAATCTGAGAGCTTGGTGGGGGTTGATTCAAAGCAAGTTCAGTGCCCCCTTGTTCAGTAAGTTCTGAACTAGCAGTGAAGAAAATGTGACTAGCAGACACTACACTCTCCAAAGGAAGAGTGGGATTGATCGACAATGGAATCGATT
Organism: Pseudotsuga menziesii; assembly: GCA_001517045.1. NCBI lineage: Eukaryota > Viridiplantae > Streptophyta > Pinopsida > Pinales > Pinaceae > Pseudotsuga > Pseudotsuga menziesii. Next base: position 3,313 of record LPNX010155874.1, read on the forward strand.
CAACTGCTTCGTGAAAGTCACTCTCTGAAGGGAGAGTGGGATTGACCAAAGATGACATTGGTTCAATCACATCAGGATCACTCTTCAAAAGAAGAGTGGGATCGACCAAATCTGAGATTGGTTTGACCACTTGATCAACCAAAGGTTGAGTAGTTTGTTGAGAAACTATAGGGTGTTCAGGAGAAGGAAATTGTTGAGTCTTGGACCACACTCTTCGCACCTCCGCGATAGCAAGGCACTGGTGAGTAAGATGATCTCCCTTGCATAGCATACAAGGGAACTTAAGTTTGCACTTCGAATTACTAGTTTTCTCAACAGTGTCAACATGACTAGCAGTGGCTGACTATTTGCTCTCAACGTAGCCTGTAGAAGTTGAGAGTTGTCCCCCAGCATGAACTACAGAGGCTGGGTGACTGGGTCCAACCTGACTAAGAGAGGTTGGTTGTTGAAAAGCTTCAGAATGTTCCAAAACAGTATGACCATGAAACCAAACTCTTCGCACCTCCGGGATAGAAGGGCATTTATAAGTAAGGTGGTCTCCCTCACAAAGCTTACAAGAAACTTGGGCTTGTGTTTTGAATAGGTAGTATTTTCAACAGTGTCAACATGACTCGCAGTGGCTGATGGATTGTCTTCAGCATGAACCACAGAGGCTGAGAGACTGCCCCTAGCATGACTTGTAGAGGCTAAGAAATGGGCCTCGGCATGACTTGCAGAGGCTGAGAGACTGCCCCCAGCATGACTTGCAGAGGCTGAGAGACTGGGCCCAACATGACTTGTAGAGGTTGGACGGGCACCACCAACATGAACAATAGAGGCTGAGTGGTTAGGATCAACATGCTTTGCAGCAGTTGAGTGTGTGCCCCTAGCATGAACAACAGAGGCTTGGGTGGATGGATCCAACATGAACAATAGAGGTTGGATGGGGAGGTTCAACTTGAACAACAGAGGTTGAACGGGTGCCTTCAGCATGAACCACAAAGGCTAAGTGACTGGATCTGACATGACCTGGAAAGGTTGGAAGGATCCCACCAGCATGATCAACAGAGGCTGGATGGTGAAGATCAACTTGACTTGCAGAGGTTGAGAGCTTAGATCCAACATGACCTGCAGAGGTTGGATAGGTACCCCCAGCATGAACTGTAGAGGCTGGGTGGTGAGTTTCAACTTGACTTATAGAGGTTGAATGAGTGCCCCCTTGCTTATGTGCCTTCTTCCTATTCCTCCTTCTTTTACTCCTTTTAAACTGCCGGTTACTAGTATCAGTACTTTCACCGCATGAGGTAGAATGAGGAGGAGAATCAACTACAAGTGAAGGGGAAGCAATGTTTTGATGCTCTTGATATAAATAGCTTACTTGAGAAGTGTCAGGAGCATTCAGGACAGTTGGAGTGGAAAACAACCACATCGGTAGCCCTAGGGTGAATCCAGGAAGATTCAAGGTGGCCATCAAGGGAACACCAACATTCCCCGTGGGAGGAATAGTACAAACCAGGAGACAAAGTATGAGGTTGATAGGCAACCAAAATTACAAAGCACACACCTAAAGGCACACTAACTATAGACAAACCACATAGCACTCACTAAAAATTCCTAAATCCAAACAGACAAACATGTATAAGATATACTTTCCAAAAGAAAGCTGATAGACAGTTACTTGGCATCCCTGTAGATGTTCTTAGGCACAAGCAGAGGAATCATCCACTGCCCTCCCACACTTTCTACTGGGGTTACCTTCCAAGTCAATCCAAGGTCAACTAGAAATAGCCTTCTGGTGTACCTGTGTATGAACCCTAGATGTCAAAGAGACTAAAGGCTACCTTAACTATATTGATAGTCTGGGGGGACAGTCGTAAGCCTGATTCGTATGCATGGTTAGGGTAGCTGAGCTCGAAACCCTGTCTAAGACAGAATCCCCAGATGTGTAAAAACACTGGTCTATGCTTTGACAAGGAATCAAAGGGTTATCTCCTCAGTCCAAGTCTCCACGCGGCCTCGTGCTTAACTCCCATTTGAGAGGAGCTTCCCAGATACAATCAATGTAGAAAAGGGTTTACCTAGTGATTGGCCAACTACGTCTGAAATTCTAACACTTGTGGAGAGTTGAAACTCCCTAATCCACAAGTCTAGCCTGAGCTAGTTGGTGTATGACCCTATAAAATAAAACTTACTAATAAATTTTAAATTATATCGTTTATTTTAAGGGTTGTTTTTAGTCAGAGGGTAAATGGCGTGAAACTTATGCGGTGTTTTGACTCAAAGTTGAAACAAGATGACTAAGCAAAGAGATATGAAATGCAAAAAGAAAAAACTATTCTCTTTCTTTTTCAAATATAAAACTTGAAAGCCACAAAAGAACAAATTCTTTTTATATTTTTATTTTTTCAAAAACAATGATATGCCATGCAATCTAGACTAAAAAACTAATCTACATGCATATAAAGAAAACATGTGTTTTTGTATTTTTATTTTATAAATGCAAAAGAAAAAGCAGCCTATCAACTAATGCAATCAAGTAATGTAAGCAAAGAAAATAGACAACTACTCTACACCCCACAAACAAACGCTAGGTTACCCTAAAGTTAGATATCAACCTCTCTTGAAAGGAAGGCTTACAAAGGTAAACAAGCCAACAACTTTGGAAAGAAGAGACTGAGCAAAAATACTGACATAAACAAAGTTCAAGAAGTCCTAAGTATCAATCTAAACCTACAAACAAAGGCTTCTTAGTACCTTGTCCAACAAGGTCAAGCCAAAGAAGGAGGTGGGGGGGGAAAGCAACAAAAACAAGTATACGTTCTTTTTAATTTTCTTTTATAAATGCAAAATAAAAACTACCTACAAAGCAAACTATGTATATGACAAGAAAAAAGCAAAAGGAACTCTGCTATACAACCACCAAACAAACTCTAGAATGCCCTAAAGTCAGTATAAACCCTACTTGGAAGGAAGGCTTGCATAAAAGACAAGTCAACTATTTTGGCATGGTGAAGTTAACCAACAAAAGAAAAACGAAACCAGCACCAACAAGATTCTGAAATCAAACAAATATCACTGACATAGGCTGACCGGAAACATAAGCCAAAAATCAAACCAAGCAAAGGAGGTGGGGGAAAGAGAAAAGAGCAAACCCTAATGCTATAAAAGGGCATACCACATAGATAAAGAACAACCAAAATGGATGAAACTAACTCCATAGAGTCATGCACCTACAGAGGACACCAAAAGACCTACGAAACAGCCCACAACAGTAGAAAGAACCAAAAAAAAAATGAGGGAAACACTGTTTTAGGGGCAGACACGAGTTGCACTACTGATAGGTCACGTGTCATACGCGGGTTGCCAATATAGAAAGTCACGTGTACAAGAATACATGGGTTGTATAACTGAAAAGTTTCATATCATACGTGGGTTGATAGCATAGGCATTCGTGTGCACAAAACCAGACACGCGACTGTTCAGTCTACAAGTCACGTATGGGCGGAAAAATTCCCAAAAAAGGTCAAAAACTGCCTTAAGGAGGCAGGGGAGGTGTTCTATCAGAATTATAAGGTGTTCCTAAGTGGAAAGAAGGACCTAAAACAATGCAAAAGACTGAAAGAAAGACAGAGAAACCCAAAACAGACAAGGCTATCCCCAGTGGAGTCGCCAGTTCTGTTGTAAAGGAAAGTGTCCTATGGCTAGGGTTTAAGAGGCCATCAACATACTGGGGTTGAAAGGTGGATGCAAATAGTTCTGCAAGTAAATACAATCAAGATCATAGATTAGAATGGTCCCCACCTGATTAACTGAAGGCTGGTCCAATATTTCTCTTCAATCCTCTTCTTGCTCCTCTTGCTCCAAGGGACCTGCAAAATGAATTATACCTTCCTCAAACCAATATGACCACATATAAAGAACTAGTAATCAAATAAACATGAGATAATGATCTGACTAACATCATCATATGATCATAAACAGAGATTCAATCACACATTAAACAATGATTTGGGAAGAAGAAGGACATCACATCTTTATTAATCTTGAAAACAAGTACAAGTATACCTTCTCTTCAAGTTCGGCACCTCACGAAACCTTGATATGGTTCTACTGCTTCTCTTCTCCAAGGAACTCAGCCTCCAAGCTCTGCAACACAAGAAGAATGCTTCTAGGGAAAAGGTGTGGGCAAAGAGAGCTCCAAATCCTCCAGCATAATGGTGCAAAAATTCAAGTCCCCTCTCATGGACCTCCCTACCTCTATTTATATGCTTAAGGAAGAGTTAGGGGCGAAGACAAAGTAGTTACAACTGAAGGAGTCAGTTGCATAATTACCCAAACTACCCGAAATTCAAAAGGTGTGTTTTTTCACATTTTTAAAAGGCATACATGGGTTACATAACTAGATAGTCACGTACACAAAAATTATATGCTGGTTTCTAGTACATAAAGTCGCGTATATAAGCACACGCGGGTTGCATAATTGGCAAGTCACGTGTCATATGTGGGTATCATAGAGAGAAACTCACGTATAGACAAAAGACTCATTTTAAGGGAATTTCTGGGAATTTTCAGACTTTGGTGTCTTTTGGAAAGTTTTATCTAACTAAAATTCCTTTCCAACGGTGTAGAGATGAGGTCAAACAGAGTTACAAAACTCAAGATATGGGTCATCCAAGATAGGTGTTTTTTCAGTGACTTTTCATGAAGTGTCATCATGGAAGTGTCGACATGCGACGGAATCATGGGAAAGTGGTCACAGGTAGAGATGTGTCATTTTGAGCTATAACAAATGGGTGAAAGAATTCCTGAATTTGGCTAGTGTTGGCATTTCCCAATTTCAAATGGTTAGCTTACTAGAAAGGACTGTGCTAACAAACAATGAGTATTCCAGCCCCAACTTCGAAAGGATTGGAATTATTAGATGATATTGTTTCTTCTCCATTCCACATTTCTTGATTTGAATTACTAGCGACTTAACTTTGGTGAAGAACTCCTGGATGGTGTCAAAATGCGTTGGGCTCAGGATAATGAGCTCATTTTCAAGCTGATGTCCCTTCAATTCATTAGTTCTCCCAAGAGAGATTCGAGCTTCTTCCAAACATCATTTGGGGTGGTCAAAATTTCAACATGAAATAGGATATCTCTTGAAATACTTAGACACAAAAGGCCAAATTCCTCATCAAGTCTATTGAAGTATTTTGACTTATCTACTACAGATTTTGGATCCACTTATGTACCCATGGTGACCCTATAGATACCCTTAGATCTCATTTGGATGACAATATCAGACTTCCATTTGAATTAATTGAATGGAGTGACAAATATTTTGTTCTGCTCCATCTCTTCTTGCGCTAGTGGTGATATTTTGCTGAAAGTACATGCAAAAAAACTCAAATTTTATACAAACAATCTCTCAACTGCAACTCAAACACTCAAGATTGATATGAAAATCCAATTAGCTCTGATACCATGTGATAATTTTATCTACAATATTATCTTGGAGTGCAAGAGACTCTCACAATTTGATTTAGTTGCAAAAACCAATGAAAAAGATTGAAGAGGAACAATTTTTCACACACATGTGAACAACAAGTGGATATTATTGAATTGTATAACATTTAAATGTGTTAGGAATATGTATACATTACATCTGAATCAATTTTTGAGGCTTAGGAATCCATATTCGAGTGTACATGTGACATGGCCAAAATTGACCTCAATCCCCCCTAGGTGGACCAAACAAGCTCTAACTCAGCCCAAACGGTCATGAATCATGGTGTGGATGTGGCTGAAGTGTTTTGGGGAAATAATGACTCCAAATCATGTGTGGGTGATAAATTAGAGGTGTGTGGGAGGATCTAGGTGACAATAAATTCTCCTAGGAGATCCAAAATGGACAAAAATACACGTAAGTTCCCCCTAGTCAAACCCAAATCACCCAAATCAAGGATGTATCTCTCCAAGGAATTAAATGAGGGTGCATATGTGATGGTTTGACCAACTATAGCACTAGTGTATGTGTGAAAGGTATTAAAATAATCGGTTCACCTCCTAGATCAAATTCCTTCAGTCTAAACCATAGAAATTTAATGCTAAGGAGCAAATGAAATTGACTAAGGTTATAAACAAAGGTACTAAGGATGGATTACTATTCTAACACTATCCAAGCTGTACTTTGTGTGGATAATCATTCCGAGTGAGGCATGAGAGAGAATACTCGTGGCCTGTCATATGTTTGGAAGCACCATTGTCTATGAGCTAAGTATCACTTCAATGAGAGATTGATCCTATGAGGGCTGATATCAAGACATATTATTCACTAGAGTATTCATTCTCTTTTATACTCTCTTTAACTGATTCATTTTCTTCAGTTGCATGGGCATGGAAATTTCTGTTCTTCTTCTTGAACTTGTTCTTGTTAAGTTGGCAATGTCTGGATATATGTCCTAACTTATGACATGTATAACATTCATAGGATGAGTAATCCTTATTAAAATTCTTACCTCTTTGGACTTCTAATTAATGCTTGTAGGATATCCTCGACGCTTCCTTTTATTTCTTCCATTCTTTGTATGCACATCTAGAGCTTGATCTTCATCTTCATTTAACTTTTCTTCTCTATTTTCTAACCTTCCTTCTTCTTGTACACATTCCCCCCATAGATTGTTGAATTTTGCTAGCTCTCTTATAGCACATATTCCTCTGATTAAGGAGTCCCATTCTCTTGGAATACTATTTAGAGTGCTCATCACAACTTCATATTCTTCTACCATGTCACCAATAGCTTCAATTGTTCTTCAATCTAAGATACTCTAGAGAAGTATGATTGCATGGTTTCTTCCTTTTGCATTTTCATGCTCTTGAGTTGGTTTCTTAAGGTCATTCTCCTGTTGATGTTTTTCTCTTAAAACATATTGGTTGGTGCATTGAATAATTCCTTTGGATTATTCTTTGAGGAAACTTTGGAGAACAAGTGATCCTTAGAATATTTATCTATGATCCTCTTGACTTTGACCATGTCCTTATTTTTCTTGGATTTATCCTCTTCTCCCTCTAGTTCCTTGAACTCTTCTTTGGTGTATCCATCTAATTCATGCTCTTCAATGATGAGAATAATTCTATACTTCTATGCTATGAAATTATCTTCTCCCTCAAGATTTTCATCTTTCTTTTGCTCGTATTTCTCCTCTTCTCCCTCTGGTTCATTGACCTCTTCTTTGATGTATCCATCTAGGTCATGCTATTCAAGGATGAGAACAATTATATACTTCCACAATCTAAACTTATCTTCTCCCTTAATATTTTCATTGAGATTGGTACTATTTGTCATGTTTAATGAATGGTAACTTCAAATGGAAATATAGGACATAGTACTTACCAGTTTGAAGACATTTTATCAAACGAGCTTCACAATGACCTAGGGTTTGACTAGAAAACCCTAAATTTTCAACTAAAATCAGTTGTAGATAGGGGAGGAGGAAAGTTTGTGCCTCCCTAAGGTGATATAGACTGTATCTTTCCTTTTTGGAATCTGAAGATGGAACCTTGAAAAATATGATGCCCTAGTTTCTCCCGACAGTAGTGATAGGTCAAAATGTGAATATCCTCAGAATGAAAAATGGATTCAGTAGAAATATGTTCCTTCCTATGGTGAGTTAAATGGGCATTATTTTCCAATTGATCTATGGAGGGAGGTCTCCAGAATAATTAACCCTAGGTTTTTGAATTGCAAGAGTTGCTTCATAATGTCTTCTTTTACGTTGGTTCTGATACCATGTTAAGTTTTGGAATCAAATAGAACAAGGATCACTGAAAAAAATAAAAAGAACATCAGAAAAAAAGAGAACACAAATATTTATCCTTAGAAACCCTTATGGGGAATAATACCCAACAAAACTTCCTCTATACACTACAACAAAAACTGGATTTAGCGTCTCTTTTTGCATCCTTTTTTGCGTCTAGACCATGTTTCAGTGCATTTTTCTTCATTTTTTGGATAAAATGGTGCAATTCCATGGGTTGGTGATATTTTAGGAATTTTTGTGGAAATTGAACCCAGTGATATATTAATTTTACTCACAACAATTAACAATTGATCATGCAAAATCACTCACAAAAGAGACTGAAATTGGAGTTGAACACTAAACTGTATTAAATCAGTGTACAATAGCCAACCCTATATCATAATAGGTTGCTGAATAAATAACATACATCATGGATTTGAATGCATGAGGAGAAATTCAAATCTAGCATAAAGCAGGCTTACTAAAAATAAGAAAATCCCCCATAGGTGTAAAAAGCTGATCCCAAATCTGTCATGGAGCTCACGAATTAGAAAAATGGATTAGGAAAGATAAATAGTGGTGGAATGGAAGCTCATACATGCTTTTTCATGGATAAAAGAGTGGAGGATGAAGAGGACAAAAAACTAGTTCACCTTACCTAGTCTAGCTTTTCTATTTGCCTTAAAACAATGAAAAAGCGGGGAATAAAGCAGAAAAAGCAAAAGGGCGCCTAGGAGGCCAGGAATAAAGCAGATTTGATTCCTTGGGCTTTCCCATGCGCTACATGAGTCAAATAAGGCAAGTTTGACCACTATGGATAGGTAATAGACAACTTGCACAAGGTGGGACACATGAACTAGGCTAATAAGACAGAAATAATTAAATTAATGTCTAAATGGGTAAACTATGGGTTGATTATTATAACACCCCCCCTTAAGCCTGACTTATGAGTAATATATCAGAAAATTATAGGGCCTAGAAACAAGGCTTAGTCACCCTTTACATACTGCATGTCCATTTAAAACAAGGAAAGAGGCAAAACCAACTTGGGAAAATCCTCCCTTAAACATGGACTGTAAAACAAAATTGTAGAATCTTGTCTTCACTCATGACTCACAACATGATAAAAAATAACCAATAGTGATTTGAGATTTCTGAAGGTATTCTCACAAAATGATTTGGTGAAGATATCAGCTACTTGTTCTGAAGATGAATAGAAGAGTAGGTGAATGGTGCCATCATGCACAAGTTCTCTAATGTAGTGCATATGGATCTCAATGTGTCTGGTTCTCTATTTCTAAACTGGATCTTTGCATATTTGAATGGTACTCTGGTTATCATAGTATATGGTAGTTGAGTACTCTGGTTCGAAGCCACACTCTCGAAGTAAACCCTGCAACCATAAACATTGAGTTGTTGCATTAACAACTCCTCTGTACTCTGCTTCTGTAGATGAGAGTGCAATGGCACTCTATTTCTTGCTTGACCAGTTGATTGGCCTTTCTGCAAGCATGAACACATATCCTGAAGTGGACTTTCTATCTGTGCTATCACCTGCCCAATCACTGTCAGTAAATCCAATCAAATCAAGATCAGATTTTGCTTTATAGAAGATCCCATGTGTCCTTGTTCCCTGAACAAAGTTAAGGATCCTTTTGGTTGCTTTCCAATGGATCTCTTTAGGCTGATCCATGTATCTATAAGACACACTTACTACATAACAAATATCAGGTCTATTATGTGTCAGATACAACAAACATCCAATCCATTGCCTATACAGTGTATTGTTTACCATAGGTGAAGAATCAGCTTCTTCCAGCTTCACTCCTGAAAGGAAAGGAGTTTTAATTGCTTTGAAATCCTTCATTCTCAATTTGTTCAGCAAGTCCAAGGCATATTTGGACTGGTGCACCTTGATTCCAGCTTTGGTTTGAGCAATCTCAAGCCCCAAAAATTGACTTAAGAGCCCCAAATCTGTCATGGAGAAGGCTTGGTTCATAGCTCCTTTTAAGGAATCAATCTCAACCTTTGAGATTCCTGTAATGAGGAGGTCATCAACATATAACACAATTATCATTAATGAACCATTAACTAACTTCAAATAGACATTTGGATCTGATTTGCACCAAACAAAATTCAGTG
>LPNX010155874.1:37989-61271 GCA_001517045.1 Pseudotsuga menziesii
GAGGGAGTTTTAAGAGGGATTCAGTAGGTCTGATGCCCTGATGCCAATCTATGCATGTGAGAGGCACAAAGGCTTGTCATGGGTTGCTGGTTGAGATGCCCAAATTTCCAGTGATTGGAAGGTTGATTTTGACTTAAGACAAGCAATCACCCCTATGATTGGTTGTAGATATAATTTCTTTTGTCACCTATCAATTTGTTGAAGTGTTCTTTTAGGGCTTCCAAATATGACTTGTCTATATCTCTACGTGACACATACTAGAGGTCACCCACAATTTTATACTGTGGAAGTATAGGCTGCAAATATTTTGGAGGAGTTTGATATTTAGGGTATTGTGGAAGGAAAGGTGATTGCCCCTAATATTTTTTACTTATATTGATTCTATTAGATGCATATATTATGTTTTGATAGGTAGTTCCTAGTTTTTTTGTTTCTAGTTGCAGGTTATAATATTTGAAGTGTAAATCTAAACTAAGAGTGTAGATAGCCTTTTGCATTCCGAGGCACACTCGTGAAAAAATATGGGCTCTTCATTTACAATAGTTTGAATTAAACAACTAGGGTGCACTTACTCTCTTCTAGATTCAGCAGCATGGGACACTAAATTATGTCGAAGTGATTATTTCTTGCAATTTATCCTCAACTGATTGCATGTTATCCTCTGTAGTTTGCATGTGTTAATATGCCTTAAATGTGGTAAAAAATTCACACATATGGAAGAAACAATCACTTATGGTATTTTCATTGGTTAGGGTCTTAATTTAAAGCATTGAGAGTATGTAAGAGGAATGAACATGGCAGGAATGTAAGGGATATTGTAGGTAACCAGTGGCTGCGAATAGCATATTTCTTTTACTATTGGCCCCTACATTTAAACACCTTCATAAAGGCATTCAATCAATACCCACCTTCAACACTTTTCAATTTCATTGATACATCATTTAAGTTTCCCTTAAATGCTTATTTTTTCTTGGCATGGGCTACCCAGGGTCTGTTATCAGTGCCCAATAAACTGCCAACTGCTTTCAGTTAATCCATGTGTAAGATATAATGCTCTGCATGTATGATAGTTACTCTTATCTTCCCTCCATTAATTGCAATTAGGATTTTATTGATAGCTTGGCTTTGCCAACTTTTATTACACCTTGTCAAGTTTTACCTAGATTAGCTATTAAGGGACAGTAAATTATGTCATATCACCACCCATACTTTTCATGTTGCATATCAATTATCTGAATTCAACTTTCTCTTTAACTCCAATAATTTATTATGATTCCTAATACAGAGAAAAAATAAAAATCAAGAATTGTTTCACATGAATCCATTTAGAGGGATGTGTGTAGATATCTACCATGCTAATGAGCTATTCCAGTTTTAATTGTTGGAGAAAAATCTATTGGAACTTTTGGGTTTTTTTTTAATTATTATTTTTATATTCCAATCAATTCGTGCTTACGTTCTCTTGGTAGCAAGATTTCCTTTATAAAGATAGTTATAATATTTTCTTTTTTTAGAACCCTCTGTTGATAGAATGATTTCAAGTACTTAACCTCTGGTTAAGGATAGTTAGCTGGTTTTGTTATTTGTATAACTGAATTGTGAATTGACCTTTTATGATTTGATTTCTTAATAACTTGAGAAGATGTATGTCATCTTTTTTTTTATTCTTATGAATAGGAAGAAAATGGTTTTTATGGTTTTTTCTGTGTAAAAAATTAGTTGTCCAACAAGTCATAAATTTGTACCAGACCAAGCAACCATGATTGAAAGCATATAGAAACGAGGTATTGGACTTGATTGATAACTTCTTTCTTGCTTTCCACATTCATTTAATTCCCAAAAGTGAAAATAAGCAGGCAGATTCATTGGCCATATCAGGAAGTAATTTCAGACCTCCTCTACCTTTGAAAATAAAGTATGATGTTGAATTAAGGTGTAGACCCAATATACCTAATCGAACAATCATAAGTAAGATAGGAAACCCCTCAACTTCATCTACCTCCTTGTGGCCTTATCAATTGCGGAAACCAGTATGATGTTTTTCCCTGATGACATCTTACTAATTTTTAGATTATAAATAAATCACATAATATAAATCCTCTTTGTTGGTGTTCATTGTTAAAACTTCATTAGATCATATATGATGCACATAGTAGGAATATTCTTTAAGTAACCTTCATGAGTCCTTCTCTTACCATCCCGTTGCTGAACAAAATCACATCATCAATGAATAGCAACATTTATGTAGCAACACACATCCTCAATTGGATCCTACAACTAATTCTTAAACACATCCCTTATTCTTTGTCCTTCTCAAATTTAGGTTATTAGGTATGCATCAATATGTTATCTTGTTCTCTAAGACCGTTTTACGGACCACTTTAATAGTCTACACAATTGTTTGATATTTGTTGCCTGATCATGATAGATTTTTGTTCTTATTAATGTGTTTGGAAAAAAAAATTGGATTTTAAGCATGACTGTCTTTGAATCTTATTGTCTTTTATTAGAATTACAAATGATGAAATCTAATGTATTAGTATTTCTCATCTTCCCGATTCTTAAAGGGTTCTAGCTCAATGGAAGATCACCTGCCTTATAAGCAGGAGGTTGGTGGTTCGATTCCTCTATGCCATAATGATATTGCAATGTATTTCTAAAGGTAAAAAATGTAGTAGTGCAATATGGATGCAATATTAGACGCAACACTAAATGAAAAACAAGATGTAAAAGTAGAATTCACATCAAACACAAAAGTAGATGCAAAAGTGGACCTTATGTCAAACACAAATGTGGACACAAAAATGGATGTCACATTAAACACAAAATTGGATGCAAAAAGAGAATCAACACTAGACACAATTAATGACTCAAAACTAGATGCAATACTAGGCCAAAAACTAGATGCAACAGTAGATGCAAAAGTGGACTCTTAACTAGATGTGACATTGGACATTAAATTGAGCACAAAATATGGTGTGTAGATGGGCATAAAACCAGGCATAACACCAAGTGAAAAACTGGAAGCAACACTTGGCGCAAACAAAAACTTAAAATGAGACAATATTGGATGCAAGATGGGAGGAAACATTGGATGTAAAACTAGATGTAATATTGAATGCAAGATGGGATGCAACATTGGACACAAAAATCAATGTAATATTAGATACAAACATGGGTGCAAAACTAGTCACAACACTAGGTGCAACATTGGGCTCAAACATAGATGCAAAAAAAGATATCAACCAGGATGTAACACTAGGTGCAAAACTAGATGCAAAATGGGATGTAAAACGAAATGAAACATTAGGAAAAAACATGGATACAGAAAAATATGTAAAACAAGATGCAAATTAGATGCAAAAGGGGATGCAACATTATAAGTAAAATTGGATGCAAAACTAGATGCAATATTGGGCCCAAAATTGGATGCAAACCTAGATGTAACGCTAGATGCAGAATTGGACACATAATTTGATTCAAAACATGGTGCAAAATTGGGTACAAGACTCGATGAAAAATTAGGATCAAAATAAGATGCAACATTGAATGCAAAAATGTGCATCAAAATGGGTGAAAATAAATATGTAACAAAGGACGCAAAGAAAGATGCAATACAAGGTGCAAACTTGAGTGCAAATAAGGGTGTAACAAAAGATGCAAAAAATTTGGCGCATAAATGGACACAAAAATGGATGTTAAAAAGGACGGGCAAAAAGATGCAATAGATGGTGTTCTATGAAATTGTACAATAGCGGCAAGTTTAGTGCCAGATTGTTCACCAAAATTGGGAAAAAATTACACTAAAATTTGGCGCTAAATCCAATTTTTGTTGTAGTGATATAAACTTTGCTCAAGTACAGTGTAATATCCAAAGAACAATACTAGATGGATCCCTCTCCTCCAGATGGATTGTTTATTCTTTATCTAGCGCAACTTCTTGATGTCTCTGTGTGTACAAATTAGTGAGGCACCTCCCCTATTGATATTGATCAGTGGAGAAGCATAATAAACCAACATGGCCAACTTCTCCTCCCAATCAGGGCCAAAATTCCTTGGGAGACTAATAAAAAATAATAATAATAAATAAAATATTTTCTGGTGTTACATTTTTAAACACCACTAACCCATTATGACCCCTAATGTATCCCTTTATTTCTCTCTCTCTCTCTCTCTCTAACACCAACATTCATATTCCTCACCTATACCCCCCTTTCTCTCTAATCTCCTTTCTCCTCCCCAAACCCATAACTCCTCAATCTCGCTCTCTCTCTCTTACCTTATTCCCCCCTAACTCTTACTAACCCCCTCTTTCACTCTCCATAAGTCCCTTACTCCTACAACTACACTTAACCCCCACCCCCATCTATTTCTCTCTCTCTCTCTCTCTCTCTCTCTCTCTCTCTCTCTCTAACACCAATAGTCATACTCCTCATTTATACCCCCCCTGTCTCTAATCTCCTTTATCCTCCCCAAAACCATAACTCCTCAATATATCTCTCTCTCTTCCCTTCTTCCCCCTAACTCTTACTAACCCCCTCTTTCAATCTCCATTAGTCCCTTACTCCTCCAACTACACTTAACCCCCACCCCCTCTCTTTCTCTCCCGAGAACCCCTAACACACCACCACCCCATTGGTTCTCTCTCTCTCTCTCTCTAACCCTTACTAAGCCCTTATATTTCTCTTTTTATTTGCTACTTCACTTACCCCCAATATCCTAATACCCCCTCTATCTTTACCTCTAACCCCTTAACACTTCCCCTCTCATTCTACATATATTCCCTTACCACCACCGTTATAGTTATACCTTTAATCCCTTACAACCCCCTAATTAGTTTTAATATTATCATCATCACCCAAAGAATGTAATTGTAATTTGTAATATCCCTGATATAAATTATATTAGAATATTAACTCCTACTTTTGATATAATTAAAATGTGAAATAAAATTTTACATTGAGATCAATCACTTTCTTTATGCAAGGAAAAACAAGGGAAGTATTGGAAAAAATGGGAATTACAGAGGGATAATGGAAGAAACCAAATAAAATGTTTGGAAAAATATATTTAAGATATCTAATCACCTGGATGTTGGTATCTTCTACTTTTTGAGCATCAACTATGCTGAATTCTACTCCCAGGCTTCTGGGTGTCCCAACTAGTGGAAAATGAGAGTTAACAATCACTTCCAATAAACCAAGTATTATGGAAGGTTTAG
The DNA here is from genome assembly GCA_001517045.1 of Pseudotsuga menziesii. Classification (NCBI taxonomy): domain Eukaryota; kingdom Viridiplantae; phylum Streptophyta; class Pinopsida; order Pinales; family Pinaceae; genus Pseudotsuga; species Pseudotsuga menziesii. The sequence continues at coordinate 43,211 of LPNX010155874.1, forward strand.
GTGAGTTTCCATTCACCTATTAGGCATAAAATATCACTCTAATAGGTCTGGAATATATCTGAAATAGTTTGAGGGAGTTTGGGGTTGTTTGGGAAAAAACTAGGATTTTGGCCTCGGGAAATCCTACACATAAGAGGCCACTCAAACACTATACGACCCAAAAAATTCTTAGTATGTGAGTTATGTTCAGTATTGGGGTGAATTTAAAACCTACCACAACTTTCATAACACTAATTGGGTTTACATATAATTAATAGCACTTAAAACTACAAAACTAGTCAAAATTGACTAGTCAATGAGCAAGGGTATGAACATAACAATAAATTACGAATATGTATTTTATCAGTCCTGAAAAAAAATATGATAAGTTATTTATATGACCTGTATTTTGGATCATATAACTCATTTATATATATCATGTCCATTACATCACATTTAATGCCTAAAACTTAGAAAAAGAACCCTTAAATTGGCATCAGAAGAAATCTCTCATAAGAGTTCAGAATGGTGGTTTCTTGGACAGAAATATTATTGTAAAACAAATATAAAAACATGGATATGAAGCTAAGAATATCATAAGAATATTTGAGGAGCTGATATCCCTCAATGGTGTCCAAAATTAAGAATTGGAGGCCTGGAACTAGTACTTGACACCTATATCAGAATGCAAGTGAAGCTTCCTTCACTAGAGCTCGACTTCTATGGTTGAATGTTTTTTATTAGATATCAGTATACATATTAGATGGATTCTCCTTGACAGATCTCTATAATATGCAATGAATAATGGAAGACAATAGAAGAGAAGGGAATGGAAACTTGGAGCACATTACCCAAGGGAACTGAGGATCATCACTCAGACTTGAAGCTTAGCTTCAACCAAAACCAAAACATTAACAATAAAAACTATTGGTTCCTTTCACACACCTAGGCGGGGGGACATGGCAGACATATTCAAGCCACTCAGTGTGTCCTTGGGGGAAAGTGTCAAGTCAAGGCTGTCACCTTGTTCTTGACTCCTCCATTTAGGAAAACTCCTAACGAAGCCAAGGGGGGTAGACCCTACGAGTTACTATGGATGGTTACTTAGATGATGATGGTATTAAATGAGTAAGTTTTTTAGGAGTTTTGACAAATGAATTTGACACAAGATATTTGCAATATTTGTTATACCACAACAACATAGAAATCAAAACTTGATAAGTAGTAATGCGGAAACATATGATAATATCAAATAGATCAGTGCCAATAATGGAGTCCACAAATGAGATTGATGTTGAAATACAAATGGGTGTTTGCAAGTTCTCTTGGTCAAATTGTAAGTTAATGTATGATTAGTTGATTAAATTGGGTGGGGGAATCTAGATATACCCAGGGGGTACTTGGAGTATGTCCAAAAGTAACAACTTCTATGGCTACCTGCAAGGAATGTGTGGGATGAATGGAGTCTCTGAGACTATGTTCATAATACACCCGCTAGGATGTAACAGAGATCGGCGCATCGAGGTCACTGTCCAGTAGTTCCCGCTTCCTTTGGGTATTTTTCCACTGTTTATGGTTCATTCGAGGCGTTGGATTTTTTCCTGAAGTGGTTAATTGGGAAAGTGAAACCTAATTATTCTAGTTACTCATGTTGCTTTTGATGCAGCTTGATTGATCTGACGAACCGTAGCCAGTGCAGAGCATACACAACGGAGTCTTAATAAGTTTTTTAAGGATTTTAAGCTGTGTTCTTTGTTAAAAAAGGAAAACCTCTAGGAATCTCTTTTGGTTCAAGTGGACCTCAGTTGGGAAAGCAAGGAGGGGTTAATTTTATATAGCATAAAAATACAAAACAAAACTCATGGATTGTCTAATTAGTCCTACCACGCATCTCTTTCCCCTTTTGGGTCGATCGAGAAGTCGTGGGGTAAGTAGTATGATTAATTTGAATTTGTGAAAGATATTGAAATTCTTATGATTCAAAGTATACAATGCTATAACAAAAGACAAAACTAGAAAAAACTTAAAAAATGCAAAAGTCACAAAACGCAGGATCCCCCCTGGGGGGATGGGGAATGGGATAGAAAGAGCCTACTCAAAGTGATTATTTTTTTATTATTAAGTTTTAAAATATCAGAAAACTAAATTGAATAATTCCACTTGGTTCTTATACCGAATGAACCCAAGTGCTTACAAAGTACAACAATAATGACTACGAAAGATGGGGAGACCCCTTGGGGGTTTCGAATGGCCCAAAAACTGCTTTTTGGACAGAACCTCCTCCTATTTTTATATGGACCTGATAAAAAACAAAAATATTTATATATTTTAAAGTTCCCAAACACACTTTAAAACTAGCTTTGGACAACCCCCAAAAAACTACCGAAAATACTAAGTTAAAGTACTTTTAAGAAAAGACAAAAATAACTCAAGAGGACAAGTCCTCTTGAGGATAATGGATAGATTTGGGTAAGCCAATGCAATATGAACTTTATATACTGGATTTAAATTTTAATAAAGAAATACTATTCACTTTAAACAAGCTTTTGGTTTGGCTTAAAACTGCTTATAAAAATGAAAGACTTTTACTGCTAGATCTAGTTTTTAAAGAGAAAGGACTTGAATGTTTTTTCTTAAATGAAACTAAATCGATGCATGCAGCTCCTATATGTTCAGATCTATAAAGATATAAGATTTGAAATAGTATATCTAAAATATAAAATCCAGGTAACCAATAAGATTTAATTTTTTAAAAGGAGAGTAAGAGGAGAGAAGGTTGGTTCATTGCTTGAATGAAACAGGCTATGAGGAGTCCCTTTTGTGGAGCACCGAGGGATAGAGTCTTGATATTATTGGATAAGGAATGGAATCAATCCTGATCCACACCTCATCCGATCAGGAACCTGCAACTAGATCACACAATCCTGCACAACACCTCGTGAGATCTGGATATATATGTATGAAACAAAAATAATGAAAGATTATGAAAAAATAATCTTATTTAAGAATATAACTTATATTATTGAGCATATATAATATGAATAAACAAGAGAAATTAATATTACTTTCCTATTTTACACCCTTACTTGATTCAGCTGAATCCTTGAAGACATAATACAAAGTAGCAAAATATTTGGAAAAAAATTGCAGTTACCACATTAGGAGCATGACGTTGGGAGTCAACACAAACACATGCACTACATGGTATAGCCTCTAAAGCTTGTTTATTCACAAGAAAAATATAGAAGTATTATAATGGCAACAACTCTTCATCCAACTCTAACTAACTTGGAAGAGGAAAAAGATGCTTTATTTATAGCTAGACTGGCCAAGAGGGGTGCATGCCCAACCGAAAGAGAGACTAAAGCTAACAAAGAGTCAACCCAAGACTGATATGATGATGAACTGAGTCTGATTTGATGATGAACTAAGTCTATGTACAAATTTTAAAGCCTTGATGGCATAAGGAATTTCTTAAACAGGCTAAGGATCTAGGCACACAATTAACCTCACAAAGAATTGTAGAGAATTAGCATAAGGAGAGAAGAAGAAGAATTGATGAGCACACATTAATGAATGATCAATAAAATATAATTGATATTATTACATAGGTAATACATCCTTATAAAGGAAAAAGGAGTTGCATGAAGACAACTCAAGCTAGCTCATAAAGCAGGCTTACTAATTATGATAAACCCCATAGTTGACTAAAGCACTTTCCCAATCTACCAAGCACCTCATGAATTAGCAATAGCATGTGTGAGTGATGATGAGTGAAGGAAAGACTTGCTAATCCTAGAATATGGAGAGAAAATAATGGAGGATGGGTTGGAAACAAAAGCTATCAGTTTCCTAGTTGACTAGCTTTACCTTATCCATAGAAAAGTAGGAAAAAGCAGAATAAAGCAGATTCTGCTATAAAGCACAGTTACCAATTATGGATGGCCATAAAGTGGTCAAGATCAACCCAGAATCAGAAATAAATCATTCCTAGGATATAGATGGCAAGTGTTGACTCTAAGGTGCAAGTGGATGGCAACTATCTAAGCTAGTGGGTAGGAAATTAATAAAATAATGATTAATTATTTTATGAGTGGGTTTATTATATTCCAACACCCCCCTTTAAGCTTAACTTTATGATGATATTCCTGAACTAATCAGAAATATATATGCATATAGGGCCCAGCAATAAAGCTATGGTCACCCTTTTACAATTTATCTTGTCCAAAGAAATGAGGAAAGAGGCAAAACCTCAAGGGGAAAATCCTCCCTCAAGAAAGGACATGAAAAGCAATACCAAAAAAGTTGAACTGCTGGTGTTTTTGCTGCTCCAAACTAAATGTTGATGTCTAGAGGAATCTTCTTCTTGGGAAGAAGATAAATCTGCTCACCTGGATCAAGGACAGCTGCAGGATGGAAACTAGGACCATGTAGAACAACTAAAATCCAATTATGTGAAGGCAATACTGAAGGATCTTGAGACTTGTAATCAGCTCCAAGATGATGAGATGACGTGAAATTCAAACCAGTAGAGATGAAATGAGCTCCAAATAGGTGAAATAACTGTCCAAGCGAGTGTATCATGTCTCCATCTTCATTTACACAGAGAGGATGTGTGGAAGTGATCTTGTAGGAACATAGAGAAGGCATAGGATCAAAGAGTGTGAATTCATGGGCTCCATGGGTTGATATAGCTTCCAAAGAATCCAAGAGATCACATATAATAACAACAGTAGACTCATGGGAATATACTAGTAAATATTTCTCTATGGTAGAATAATGTAAGGAGGAAAGGTAGTGATGTTCAAAATATTCAAGGAGGCTCTGAGAATGAGTGCCAAGAACAAAGGAGGAGTTGTAGAAGCCCATGGGACCAAGTATGGTAAGTGGAAAAACACTAGAAGGACTTGATTTGGCTAAACAAACATCCTAGAAGTCACTGGGTTGCACACCATCAAGAAGAGAGGCATGCACAAAGTGTGAGATGTCTGGCATGTGGATCTCAGAATCCATGATAGAAGATATAGAGAACATTGAATGTGTGAGTGAATCATCAATAGCAATAGCATCTCCATTAGTCACTTATTTTTCATCAATAGCATCATAAGAAGATGAATCAATATCTTCTACTTCAAGAGACACAGAAAAATATGGCTCTTCAAAATTTGATTCTTGATTAAAGGAGGAAGCATTCGAATCAAAGAGAGTAGTAGCAACAAGAATTGTATGAGAAACTTATTCTTCATGATCAAATTCATCAGAGACTGTAGAGGCTGAGACATCTTGAGAGAGAGAAATCATTGAGGAGCTAGAGGCACTCTCCACATAGCTACAAGGATCCTCATTGTCCTTTCCCAAAACTCTATCCAATGTTTTCCATAGATCCTTTGGGTAATCAACATAATCAATAAGGCAGCGCATGCATGGAGAGATAGCTAGAAAAATAGCTCCAATTGCTTTATCACAGTCATTCAACTAGTCACTTGCCTCTTCATAAGACTCTTCACCAGCTCCAATAGATATCTCATAGAGACATTGTCTCTTTAGATATGAAATCATCTTCAGTTTCCACTCTGAATAGCTTGTGAATGGAGAAAGAAGAGGAACTGATACTTTTGAATCCATTCGAAGTTGAACCTGCAAAATAAACTTGCAAATCTAAAAATGAGGATTAATTAATGAACTCTCAAAGATCTGATATCATGTAGAGCTTTTATATCCTCAGCTCTAATACCATGTAGAACTTGAACTTTGAGAACCTTAGCTCTGATACCATGTAGAAATTGTAAAGACTTGATGGCATTAGGAATTTCATAAATAGGCTAAGGATCTAGGCACACAATTAACCTCACAGAGAATTGTAGAGAATTAGCATAAGGAGAGAAGAAGAAGAATTAATGAGCACACATTAATGAATGATCAATAAAAGACAATTGATATTATCAAATAGGTAATACATCCTTATAAAGGAAAAATGAGTTGCATGAAGACAACTCAAGCTAGCTCATAAAGCAGGCTTACTAATTATGATAAACCCCATAGTTGACTAAAGCACTTTCCCAATCTACCAAGCACCTCACGAATTAGCAATAGCATTTGTGAGTGATGATGAGTGAAGGAAAGAATTGCTAATCTTAGAATATGGAGAGAAAATAATGGAGGATGGGTTGGCAACAAAAGCTGTCAGTTTCCTAGTTGATTAGCTTTACCTTATCCATAGAAAAGCAGGAAAAAGCAGAATAAAGCAAATTCTACTGTAAAGCGCAGTTACCAATTTTGAATGGCCATAAAGTGGTCAAGATCAACCCAGAATCAGAAATAAATCATTCCTAGGATATAGATGGAAAGTGTTGACTCTAAGGTGCAAGTGGATGCCAACTATCTAAGCTAGTGGGTAGGAAATTAATAAAATAATGATTAATTATTTTATGAGTGGGTTTATTATATTCCAACAGTCTAACTAGACTAGAGTTGCAAATTGGAGTGACACCTCACTCAGTGAACTGAACCACCCATCAAAGAACTCCCAGTTTGATCCATAGGTGTGGACGAGAGAGAAATGAGGGCTCAACACCTAGATCTGCATGAGTCTATTAAGCTCCAGTTCAGCCTTGATCCATGCCTTCAATCAAGGAATGGGAAATCCTAGTCAATCTGAAGCCAATGAGATTGATTTCAGTCAAATCGGAGCAAAATCCATAGATTTAGGAATTTGGATTTGCTCCATTATTTAATTAATTTTTAATTAAATTAATAATTTTTTTTTTTTTGGATTTCTCACCTGAGTGATGGAAAAGTCACTCAAAACTTAGGAAAATTAGGTTTATGGGTTTATCAGGTGCTCTGAGTTAGAAAATGAGCACCCCCATGACCGAATCTAACTTTTAACCCCACTTTTACTACAAGACCAAGTTTTCCAATCAGACTATTGCAAAATAGCCTAAGTTTTGTGGAAAAATTAAAATTTAAAATTTAAAAAAACAAAACCTAGGGGAATTAGCACATGTTCATATGAATCGACCATAATTCCTAGCATGTTTATACATTGACACATAGACCTTAATAACCTCAATTGGCCTAAGTGCCAAGCCCACCACCCCAACTTTGGAGGTATAGAGTGAAAAACTAAGAAATTATTAGTCATTTTTTCAACAACCAATAATAACCAAGCAAAAGAACACTCTAGGATGATCGGATTGAAAAATAAAGTCCAAGCGACCGAGTCTTTTACAGACACTACCATGCTAGAAAATTTTATTACAATTCCCCAAAGGGGATATGAACATGTGGTAGATAAAAAAGAACACTTCCAAGAAGCAAGTCTGAACGTCTTCTGAAGTTTGAACAAATCATCTTTGTTCGGCTCACCAGGTTCATGTGATAACATCGACTAAGTACAACTTAGGTTCTAACATATGGCTCCAATTGCGAGATGTGTGCTCGGTTTGGTCATAGGGAAAAGAGAGGATACGAGAAAACTAGAATATCTGGTTTATACACCCTGTAAAAACATCTGAATTTGACAAGAAAACCTCAGTAGCACAAGCTTTATATAAAATCCAAATGAACTATTAAGCTGATTTATTTAAACTAAATAAATATAACTAACTAATGAAATAAAAGTTTTATTATAGCTAAGTACAACACTGAAATGTGGAAATTAAATGCTCTCTTTTAAGGAGCTTATTTTCCTACTCTACGCATGATATAAAAAGGGTTAAGTGTAATTAGAAATACAATGTAACCACCTAAGAATTTTATTAATGTAAGAACAAATTTCCTTGTCTTTGGTTACCATCGAAAGTAAGGATACTTTACTCTGAAAATGCCAACCTGCATGATGATCCAGAATGGGGGGGCAGGATGGGAAATCATAGGCATGAATAATGTCGTTAAAATTCTTCCCAAACTAGTATGTGCTTGTGCAGGTTGCTTCTATCCATAACTAGATAGGAATGATATACCAATCGGTAAGATGAGGTAGATTGACTACATCATCATACTAATCATCAGGGCTTATCAAATTATAACTCGTTGCATAAGCCTCAAGTAGCTCCAAATCATAAGGAACCTCTATATGTGAAGAATTTGGCTGAGACTGATATTCCACTGACTGCATCACATCTGAATTTTCACAACATTGCTTCTCAATGTCTTCATTATTGATACCTTTGTGGGGCTCTGCATGATATGACTCTGAATGATCATGTGAAAATTCTGAATGCTCCTCTTCCATACTAATATTTTCCCAGGTATCTACACTCCCTCTATGGATGTATCGTAGATTGGACTTCCACAAATTTTTGAATAAACACTCTCCTTGTTGGACATATCATGGATGGGATTCTCAATAATATTTTCGCAAGTTGGATTATCTATGAAATTCCAATAGTCACCACTCCCATCCATGTCATATGTGGAGGAATCTTCATCCATGGCATCATGCTCCTTCCTATCAATGTATTCCTTGTATTCATAACAATATTCTTCAGAATATTTTGCTTCAAAAATGTTACAAGGCAATAAAATTTCCAAACCTTCATCAAAATGTGGAGAACAAGGTCTAGTGTCATCACACATGATACTGATCTTATCATAAGTTTATTTATAGGATTCTATAATGGTTTCTTCTATTTTATATTCAATCAAGGAAACTTTATGGACATATTCAATGGGATCACTTAGGATGTGTTGCTCAATTGGTTCCTCTAGTTTTTCCAAATCTTTATTATTTTCTATTAAAATGATATGCAGATGGTTTTCAATCATGTTTGTAAATAAGGTTTCTTCAAGAAACTCTTCAACGTCATTTTCATGGATGTTCCCATCTTCGAAATCTTGCTGTGTATTGAGAGATAGCTCATATTCTTTAATAAGACGCTTAATTTCTTCCTTTCTTAAATAACTACGAGGAAGTTCTTTCATGGGAGTATCATGGATCTCCTCTTCACTTACATGTTCAAGAAGTGATTCCAAGTCTTCAATACTTTGTATCATGGAAAAAGGTCCATCATATGTTTCCATGTGATACTCTATTCTAGATAGGTAGAAGGTAAATATCTTTTCAAGGAACTTTTTCAAACCATTCATACTACCCCTACCATCATTCCACTACTCTAATAAAATCCAAAGGAAGATTGGAAATGAGGTTATACATTTATTAGGAAGGACATGATAGAACCAACAAAATGCCTCACCCTAAAAAGTACTAGCAAACATTTCCATTATATTGTCTTCATAAATCACATTGGAGTCAGCCATGAACTGAAGGAAATATTTGACATGGCAGATGGCTAAATCACCATAATTTCCATGAAAGACTGGAAGCCATTTATACATATCCCCCACACAATGACCAAAGTTAGGAAAACCCAGGATGTTTAAGAAATCGATAGGCTGGAAAATTCTGGCTATCTAGGCACCACACTGCTCCCTTAATTTTTCCATATAAAAAATTAATAGTATGCATTTGATATAACCATTAAACCTTGTACTAAAAAGGTGGAGATATCAAGTGATGAGCATTAAAGGTTTTAATATGTCGCATGGGCTCATCTACACACAAAAAAACTTCACAAGTTTATGAGATAACAAGATTTTATCCCTTCAATGGAGTCACCGTGTGAAAAACTAAGCATTTATAAATCTTCCACAAAAATTATTTTTTCTTTTCTTTGTAAAAAAAACTGAAAAAAGTCGGTGGATTTGCTAGATGAAAATTAAAGATATACTCTAAGAATTCATCAAACAAAACAAAAACAAAAAGGAAGAAAACAAAATTTGTACTCAAGAATAAAAAGATTTATCCCCCGCAATGACACCAAAAGATGTTTCCTCCTTTCACACACCTGGGGGGAACGTGGTAGAAATCTTCAAGCCACTCGGTGTGTCCTTGGGGGAAAGCTTCAAGTCAAGGGTGCCACCTTGTTCTTGACTCCTCCGTTTAGGTAAATTCTTAACGAATCTAAGGGGGGTAGACCCTACAAGTTACTAAGGTTGGTTACTTAGATGATGATGGTATTAAATGAGTAAGTTTTTTAGGAGTTTTGACAAATGAATTTGACACAAGGTATTTACAATATTTGTTATACCACAACAACATAGAAATCAAAACTTGATAAGTAGTAACACGAAAACATATGATAATATCAAATAGATCGGTACCAATAATGGATTCCACAAATGATATTTCTATTGAAATACAAATGGGTGTTTGGAAGTGCTCTTGGTCAAATTTGACTTGATTAAATTAGGCGGGGGAGGACTCCAAATATACCCAAAGAGTACTTGGAGTATGTCCAAAAGTAACAACTGCTACGGCTATCTGCAAGGAATGTGTGGGCTGAATGGAGTCTCTGAGACTATGTTCATAATACACCCACTAGGAGGTAACAGCGATCGGCACCTCAAGGTCATTGTCCAGTAGTTCCCACTTCCTTTGGGTATTTTGCCACAGTTTACGGTTCCGTCGAGGCATTGGATTTTCTCCCGAGGTGGTTCATTGGGATAGTGAATCCTAATTATTCTAGTCACTCATGTTTCTTTTGATGCAACTTGATTGATCGTATGAACCGCAACCATTGCAGAGCATACACAACGAAGACTTGATAAGCTTTTCAAGGATTTAAGTTGTGTTCTTTGTTAAAAAAGGAAAAAATATAGGAATCTCTTTCGGTCCAAGTGGAACTCAATCAGGAAAGAAAGGAGGGGTTAATTTTAGATAGTATAAAAATACAAAACACAACTCACGGATTGTCTAATTAGTCCTACCACACATCTCTTTTGCCTTTCGGGTCAATATGGAACTTGTGGGGTAAGCAGTATGATTACTTTGAATTTGTGAAATATATTGAAATTCTTATGATTCAAAGTATACAATTCTGCAATACAAGACAAAACTAGAAAAAAGAGAAAAAGTGCAAAAGTCACAAAATGCAGGATCCCCCCTGGGGGGATGGGGAGTGGGATTGAAAGAACCTGCTCAAATTGATTATTTTTTATTATTAAGGGTTACAATATCAGCAAACTAAATTGAAGAATACACTTTGTTCTTATACTGAACGAACCCAAGGGATTACAAAGTACAACAATAATGACTACAGAAGATGGGGAGACCCCTAGGGGGTTTCGAATGGCCCAAAAAACACTTTTTGGACCTCACCTCCTCCTCTTTTCATACAGAACTGATAAAAGCCAGAAATATTTAATTAGTTTAAAGTGCCCATACATAATTTAAAAGTGTCTTTGGACAACCCCCCAAAAACTACCGAAAATACTAAGTTAAAGTAATTTTAAGAAAAGAGAAAAATAACTCAAGAGTACAAGTGCTCTTCAGGATCTTGGATAGATTTGGGGAAGCCAATGCAATGTGCAATTTATATTCTGGATTTAACTTTTAATAAAGAAAGACTATTCACTTTAAACAAGATTTTGATTTGGCTTAAAACTACTTATAAAAATGAAAGACTTTTACTGCTAGATCTAGTTTTTAAAGAGAAAGGACTTGAATATTTTTCTTAAATGAAACTAAATCTAAGCATGCAGCTCATATATGTTCAGATATAGAAATAAATAATCTTTGAAACAATAGATCTAAAATATAAAATCCAAGTAACTAAAAATATTTAATTTTTTAAAAGGAGAGTAAGAGGAGAGAAGGTTGGTTTGTTGCTTGAATGAAACAAGCTGACAGGAGGCCCTTTTGTGGAGCATCGAGGGACATAGTATTGATATTATTGGATAAGGAATGGAATCAATCCTCATCCATAGCTCATCCGATCGAGAACCTGCAACTAGATCACACAATCTTGCACAATACCTCGTGAGATCTGGATATATATGTATGAAACAAAAAAAAAAATGAAAGATCATGCAAAAATAATCTTATTTAAACATATAAATTAGATTTCTGAGCATACATAATATGAATAAATAAGAGCAAGTAATCTTACTTTCCTATTTTACACCCTTACTTGATTCAACTGAATCCTTGAAGCCAGAATACAGAGCAACACAAAAATTGGAAAAAATTTGTAGTTACCACATTAGCAACATGACGCTAGGAATCCACACAAACACATATACTACATGTTATAGCCTCCAAATATTATTTATTCACAATAAAAATATAGCAGTATTACAATGGAAACAACTCTTCATCCAACTTTAACTAGCTTGGAAGAGGAAAAACCTGCTTTATTTATAGCCAGACTAGCTAAGAGGGGCACATGCTTGACTAAAAGAGAGATTGAAGCTAACAGAGAGCCAAGCCAAGCCTAATATGATGATGAACTAAGTCTAACTGAACTAGAACTACAAATCAGAGTGACACCTCACTCAGTGAACTGAACCACCCATCAAACAACTCTTAGTTTGATCCACACGTGTGTAGGAGAGAGAAAGGAGAGCGCAACAGCTGGATCTGCATGAGCCTGTTAAGCTCCAGTTCAGCCCTGATCCATGCCTTCATTCAAGGAATGGGAACTCCTGGTCAATCTGAAGCTGACGAGACTGATTTCAATCAAATCAGTGCAAAATCCACTGATTTAGGAATTTTGATTTGCTCTATTATTTAATTAAATTAATTAAATTTTTTTTTTTCTCACTTGAGTGATGGAAAAGTCACTCAAAACTTAGGAAAAGTAGGTTTATGGGTTTACTGGGTGCTCTGAGTTAGAAAATGAGCACCCTCATGATTGAATCTGACTTTTAACCCCACTTTTACTACAAGACCAATTTTTCCAATGAGACTATTAAAAATCAGCCTAAGTTTTGTTGAAAAATTAAAATTAAAATTAAAAAAAAAACCCTAGGGGGACTTAGCACATGTTCATATGACTCAACCATAATGCCTAGAATGTTTATACATTGACACATAGACTACAACAACCTCAATAGGCCTAAATTCCAATCTGATCACCCCAACTTTGGAGGTATTGAATGGAAAACTCAGAAATTATCAATCGTTTATTCAACAACCAATAATAACCAAGGGAAAAAACACTCTGGGATGATCGGTTTGAAAAATAGAGTCCAAGAGACTGAGTCTCTTACAAACACTACCATACTAGAACATTTTATTACAACCTCCCTGAAGGGGTATGAACATGTGGTAGATAAAAAAACACTTCCTAGAAGCAAGTCCGAAGGTCTTATGAAGTCCAAACAAATCATTTTTGTCCGGTTCACCATGCTCACTTGATAACACCAACTAAGTAGAACTTAGGTGGTAACACAAACTAAGAAATAGAGTTGGAATCTTCCTTAAATAAATCTTCAATGACTTGCCGATAAATTCAGTCACCTGCTGAGCAAGTTACCCACTTCTAATCTCTAGCCGTAATCCATGGATGCACCATCCTTAAGGAAAATAGAAAGTTTGAAACTTAGGTAATGTTTCCATGTTTGTATCCTTCAATCCAAAGTGGAAAATGCACCCCCCCTTTGAGTAAAATTTTCCTTCTTATGAATGGTGATGTTTCCATGTTAGTATCCTTTCATGAAAATGGAAACTGCTCCCTCCCTTAGCTAGAGTTTCATGCTTTTGTACTGACTAATTTTCTTGCACTTTCTTCTTTTGAAACTACCTTATTTTCCTTTATTTTGTTAGTTTCCATATTTTCTTGACAGATTGTTTTTTCTCGTTTTCTTAATAGTTGTTATTTGTCATCCAAGGAAAGTTGACTTTCATAATGCACCCTCCTGATATGGAAAGCTATTCCCACCTGTATTATTCTCATATTAACTAAATATTTACACATAATAATCTAGAATTAGAAATAAACATAGAGCATGCCTCCTTTGTATGAAACAATCAAAATTCCCTAGGTAATTTAATTAATTCGACTTTTGAACCTCTCAGTGCTTGGAAACATTAATAATTTTGATTTTATTCAAGGATGGGAAATTACATAATGAGATATATATATACCACACACTCATTTTTAGCATCCAAAGAATATAATTGTAGTGATACATATCGCAAACTCATTTTAGCTCTTGGATAGTACGTCCATACTAGCTACTTGAGTGTTGTTCTTGGTGTATTGAATCAAAAGACGACAAAAATGTTACTCAGTTGGTCTCATGATCTTAATGGTGTCTCTCGATATACACATGGTACACGCGAGCTCAAGTTCATAGTAGTGTTGTCTAATGCACAACTGTTTGAAAGATGCCTTCCTATATGCTGTCAAGTACGTGAAAGAATATTTATATATACCATAAAGTATGTGAAATACCTTTATATAAACCAATGAGTACATGGAAGAACCACCCATTCCCTGGGATGCAATGTAGGAAAATAATGACAACTCATATGTTTTAAGACATCAGAACATGTCTCTAACGTAACACACAATCTTGGTAAATGTTTTATCTCAACTAGCGCTTCATTTTTTTTTGTTACAGTTAAGTGGACAAGATGATGTGAAGACTCAACTCATAAACCATGCAATGATCATGTGAAATTATTTCCTTTTTCTTTTAATACATGCACTATTTAAGGAGAGAATAAGAGGTTATTTTCCCAAAATGTAGAAATTGAATAACATACACCCAAACTTGAAACTAGATTTTGTTTCTTATCTATCCAACAAAAGTGAAAAAACAAATCTCTAAAGGAAGGAATAAAAATATCAAATTATCGTTTCCAATAAAAGACTAAAACAAATGTTATTTAGAGATTATGAAACTTTATTTCTTTTTATAAAACTAAGATTTGACCAAAGAAAAAATTGAAATAAACTAAAACAAGAATAAATTGTTTTTTGATTTTGAAGTATTTTTCAATCTAATAAAGATCAAAGAAAAAAAAAATTAATTGTACTATTATGGAAACAAAAGTTAAATTTTTATCTGCTACAAAGATCTACGGAAACAATAACCCCAATATAATGAACTAAAAATGACCTCAACACATGCACACTAAAATAAAATGCAAATTTCCAAATTTAAATGAATACTATCCACAAAAAAGAGCAATAGGCTCCAAACAAAGAAACAAATGTAAAATTCAATGCAAGAAACATAAACTCTCCTTTGAATGAAAAGATCATATAAGGAAAAAATACTACAAAATATATGATTCATG
The DNA here is from genome assembly GCA_001517045.1 of Pseudotsuga menziesii. Lineage (NCBI taxonomy): Eukaryota > Viridiplantae > Streptophyta > Pinopsida > Pinales > Pinaceae > Pseudotsuga > Pseudotsuga menziesii. Next base: position 58,281 of record LPNX010155874.1, read on the forward strand.
CCTCCCCCCCACCCCCCTCGGTCATGAGGTTTTTTTTTTCAAAAATGCCCTTCATTTCGCTTAAAATCTAATCTAGAAACACCCTGACTATGGTATAGAATCAATCAGAAAGTTGGTTCTAGAATGGAAGACAATTGTAATATTTTGGTAAAAAAAACAAAGCAACAAGGCACTAAAAGGTTTGGGCATAAATAAAACTAAATTTCAGCAGGGCGACGTAGGCTGTATATATACACTTGAGCGTCAGAAATAGGGAGACACACTCTAAAAAAGAGCAAAGTGTGGTGGTGGCGCACTATGTCGAAAGGAAAGAGGAATCAGGATAATAGTGGTTCTCGGTGTCTGACTGTAAAGTGTGACAGATGACCAAAACGTTGAAAAAATTAATATTTGCAAGCAAATCAATGGACTTCAACATTTGGGTAAGTGAAGGCGGGAGGATGGAGAAAAGGTAGGAGGTAGGCTTCTTGGTGCGCAGGAAGGTCGCTGGTGGTCTAGTAGTAACTTTTTAAGATTGTTCCTGCTCCTCCTCAAGGGGAGAGGGACCGTGGAAGGAATGAAATAGTGGAGGTATATTCATTTATCTCTGGAAAATAAAATGACAAAGGAAAAGGAGTAATCAATGCTCAGATTTCACCCAAAGATGGGGAAGGTTGCAGCAGAACCAGAAAGGAACAAACGAACAATCAGGGGACAAGAAGGATAGGACAATGTATCCCGAAATCCAAGACGATACCAAGACTGTAGATCAAATCTGAAAGAGTTAGGGAGGACATTCAATACATGAAAGAAAGGGCACTCATAGGAAAATTTGTGGGGATCTGGCCCACAGAAAAGACTTTGGTATGGTGGATCAACTCAATGTGGAAACCCTAAGGACACTATGATGTCCAACTGGGAGCTAAAGGGTTCTTCACCATTATTTTCTTCAATGAATAGGACAGAACAAAAATATTCAAGAATAGTCCTTACTTCTATGGAAACAGAGATTCGACACTAAAAAGGAAAATATGACGATAGCTCCTGTTTGGATAAGAATGTATTCCCTTCCAATGAAATATTGGAAGGAAGAAATCTTGATGGTGTTGATGTAATTGTAACATCGGAATATATTCACTTGTATCTCTTATATATTGTAACCCGATGTTCATTCCAGTATGTATTGTAATGTATTTGAGTCATGTCATACCCCGATGTTTATTCCGGGAAGTTTCTATAATGAGAAAGTCATGTCAAGTCATTGTGGGTAACCCTCTTATTGGTCAAGGGTTAAAGTCCCCATAGTTGTGGGGCCCTTGGGTTATTAGACTATCCTATTGAAGTTGACCCTAGGTGAGTCATTGTAAGTCAGGTAAATAGTCCCCGCCATTGTGTTACCCTCCTATTGGTCAGAGGAGGCAAAGTCCCCACAAGTGGTGGGGCACTAGGGTTATTAGACACTCCTAGAGATGTCGGCTCTAGTAAGTAATTGTTAAGTGAAGACGACATGTTGGAGTGCAATTCAAGTGAACGAAAGAATATAAATAGAGAGTGAGCCTCTCTATTTATCTCACTTGCAACACTCACACTCACTCATTGGGGCGCATGAGTGAGATAGGAGAAGCTCTCTCAGTGTGAGAGAGAGAGACTGCCGTTATCGAGAGTGCATCTTACTGTTTTGGGGTCTTACCATTTTGTGCTGATTATATCTTTGAGGAAGTTTTGGGGTTTTCTCCTTTATGGTTTCCCTAAGGAAAAATCTTTGTGTCTCTTGTCTCTTGTGATGTGCTTATGTTTTATTGCCGTGCTTGTTATTCTCTCAGTGAAAAGATCCGAAGATCATAATGCTAGCTTATATGATGAAAAACTAACATGGTGTCAAAGATAACCTGAGAAGAACACATTGTGCAGCTATAGAAGCTAGGGCTCCTTAATTTTTGGGTCTATCTCCACAATCCATCAGCAAAAGTATGCTAGGCTGACTCTCCATTGAAGGGCGCATATTTCTGTCGAAGCGGAATTCGATTACGAGGATTTTCAGTTTTCGATGTGGAAATTAGGGATTTCTATAGAAGAGGAATTTTTGAGTGAGCCCAACATAGGATTTTTCTCCTCATAAAATCCAAAGTTTAGAGACTTGGATCAAGAAATTTGGTTGGGTGAAACTCCGGGAAAGTCAAACCCTAGTTTGACCTCGAGCTGGGAAAAACCCTAAATACTAAAACTGCTACATTATGGTACATTCGCTATGTCCTGAGATTGGTGAAGTCTCAGAAGCTGAAAATTATAGGGGAAGAAGATGAAATCCTGATGCGCACTTTTTCCAAAATTCAGCTGAATATTTTCTATATTATGGGAGATATGATCCCTCCAAGTTAGGGTTCCAACCTCTTCCAAAATCCATCCCTAAATAGGACACCTAGGAAGAATTGCAATATCTTGGGCTACAGAGGTCCAAATGGAATTTATGAAGCTGTTCCAGAAAGGGAACAGACTGTAATTTCAGTGGTCCTAATATCAGACTCAGAAGATGTACCAGTGACATGTGGCATTCCATACAATTTCTCTGTTTTGAACAGTCCTGTAACAATTCACCTTGGGAAAAGGATCATAAATACACAATGGTGAAAGAAATTCTGATGAAACCTATGGTTTTGGATCAGTAACATGCGATTTTACCTCTGTAGAAACTTTTAGATACAGAGGAGCAGTAATTTCAGAGATATCACAGAAACAGTAACATGCATTTCTGCAGAAGAAATTGGAAAACTAGGGCTTCCTGTTCTGGGAGCTTCCCTCCACTGTTTTCAGAAAAGGGGTACATTGGATAGCTCCATTTGAAGATATATATCCTTCTATCCAATCAGATCTTAAATAATCCAACTTGTGACAAACCCTAGATCAACCAACTATGGAACCAAGACAGACACCTCAAATCGGTAAGATCTAATCCTTTGCTATTTTCATTTGAGGTTCTCATTTCAAAGTGATCTATCACATAAGCTTGATGAT